>CM056499.1:1345000-1841376 GCA_029783415.1 Anisodus acutangulus
GAAAGTCGAGGAGGCTATATGAGAAGCTGAAAACGACATGAAATCCAGATTTCCACACTTGTTTGAAGAGAAAGCAGAAAGCATCTAAGGTAAATACCTTTCCTGTCCATGTCATGTCCCCATATATATTCATATCTCATGTTTCACGTTCATGTATCCACTACTCATGTCTCATGTCCCAATATTCATGTTTTCATGTGATCATGTTATTTTAGTCCCCATTTTCCATGTCATGTTTCCTCACATTCATGTACCCAAGCCATGTCCAGGTATGTTCTTAACCATGATTCATCGTTCGAGGATGAATGATCTTAAGGGGGAGATAATGTAACACTCCGTAAATCTAGATTAGGTGAATGGGTTAAATGAGTGTTAATGTGATATTTTAGCCTTATGAAGTCCCATCGTGATGAGTTTGGGCGGAAATAGTTGTTTTGAAATCAAGATGGATAGTGGGGTGCATAAGATTCAATAGAATCAACTAGGTTTTCGATAAGTCTGTCTTTCATTGGAGATTTGAGAAAACTTAAAACATGAACGTTGTAGCCCTTTGTAATACCTTTCCATCCATATATGTTGGAGATCGAATGGATATCTGTACAAATAGTTTTGTGCGGTTTACTAAAGAGTTGTCAGCGGTGCTCGTCCACGGGCTCACAACGCGAGCAGACTGGCGTCCCAAGGCCATGTCGCGCGCTTCTGGCATAGAAATGAGGTCCATTGCGTGCAAAGGCAAGGCAACACACGCTGCTGGGCACACAATGCTTCCTCTATGGCATGCGATCCCTACAACCTTTTTAAGGATGGTTTTTTCCTGATTTTTAATTCTATTCTTCACTTCTTCAAACTCTACCACGAATATTCTCTCCTATAATCATCCTCCCACATCAAGGTAAGTCCTTCCTAAATATTTCTAAGTAATTCTAATGATTATACATGGGTTTTTAACAACATTCTACTCTACAATCCTAGGGTTTTCAAGGAACCCCTTCTCAAAGGTTCAAGTTCAGATTTTTGGGATTCTTTTTCAAAGTTTAAATTCTTCTTTAGGTGTTTTGGAGCAGTGAAAGGTATGTAGATCTTCTATCCAAGTGTGGGAACATCATTGTTCTTTCCCATGACAAGCCTATGAATTTTATTCTAATTTATGATGACCCTAAATTACATGTATTACGATATGTACCATGTTTGTATTACTAATTCGTTATTGTATTCTTGATATTTCATTATGACTATCATGAATCCACCCATAATCCATGAACACCCATAAATTTAACTCCATGGGTTCTCAAATACAAGTCATGAATAAATATCATTCTATCCTATGGATTTTACATGTTTCATACAAGTTTTATTACGTATCTATTAACATGCTATATTATACCTACAAATCATGTTTACAAGTCATGTTTATGAAATTCATGGACTTCTAAGCCAACTATATTCATGTTCATGTTTTGAGAGTTGCACAGATTATCGAGAAGGTTTAATACCTGAAACTACGTATGTTAACGTATGATAAGGATCGCTCCGCTCAGTTAGAACGATTCATTCATATTATCCATTGCGGGTTATTGGATCTATTCATGTCATGTTCATGTCTCATACCCCGACAAGGTACAAGATGACTTAGTTGATCGGGTAAAGATCAAACGTCACATTCTCGTGATATTTTCATGTCGATTATATTAAAGCTCTCGCACTTAAAATAATTTACCATGTTATATTTATGTCCATGAAATCATCCATAGCCAACTTCTCACACCTCCACATTAGGGTATTTGTGTCTCTCCTTTTCAGATGCCCCAATGCGGAGGTGTGAGAGGTTGGCTTTGGACGGTTTCAGAAGATGTAGGGGTAGAACGAAGAAGTATTGAGGAGAGGTGATTAGATAGGACATGCCGCAATTACAGCTTACCGAGGACATGACCTTAGATAAGAGGCTGCTATGGAGGACTCAAATTAGGGTAGAAGGCTAGTAGGATAGTAGGTAGTCTCGCTTATCCTTTCATATTAGTAGTCACAGGATTTCTCTATAGTTTAGTGTGCTTTGATTTCTGCTACTATTTGATATTTCTGGTACCTTGATTATCTTGTTTTATCTATGGTAGCTATTGTACCTTTGTCAAATGGCTTTATCATGGCTTAGTTGTTTTCGTTATTTTCATTTTCTTACTGCTTTGAAATTCTTGTCCTTGACTGACCTCTTTCTATGGTTTCTCTTGATCCGGTGGTCTTTCGGAAACAACCTTCCTACCTTGATAGGGGTAAGGTCTGTGTACACTCTACCCTCCCCAAACCCCACATTGTGGGATTTCACTGAGTATGTTGTTGTTATTGGATTATATTCATGTAAGATATTACACATGTTCATGCTCATATTACGGTTTCAGTTTCATATTCCTACTATTCCATGTGATTGCTCATTCATTCAGGTGCTTCACATACGAGTACAATTCAAATGTACTTACGTTCCTTTTTTCCGGGGCATGCACTTCACGGTGCATGTATAGAGTTTCAGGACGACAAATCTGCTCGCTAGGATTCTCATCATATCAGTTATTGGTGAGCTCCATTTCATTCGGGGTGTTATTTTTATTTTATATTCATGTCATATCATGCAGTAGAGGTATGCCGGGGGCCTTGTCCCGATAAACTTTTAGTTTTTAGACTCATGTTTAGAGGTTTCATAGATTGGTCTAGCACATTACGTCGAATATACAAAGTCATTTAGCCAGTGTTGGCTCACTACTTTATGTTTTTATATTTCTTCCGTACTTAAGTTTTCATACAATATTTTTAATATTATATTTAAACCTCATGTTTTATTTAGATTTTCATGATTTAATTTATATTCTGCATCAGTACATTCTCCATGTTGATTCAGCAAGCCATGTGGTTCGTTTGATCAGTCAGACATCGAGTGTCGTGTTATGTCCAAACCATAGTTGAGGGCGTGATATTCCCTTCAAAATACAAGAATCATATAAAATTCAAGTTTCAAACTATGTGATATTAATTAAAGGAAATGAAGAAATTTCTCTCTCTAATTGAGCTGGCTCACGTTAGTTAACTTGCACAGGTGAGTAAATTTCATGGTGAGAGGGAAAGCTAAAGCTAAAGGACAAGCCCAAAATCCAGTCCTAGGGCAAGGACGAGGTAGGGGACGACCTCGTAAGGTTTCCCTAACTGATTTTGTGAATTCAATCTGGTACTGTACAAGTTCAAAAGGAAAACGATCAGCAACCTAATCAAATACTGAAATCGGTGGATGTGGTGGATAACCTTTCAATGAGTAGAACTGAAGTGGCTAAGAAGCTGATTCTCAGCCCCAAAACCCCGGAGGATCTAGTCTATACTAGTGGAGGAATCATGCATGCAACCAATAGAACAGTGCAATCGTCGACTACGTAGGTGAAATCTGGGATTCTGCATCCACATGATACAGATCTGGTACAAGATGCTAAAGAAGAGGACCAGGTAGTGGATAATTGGGTGAACCTACTCAAGAACAACAGGGTGGCATCTCATGGTATGAAATTAGAATATATCCCTCCCCTACTTGTTAATGGTGAACTAGTTGTCCAATTATTAGAAGATGATGTGAAAGTAAAAGAGGAGAAATGGAAATGTGCTTTGATTGCCTATTATTTTGGGGGAAAACCAGGTTACAATGCTATGCCACGTTATATTTCCTAGAACTGGTCCAATGTTGCTGAACACATGCTTTACCTACATGATGAACGATATTATATTATCAAGTTTATGAGTGTTGGAGATATGAATGAAGTGTTATATGTTGGGCCATACACTATTAATAATAAACCTATAGTTTTGAAGCCTTGGACCAAAAAAATTGATTTTAGTGCTGAGTTTATGGATGAGATCCCTCTTTGGGTTAGTTTCCCTAAGCTTCCATTGAACTGTTGGGGGTATGGTTCATTTAGTAGAATTGCTAGTGCTATAGGTAATCCATTGTTTGTTGATGAATGCACAATGCACCAAACTAGGATTGGCTATGCTCGTATGCTTATAGAGGTTAATGTCACTAAGCCTTTTCCTAGTATAGTCAAGGTGATGGATCCAAATGGGCAGCAACTCTGTCAGGATGTTCTATATGACTGGAAGCATGAATTTTGTCAAAAATGCCAAAAAGTGGGACATGTATGTAAAGAACAACCTCTTATTCAGAAGCCTGCACCAGTGAGGATTAGAAGACATGGGAAACAAGTCAATCAAGAGTGGCAATCAAAAAGGAGTAATTATCCCAGAGGTGCAAAATTGTCCACCAGCACCTAATCGTCCACCAGCACCAGAGATTGCTGAGAAACAGGTGATGGTACAAGTTGTGCACCACAATGGGAAGACATACCATTTTCTGGGCGAATTTCTTCATCATCTAATAACCTTGAAGAGGGTAGGAATATAGATGGCATATTAACATATTCATATGTAGGTTTATCAAATAATAGGCATGTAGTACGGAAGTAGGTATTATTAACTCAAAATTCATTTTTAAATAAAAGTCTATAACTTTCTATCAACATTTAACATCATAATTGCAGAGACGTATACTTATCAAGATTATAATTAGAGACACATAGTCTGAAAACATACCTCTTAGCAGAATTTTAATATCACCGGAGATACTCAACCCACCCTGGCTCTGCCTCCCTTTTTTCCTCACTGGATTTGACGGGACAAATGGCCTAGGTGCTTGGAGTTGCTAGACAGACTCTTTCTTAAATTTTCTTTTAAGAGATGGTGTTTTATGGACTAGTATGGTTCTTAAGTATAAGCTTTCAAAGTATATGTTCTCTGGTATTATGATATTAATCTTGATATTGGTTCTAGACTAGAATGGTTTTTAGCTAGACATGAGAGAGAGTATTTCAAAGATTTGAAGTTGTTGTATTTCGAAAGATGATTTCAGAAGTTACAATGAGGCTCCTTATATAGATAACCTCGGTTGCCTTTCATTATTGGCATGCTGAAAAATCTAAAAGTTGGTACATTATTGTTACAAAAGTCATAAAGTAAATAGTACTTTATCTCTTGTCCTTTCATGCTTTTCTTAAAGTTGTTTGTCGTTGCTGCCATTTTTTCAATGTTTGTTGTCTTGTCATCTTTTTTCTTTGATTCCTTGTGGGTCCAACGGCTTTTGCTTTCTTCTACGTGCATTTTTTATAGGTGACTTCTTGTGCACAAGGGCATCATTTGCAGGTGTCTTCTCTTCACAAAAAAATGATTTTTTTCTTCTTCGACGATACTCCTATAGAATAGGAACGATATCATTTTGATTTTGATACTCCTATAGAATAGGAACAATATCAGTGATATATTGGTGATATATGGACTTACTGTAGTTCGAACTACATTGAGCCGTATTAGATTGTTACATCGTGGTTTTCTGTAGTTTAAACTACATTCGGCCGTTTCATTGAAAGGATTAGATGATCCTTCTTTTTTCATGGTGATATGAGTAGTATCATCCTTTATGCTCATAATAGGCCTTTTTCTTTAGCCTATCAAGAGTTTGTACTGCTCTACTATTTCACTGGAGTGTTTGTGCTCCATTTTCATGATCCTTTCATGCATGTTAGTAAGGTGTATTGTGTCTTGGGATAGTACATCGTTGTTGTAGTACAAGGTGATAAGTTCTTCAGTTTATCCTCTTTTGGAGTTTCCAATGATGCTAGCCTTGCTTGCTCTTAACATATCTTCAATCTTTGATTTCAATGTTGATAGTCCTATAGCTCTTTTGGCACTCAGCCATTCTTGAAATTTTTCTATAGTACATGGTATTTTCATTTTTAGGTCCTTGTCATCTCCGCTTATGTTGCTATTCCTTCATGTTTTAAATAATTGGCATATAATAATAGGTTTTTTCCTGTCAGGTCTGTCGAGGCGTCGAACAATTGTATGCCGTAGATACCTCTTCCAAATGATTCCATCATTAATCTAACAGATTCTACTAAAACGTTGGGTAATTTAGCAATATTATAAAAATTTTCATCTACTAGTATTTTATCTATAAAACCGTAAGTAAATAGTTTTAAAACTATACCAGGGTTTGATTTTTCATTACATAAAAACCTTGGATATTTACTTAGTTTTGCACTTCTTAAAATGTGTGGGTTTGATTTGTAATCATAAAATTTATTTATCTGCTCATAAACTAATATGTATTCAGGTGAGAATTTCATCTTGTCACACATTGTTACTGCTGTTGTCATCTGAGAAGACGATGTTGTTATGGGTAGTGTTATAGTGGTTGGCATAGTTGCAAGTTTGGATGTGAAAGTTTTTGGTTTTTCTATAGGGGATTGTGAAGATTTCAAGGTTTGTAGGGTTTTGAAGTCTCTAAAGGCTTCTGTCAGCTGTTCCAGCAAATGTGTATTTTCTTCTGTTTTGGTTGTAATAATTTCTTGGTTTTGTTTGATGATTTTTGTAACATTGGTAATATATTCTTCGAACTTGTCACTGCTAGTTGACATTGTTGTACCTGCTAAGAAAATCAGCTAGAATATTCTTAGTTCCGGATATATTTTTGACAATAAAATCATAACAATAAAAGAATGATTGCCACTTTCTTCTTTTGTTTAATTCTGGTAAAGGGTCTATTTTATTTGTAATGAATGCTCTCATTTGGGTGTTATCTGTTCTAACAACGAATTTTACTGGTAATAGGTGTTAATGGAATTTCTTTATTCCAAATTTTACTGCTAATAGTTCTTTCTCGTTAATATGGTAATTCTTCTCATTAGGCTTCCATGTTCCACCTCCATATCCACAAATTAGTGGTTTTTCTTTATCTAAATCCTCTTTATCATATGCTATGAGGACTGCTCTCCATCCTATATCACTGGCATCAGTAAAAAGTTCTAATTGATCCAGTTCTGTTGGTATTCTATGTTTCAGCAAGGCTTTCACTTTTGTCTTGATTTTATTTATGGCTTTAGTATGTTCTTCCTTCTACTTTACTATGTGGGCTTTTACTTTCTTATATCAGTTTTAATTCTAATAATTCTTTTAGTTGAGTTTCAAACTCATTTTGATCTGTTGGGCTATACCTAATAGGTTTAGATCTAACTATATCACTAGGAGTTTTCTTTTTCCCATAGTTGCATAAGATTTTCTTCAAAATTTATTTTTAATATATTGAGATATTTTTCTCTTAATAACTGTAGGTTATTATTCCTATCCGATCTTATGTTACATATTCTTAGTGTATGTATTGACAATACTCTCTTTAGTATTATCCATTTATTACAAGGTGTTTGTAAGCTGAAAGTATTATTATTTATCACTTGCGTTTTAAAGTAGTCTAGGAAATTGTTTCTAACAATACTTGTTATTTCATATCATTTAGTTGGTAAATAACTGGTAGTCTAAATATTGTATTTCCTAATACTATTCTCATGTTTTCTGCTACTATATCCAATTCTTTTGTTTGTTCGTTAAAACCTGATACTCTTGTTCTATATGTTTTAGACCTTTTTCATCTGTGTGGTTCTAATACTTCTTTCTTTGCTAGACATAAGTCTGCTCCATTGTCAATAAAGATCTTTTGTTTTATCATTTTATTAGGTTTGTATTCTTATATGAGCTTCTATGTAGATTGCTACCATCTAATTATTATTTTGTTCTAAATCTATTTCTCTTAATCTTTGTTGAAACTCTTTATCTTGTTCCATTTCTTTTACTTCTTCTAGTAGTTTTTTTCATCTTATTTCACTCAACCTTTCTCCTATTCTGCTAAGGCTTTTTGTAATCTTATTGTACCTATCACTAGTATTTATTTCCTGTTTCATTAATAGTTGTAATAAGCTTATTGCGAACATACCTTTCATATTGCATCCAATAATCTCTTTCTAATAATTTTATTTCTTCTTGCGACTTCATTTAGTTAGAACTATTCACTTTCTGAGTTTTGGTTAACAAAGTTAATATTTTCTGATTCACTTTCTTCATCAGTTTGACTGACATAAAAATCTTCATATTCGTACCAAATTATTATTTTCTTCTTTTATTTGTTGTAGACTCATTATAAATTGTATTGTATTTATATATTTTACACCTTTTTTTCTTTAGCTTTGGGCATTTATTAGCATAATGCCATTTTTCATTGCAATTCTAACATTTACATTCTTTAAGTTTTTCTTCTTCAATTGGTTTTACATATTTTTTTTTCCTAAATTTTCTCTTATGCTTAAATTTTTTGCTGGTTTCAGGGGTATTTCTATATCTTTTAAATCTTTTTTTCCTATAAGGTTTGTAATAAGGCTGTTGGTTTTGTCTGCTGTAATTATTATACCTTTTATATCTCTTGTGTTGATATTTCTTTTTATGACTTTTCTTATATTTCTTTTCTCTTTTATTATAATCACATCCGAATACTAGTCTTCTTTCTGTAAATCCACATACCTCTCTTAGTCCTATTTTCTTATCTTTTTTAATCTTTTGTTGCATTCTATATTCTTCACATTTTCGCATTAGGTATGCTCTTAGTACTCTTATTCTTTCTCCTAAGGTATTTTCTTTTGGTTCTAGTTGGGTATACTCTTTCGATATTTCTGTATTATAAGGTATTGGTAAGTGGTCATAATAGAGTTGTTGATATATTAAACCTTCTTGTGGTAAAAATCTTGCTTCATAGAAGAACTTGTTAAAACTTATTGTGTATTCTGGTAATTTATTAATTTTACAACATTTCATGTTATTTAGATTCATTATTATCTCAGTTTTTCTCTCTGCAAGTACGTTTTCTCGTGCTACTAACCATTTTTCTCCTAAAAATTCTCTTTTTAGTATGATATCAAATATTATTAGCATAGATTTTCAATCTCCTGCATGGCTAAATACTTCTCCTCTTAATTGGTATGCTGTGGATTCTATCCAATAAGCCACTTTTCCGATTAATGTTTTAGATATCAAGTCATACATATATTCTAGGTTTTCTGTTTGTGTAGAGTTCATTAATGCTATATACATTCCAAGATTCCAATCATTTATTCTTCTTCCTATTTCTTGTTCATCATAAACATTGTCTAAGTCTAAGAAATATCCATTGTAATTTACACCTTGTGCCATTGATCCTACAAATTCTTTAAATTCAGCTTGTTGTCCTACTGGTATATGATTTGGTAATCTAGTTCGTCTTCTTGTTATTATTTCTAGATTGTGATCTACTAATTCTTCTTCTGGGTAGTCATTTGCATCTTCATTTATTATATCATCAGTTTCTATAGGATTATTAAATTCATCTTCTATATCACTTTCGGGTTCATTTTCTATGATTGCATTTACCCTTTTCATTTTTTGTAAGGCTTCTATTATCTGGTTATTTTATTTACTATTTCTTCCTCTTCTATGAATTCTGCTACTTGTATTTCTTGGTTAACTAATTTAATGTTGTTATCCTCGTCTGTATTACTCTCAGTTTTTTTGTTACTAGTTGTACTTTCATCGCTTGTGCTAATTTTTCTCATTTTCTTTTTTCCTTTGAACCCTTTTATCTCTTCTCTAAGGATTTGTATCTCTTCTTTTAGTTCTCTTAATTCTTGTTTCACCTCATTTAATTCTTGCTTTACGTTATTCAATTCTTTTTTTTTTGTTTCAGTTCTACTTTGGTTTCTTTTAATACTTTCTGTGTATCCTTGAATTTGTGTTTGTATTTTTTATACTTGTCATACCATTCTTCATTATTGTGTATTTTCAATTTGGTGTTTTCTGTTTCTAATTCACATATTTTTTGTTCTTGTTTATATAATTTCAGATTCAAATATTCGTTGATTGTTTTTTCTGCGTCTTTTAAGTAAATGTTTTCACTTTTTGAATTATTGTCCGGTGTAGTTTTTTTTTTATTGATTCATACTTGTATATTTCTCTTTCTATTATTTTTTTCCCATTGTTTTTTAAAAATGTAAGTACACAAGGTTCTTGGTTTCCCATTAAAATTGTCCTTTCTTACTTAATATTGCTAGACTATCTAATATTTTTTTCTACTTTCTTTAGAAATTTTGGTTTTATTTTACTAATATCTACCATTATTGGTTCTTTAGTTCTTCTTCAAGCATCTATCGTCACCATTTCTGGTTGTTGAGTTGTAGTACTAATTATTGTGTTTTCTTTGCTCGTGCTAGATTCGTTTTCTACTTGTTTACCTTTATCTTTATTTGTTTCTTCTACTAATATGTTAAGTTTTTCTAGTATTATTTTAAATGTGGGTACTTCAGATACATTCCATAATTTTGTTAATTCTTCTCTTATTACCTCTTGCATTTGTGTTTGGTTTTCTTTTATTTCATCCATCATTATTAATGTATTTTTCATTTTTTCTCTTACTATTATTTCTTCCCATAACGCATTAATTTTTTCGTTAGGGTTAGTCAGGATTATTTATTCTTTTTCTCCATCTGTTTTCCATATCTATCCATATTTTATCAAATTTTTCACATTCTTGTTCTAACTGTTTTATTTTTTCTTCTAGTTTTATTTCTTTTGCCTTATATTTTAAGTATTTGAGTTGTGAGAATATTTCTTCTGATAAAGCCGTTCTTATTGATTTTAATTTATGTTTCTTCTCTATTATCTCTTTTTGTATATTCATACGTTATTTACGAATCTTGTTTTCTCTTGGTCATTTATTTCAATTCCATTATTATTTATCTTATAAT
Source organism: Anisodus acutangulus (assembly GCA_029783415.1). Lineage (NCBI taxonomy): Eukaryota > Viridiplantae > Streptophyta > Magnoliopsida > Solanales > Solanaceae > Anisodus > Anisodus acutangulus. The sequence continues at coordinate 1,355,680 of CM056499.1, forward strand.
TGATCATGGTTAAAAAGTCACTTCCTAAAAGCATTTCATTAAAACTGTCATATTCTATTACTCCTATATTTATCTTATATTCTAAATCTTGGATTTTGAATCTTAAATTAATACTTTTGGTAATTATTATTTCTCTTTCATTTTCTGGTTAATTATAAGTTTGTGGGTCTATTTGTTAGATGATATTAATCTCCCTTGGGGAGTCTTTCATTAATATCAAGGTATAAATAAAGTACAATATCCATCCCTTATACAATAGGAATCCTAAGCCTATACAAAAGAGGAATCCTAGTCTTACCATAATTATATTTACACAATATATGGAAATATTCTAATTATGGGTAGGGAATATATTCTAATTATGGGTAGGGAATATATTGTTTCCTATATTTACACGTTTACACACCCCCTCAGTCGGAGCGGGAGGAGACCGGACGCTGAGACTGGATCTGAAGTCAAGAAATAAGCTATGCAGGAAGTCCTTTGGTAAATATGTCTGCATACTGATAGGATGATGGAACATGTAACACTCTGACATGACCTAACGCAACTTTCTCACGAACGAAGTGTAGGTCTATCTCAATATGCTTGGTTCGCTGATGTTGAACCGGATTATGAGAAAGATAGATGGCAGAGATGTTATCATAATACACAATAGATGCCTGACGCAAAGGACACTGAAGTTCTAACAGTAAATTTCTGAGCCAACAAATCTTAGCTACTACATTTGCAACGCCTCTGTACTCGGCCTAAACCTTTGGGAGCGAGATAGGGTAGCTTTGTCGCTGCGGAACCAAGAAATCAGATTATCCCCTAAGAAAACACAAAAGCCGGAGGTGATGCGTCGTGTGTCCGGACACCCTGCCCAATCTGCATCCGTATATGAAAGCAATCTGTCTAGTGCAGAGGGTATATGTGCAAACCATAATCAAGAGTGCCCTTAATATATCGAATGATACGCTTAAGAGCAGTGAAATGAGACTCCCTGGGGGCATGCATGAATAAACACACCTGCTGAACAACATAAGCTATGTCTGGCCTGGTGAATGTGAGATACTGAAGTGCACCTGCAAGGCTCCTATACAGAGTAGGATCAGAGACTGGAGCACCATCCATAGCACTAAGCTTAGATTTGGAATCAACTGGAGTAGGCACCTCTTTGCAGTTCGCCATCTTAGCCCTGTACACAATCTCTTCTGCATACTTACGCTGACACAAGAACATATGATTGGCAGACCTGGTCACTGATATCCCCAAAAAGTAACTCAGCTTCCCCAAATCAGTCATTGCAAATTCGGACTTGAGCAAGACAATAATCTCATTTTTCAATCCGTCGGAGGAGGCAGTAAGAACAATATCATCCACGTAAAGTAATAAGTAAGCAGTGCTACTACCTCGATGAAAAATGAAAAGTGATGTATCACTCTTGCTGCATACAAACCCAATCTGCAAGATATACCTGGCAAAGCGATCATACCACGCACGGGGGGACTGCTTCAGGCCATATAGTGACTTACGGAGACGGCACACATAGTGAGGAACTGCTGGATGGGTGAACCCTGGTGGCTGATGCATGTAGACTGTCTCTCTCAGATCTCCATGTAAGAATGCATTCTTCACATCAAGCTGATGGATCGGCCAGTGTTTGCCCATGGTAATGCTCAAAACTATGCGGATGGTAGCCAGTTTGACAACCGGGCTGAAGGTCTCACCACAATCAATGCCCTCCTGCTGATTTGTGTCATTAGCCACAAGACGGGCCTTATACCTCTCAAGATCCCCATTGTCTCTGAACTTGTGACGAAATAGCCACATACAACGAATGACATTCACCCCCTCAGGTTTAGGTACTAGATCCCACGTGTGCTGTTTAGTTAAAGCATTGAATTCATCATACATAGCCGCATTCCAATTAGGGTCTTATTTGGCCAATTTTGGGTTCTTTGGAAGTGGAGAGATGGTTTGGGCAGACAAGTTGAAATGGACTTTGGGTTTGAAGATTCCATGCTTTGAATGAGTTTCCATTGGATGGGTAGGGACAGTGGATGGCGGAGTGGTGTCTGAGACGGGGGGTAAAGTCGGATAAGGAGAAGGTGGGGCGAAGCCGTCGAAGGCGCCGCGGCTCCTGGATCGAGAGTCGCGGCGCTAGAAGGTTGACATGCTTCTCTGAAGTTTGGGCGCCGCGGCTCTGACGACGGAATAGAGGATGTGAGTTGTTCGATTATGAGGGGAGAGATGGAAGACTCGTCAAGAAATGAGTAGTCCTGTTTTTGGAATTTTGGAAGATTCGAAAATGGGAATGTGGTCTCGTCGAATGTGACGTGACGAGATATATGGATCTGACGAGTCGACAAGTCATAACATAGATAGCCCCTATGGTTCGGTGGGAATCCTAGAAAGACACATGTAGTGGACCTAGGAGCGAGATTGTGAGGGGCGGTGGAGCTAAGGTTGAGATAGCATAGACAACCAAAAATTCGTAGATGATCATAAGAGGCGATTCTATGGTAGAGGATTTCGGTAGGGGTCATATTGTGAAGAGTGCTAGTAGGGAGAATATTTAGAGTGTATTCTGACATTTTAGCAGCATAGACCCAGAAGGGTGGAGGGAGGGAGACATGAATCAATAGGGTGCGAATCATATTGTTAATGGTGCGGATGATTCTTTCAGCTTTACCGTTTTGTGGTGAGGTGTGAGGGCAGGAGAAGCGAAAGACCATGCCATTAGTGGTACAAAAGCGGTGAAACATAGAGTTGTTGAATTCACGACCATTAGCGCACTGAAATGATTTTATGCCTTTTTCAAATTGTGTTTGAATGAACTTGCGAAACTCAAGAAATTTGACAAACACTTTCGATTTAAATTTAAGAGGGTATAACCAAACGTAGTGTGAAAATTCATCAAGCAGCACAAGATAGTATTTATGACCGAGAGAACTAGAGATAAGAGATGTCCATAAATCGGCATGTATGATATCAAAAGGAGCAAATGTAACACTAGTAGGTGATTTAAACGGAAGACGAATATGTTTGCCTAAAGTGCAAGAAACACAATTTTGGGCAAGTTTCTCATTACAAGCAATGAAATTGTTGCCTCTAAGAAAATTAAAAACTGGGACTCCTGGATGACCAAGCCTATTATGCCAAGTTGAAGAAGAAACATCCGCTAGAGTGACGGGAGAGCAAGATCTGGCAGCGGAGGTGGAAGTGAATGGATAGAGATCCCCCGTGCTATTGCATCTCGTAAGAGGTGTCCCCGTATGAAGATCCTTTACAGTAAAACCAAAATGGTCAAAATCCACAGAGACATAATTATTATGAGTAAATTGGCGGACAAATATGAGGTTTTTAATCATGTGTGGGGCATATAGGGTGTTTTTGAGGGAGAAGGGTGGATGAGGAGGTTGTATGTATGAGGTACCATAACCCTTAACTGGAATGCGTTGTCCACTACCAACTGTAACATATTGAGGATGCTTTAAACTAAACAGTTTAGGAATAGTACCTGCAGACTAGGTGACGTGAGATGTGACGCCTGAGTCCATGTACCAAGTATTGTCAGGCTGTTGCATAGAGAAGGTGCTGAACGCCTGACCTAACTCAGTGGGTGTCATGCCGGAGGAGGGCTGCGGGACCTGACCTTGCATGAAGTGGGCCTGCTGTGGGGCTGGAGCGGGGCCTAATAAACCGGGGTAAGAATACGGATTGTATGGCTGCTGGTACTGGAATGGACTTGGCGCCGCTCTACAGGCTGGCGTGGCTGTCTTGGGGCACCATGGCGCTGTAAAACAGCTGGCGAGCCGCGCCCGTTGTTTTGCGATCTCTGTTCTTTATTCTTGATGTTGGTTCTGTTGGCCGCGACCCTTGCCACGACCACGACCTCCTCTACCGTCGCGGCCTTTTCCACCATTGCCGCCGCGGCCCTGCCGCTGTTGGGAGTTGTCTGGTGGCGTCTGATCTTGGGGTTGCATGTCGACAGCTAGCACTTGCTGCGCGTGCTTATCCTGCTTAGCACAACGGGATTCTTTGAGCAACAATTGTGAGTGAGCTTTGTTAAAACTAGGTAGCGGATCTGCCTGTTGAATTATGGTGGCCAAAGTATCATATTCGCCCTTAGTAAGGCCAGAAATCATTTGTAGCACCATTTTATCGTCAGTGACAGGCGTGCCGATGTTGGAGAGTTGATCCGCTAGAAGTTTAAGCTGCTTGCAGTACTCAGAGACATTGGAGAAGTTTTCAAGACATGTTTTGTTGAACTGTTCTTCCAAATACACGGCACGAGTATGCTTGTTGTCCTGAAAAATTTCCTCCAAACGATTCCACAAGTCAAGGGCAGTGGAGTCAGATTTCATGATAGTAAGGAGCAAATCCTGAGAGATACTACCATATATCCATTGTTTGACGCCGGTGTCGAGACGATGCCAGATAGAATCATCAACCTCCGTAGGGCGCGGAATAGTGTCATCAATATGGTCAAGCACGTTATAGAGACATGCATGATTGCGAAAAAGTTCAACCCAGGGAGAATACTGATTGTTTTCTTGATCAAGAATAATGGGAATATGGTTCTTGATGTTGGAAACAGTAAGGGCGGGGTGAAACGGGGGTAATGACTTTGTGGTGGGATTTGTGGAGATAGAGGCGTCAGAAAGTGTGTAAGAATCAGAGATAGCCATTTAGAGAAGAGAAGAAAGGAAGAACAAAACCCGAAAAACAAGAAGAAAATCCGGGAGGGCCGCGGCGTAGGAGAGGCAGCTGGCGGCTGTGGAAGAGAAATGTTTTTAGGGTTTTGTTTATTTGGCTCTTGATACCATGTTAGATGATATTAATCTCCCTTGGGGAGTCTTTCATTAATATCAAGGTATATATAGAGTACAATATTCGTCCCTTATACAATAGGAATCCTAAGCCTATACAAAAGAGGAATCCTAGTCTTACCATAATTATATTTACACAATATATGGAAATATTCTAATTATGGGTAGAGAATATATTGTTTCCTATATTTACACGTTTACACTATTAAATAACAATCATTTTCATCAATTTTACTTATATGTATAAAACTTTTAATAGCTCCAGTATTTATTTTGGCTATACAATCTGTTGTTATTATGCCTTTAAATATTATTACCTTAATTTTTAATCTATTTGTGTTTATATTTATTAAATCTAATATTCTAGGTTGTATAACACTAGTTTGTTGTGGTATTATTCGTTCTCTCGTAATACTCAACCTGGATCCTTCTATTTTTGGTATCATTCTTCTTGATGGTGTTAGAGTTCTAGTATTAAAATTCATATGTATTTCTTCTGGTATTGTTATCTTGGAATTTTATTTATGCCCTATTTGTTCTAACATTTCTTGGTACTAATATATTCATTTCATGTTGTTTCTTTACATGGTGGTTTCCGGTTAGGGCATATATCATTTTTGTTTCAATACTTATGACTTTACTTCCTGGTGACATTGTTATTCCATCTAGTTTATAATATAATGTTAAGGCTAAGACTTTGTGTTCATCTTTAATGATATACTAAAGTCTGGTTGTACCGTAAATTTTTGTTTTTGGTATATTAAATTTCCTTTTATTACTGATATTAAAGCATCTTGTAGATTTCCTAATATCCTATCATCTAATATGTATATTTGTATAGGTGTATCTATGTTTTTCTGAAAGTAAGCTTTTATAGTAAATTCTACTCCTCCGAAGTATATGTTTCTATATTTTTTAGCTTCCCTATTAGATAGTTTTGCTAACTCTCTTTTTATTACTTCATCTGTTATCAAGTTTATTTTTGTTCTTCCATTTACACTCATTGTATCTATTATATTTTCATGCTTGTGTGCAATATATCTTATTTCTTTATTTCTTTCAAACCATTTTGTTTTAAATATTTTCTTAATAGATAATTCTTCTTTTTCATCTTGTATTTTCTGATATGTTTCCGGCAAAGCTTAATGTTTGTGTTGATCCTCCTTCATATGTATTCATCTGATAATATGTTTTTTTAGAGTCTTCTACTATTTCTTTTCCTTTATCCATATTTTAATAGGTTGATGTACTTATATTGTTCTTCTATAATATCATTTAGATCTTTTAATTCATTATCCTTTCTGATTATTTTTCTTAATTATCCTTTCTGATTATTTCTAACTTTCCAATGCTACCAACAGTGCCTACCAAGAATGTTTTTGAGATGTTGCATTAGAGAACTAGTGATGTTACAACTCTACCTCATGATAGAGGTGGTACTCCTGCAACAGTTTAATGTCTTGGCTCTTTTGGAATGTTAAGAGGTATTAATAAAAGGTATAAGCAAAAGGAGCTTATACAGTACTTGAGGAATAAAAGGATAAGGCTGGCTAGAATTGTAGAGACTAGAGTCAAAGAACATAACATGGTAAAGAGATTGAAACATATTATACCAGGCTAGGAGTGTCATGCTAATTATCAAGATGTTGTTAATGGTATAATTTGGTTTTTGTGGGATCCTAAGTTCCTAACTGGTATGAGGTTACACTTAAATATAAAATACCTCAGATTGTGCACTTTTTAGGTAGAGATAGAACCAATGGAAATTGTTTCCTTATCACAGTTGTTTATGGTTATAATACTATGGAACAAAAGAGGTTTCTATAGAATGATCTGAATGTACTAAGTCAGGGGATATCTCAATCATGGATCTTAGCAGGGGATTTTAATATTGTGATGTCACCACATGACAGATTAGGAGGCTCTCCAGTTACTATGGCTGAAGTTCAGAATTTTCAAAACTGTCTTTAACAAGCTGCATTAGATGAACTTCCTTGGCAGGGGGAGTTTTATACTTAGACAAATAAATAGCAAGGGGCAGAGAGAATAGCTAGCAGAATTGATAGGGTCCTGGGTAACTTTGAATGGATGGTGTCTTGAGGGCAAGTAGTAGCTATGTATGAGTTGCCATATATTTATGATCATGCTCCTAGGATAGTTGCACCACAAAATCATCAAGGTCCTAGAAGAGTTCCATTTAATTTTTTTAATGTGTGGATTGAACATGCAACCTTTTTCCTTACTCTGGCTGGTATATGGAAGCATAGGCTTGATAAACATAGAATGAAAGATGCGTGGAAGAAGTTACAGAAGCTAAAACCTGGGCTAAGGCATCTTAATAATTTGGAATTCAAATTCATCAGGAACAAGATTGATGTTACAAGAGAAGAATTAACTCATGTGTAGGAGATGATCAACATTCATCTAACTGATGAGTTGATTAGAAAGGAGAAAGTTATTCTGCTTTGTTGCGGGTTCAACTAGAATTGTAAGAAGTCAGGTAAATTGCCTTTCTCCCCACCCCCATATGAGAAATGGTCATTGTTGAAATAAAGTGCTATCAAGTAGAAGTCCAGGGCTAAGTGGATCAAACATGGAGATTCAAATACTAAGTATTTTTCAGTTGTCATAAAAGAGAGAAGCCAAAGAAAACAGATCATGGAGATTACTTCTCTAACTGGTCATAAGTTGCAGGATCCATAGGAGATTAAGGATGAATTTGTCAACTTCTACAAGAGACTGATGGGTACAGCTTCTACTTCCTTACCTGCTGTTAACAAGCATATCATGAAGTCAGGTCCTATTCTAAATCCGCAACAAAAGCTTAATTTGTGTAATGAAGTAAAAGTTGAAGAAGTGTATGAGGCTTTATAGGCTATTGGTGATGACAAAGCACCAGGTATTGATGGCTATAATGCTTATTTTTAAAAAAAAATCCTGGCACATTATTAAAGATGATGTTACAACAGCTATTTTAGATTATTTTTTTGCCACTGGTATTCTTCATAAATCAGTGAAATGCACTATAGTTGCTCTTGTCCCCAAAACCAATTGCCCTTCCACAGTTAAGGAATTTAAACCCATTACCTGTTGTTCTGTCCTGTATAAACTCATTTCTAAAATCCTAGCAAGTAGGATTCATGCAGTGATTGATACTATTGTTTGTGAGTCTCAGGCTGGTTTCATCCCTGATAGAAGTATCTCTGATAATATCATTTTATCCCATGAGCTTGTCAAAGCTTATAGTAGAAAGAATATCTCTACTAGGTGTATGATAAAAATTGACTTACAAAAAGCCTATGACTGTTGAATGGGCTTACCTTGAACAAGTGATGGTAGAGTTGGGCTTTCCTCATAGGTTTATATCATGGGTGATGGCTTGTGTTAGAATAGTGAGTTATTCTATCATTGTAAATGGGGATTACACTCCTCCCTTTGAAGCTTCTAAGGGTCTTATACAAGGTGATCCAATTTCTCTCTTTCTATTTGCCATAGCTATGGAATACCTGAGTAGGCACCTTAATGCACTAAAAACTTTCACAACCTTCAAATTCCACCCCCAATGTGCTAAGCTTGGAGTGACTCATCTATGCTTTGTAGATGACTTATTGTTATTCTGTAAAGGTGATATTAAATCTATCACAGCTATGCACCAGTGTTTCCAAGATTTTTCTGAGGCCTCTTGTCTGTAAGGCTAATTTAGGGAAAAGTTCCATATACTGTGGGGGGTGAATCCTGATATTCAAAGTGCTATGGTTCAGCAGTTGGGTTATACTATTGGTTCTTTGCCTTTCAAATATTTGGGGATCCCTTCTTCCACAAAAAAAACTGTCTATCATGTAGTGGTTTCCTCTTATAGAGAAGATTACTGCTAAAATATCTACTTGGACAGCAAATAAATTGTCTTATGGAGGTGGAGTTCAGTTAGTTCAATCTATTCTATTTGGTGTCCAAGCCTACTAGACACAACTGTTTCTAATTCCCTCCAAAGTTCTAAAACTAATAGATGGTTATTGTAAGTTATATTTAGTCTGGGGAAAGTGTTATTACAAAGAAGTGTATGGTGGCATGGGAGAAGATGTGTCACTATATCAACAGGTGGTTTAAACTCGATAAACTTACATAAATGAAATCAGGCTGTTGTGGCCAGATTGTGCTGGGATCTAGCTCAAAAGGGTGATAAGTTGTGGATAAAGTGAATCCATGCATATTATATCAAGGATCAGCAGTTGAGGGATTGTGTAATTCCTCAACAGGCTAGTTGGATGAGTAGGAAGATATTGGCTGTAAGAGAGGTAATACTGCAATTGACAAATCCTTCTAGTTAATCTAAACATCTGATCAAGAACCTTTACTTGCAACTATTGGGTGAGTTACCAAGAGTATATTGGAAGTGTTTGATGTTTGGCAATAAGGTTAGACCCAAAGCTTGCTTTACCACGTGGTTGATACTGCAACAAAGACTGTTAACTACTGACAGACTGATTAAATGGGGAGTTGATATTTCTCCTATCTGCATTTTGTGTCTTAAGGTATCCTGAGAATCATGAGCACTTGTTTGTGACTTGTCCAATAGCTAAAAATGTGTGGGATAGAATCTTCAGATTTAGTAAATGTACAGCATACAGGGCTACTAGACTGGATGATTTTGTGCAGTGGGCTATCAAGTTAGGCAAGGTTAAATCACAAGCTGCTTAACTCTTCAAGATGATCTTTGTAGAAGGACTCTATGCCATTTGGCTTGAAAGGAATCAGAGACTATTCGAGAACAAGAGCAAGGAGGTGGATATTGTGGCTAAGGAATTGGCTTTCTTATGTACTGTTAAAGCACCAGCAGGCCTTCAACAATTAGTTTCTAGCTTATAGTTTTAATAGTTAGCCTATCCTAATTATGTAATGGTGGTTAAGTGTTTTTGATAGTCTTTAGCAGGTTGTGTTAACCTTGCTAAATTTGTAATGTTTCACTTGGTGATTAATAAAAGTTTGTTAGTTACCAAAACAAAATGAAGAGTTCTTAGCTATGTGTACTATGTACGTTGCAGTTACTTTTTGTGGTGGAAGACATTAATCTGAAAAGGCTCAAATATATCATTGAAAATGAATCATTTATGTCACTCGTCAATAGTTTGGTTCCCATTATCGTTACAAAAATAGCTCATACATGTCATTTTTCATTACCCCTGGTTTTACAATATCAAATATGACACGTGACCTCCAATTAGAGGTTCACGTCGTTTAATTAAATCAGCTCAATTTTAAATCTCAAATTAATAAAAAAATCTGATGCATACACCCGACCCACCCACAATCATAATCTAGTTGGAGGCCACGTGCCATATTGTAAAACTGACGTTAATAAAAAACGGCATGGATGAACCATTTTTGTAACGATGATGGTATAAATAATCCAAACTATTGATGAGTGACATAAATAGACCATTTCCGATAATTTGATGGCATATTTGAGCCTTTTTCGTTCAATCAGTGTTGTGGGCCGTGCGTTTGCACGATTATCTCTTTCATCAATTTTACATTGTAAAAGAAAATTTGTGGCACTTCTCTCAAGTCTCAACTAGCCTACGCACTTATCAAAAAATGTTTATTTATTAGATTCAAAAATTCAATATTTATTCTCTGATTCAAATCAACCATCTTCTTTCCATCATTTTCATAAATGTTTTATTTATTAGATTTATACCACCTCATGTAATTGCTTTTACTGAATTAAATTTATTCAATTTCACCAAACCATTTCATTTTGATTTAACTATAAAACTTATTAGACTTCAGTTTCACTTACAAGACCTTATTTCTTTTATCACGAAACCATTAAGAACAAGGGAAAGACAAAAATACACTCATCAAACTATCTATATCTATATATAATATAAATCTAGACATTAAGAAAGTGATACGGCACCTCTCTATGACCACTATTTTTATTTATCCTTTTTCTCATTTTTTTAAAATTTTCTCTAATTTCTCTTTACTTATTATTATACAAAAATAGATGTGTCAATTACTACCTCTCAATTCATTCTTATTCTTTAATGTTTATACTTAAATGTCTCAAAATTTACTATTCCACTAATTCCTATTCTTTATTATAAAAGTAATTAAAAGTTTCAACAGTTATCTTTTTTCTTCTTTATTTATTTTTTCTCCTTTATTTGTTCCATATTTTCATCTCCTTAACTTATACCTATTAAACTTATAGTCTTAATAATGTCATTAACTACATAACTTTTTAACTATTCATATTCATAACCCCCAACTATTCATAACCCCGAACTATTTAATTTTCAAATTTAAGATTCCTTATGTCGACAAGAGCTCGAAAAATTGTGCATTAGTTATGTATTTTTTTCATCTATTTTCTTATGATTAAGGTCCTAAGGATGTGTTTGTTGTATTTTTTTTTGTTTACTTTATCGTGTGTTCTCTCTAAGAGACTTCTTTAGTTTGAGTTTTTATGAATTTTTGAGTGTCGCAAGTCTGAATTTTCGTTTAGGCTCAAATTAATTTTTTGTAACTTTGTCGGGAATATGCTAACTATTAACGAAGGTTCAAAAATACTACTAATTGCTTAAGAGGAATATATATTAAATAATAGAATACGTTTGTAAATTACAAATTTCGAATCGAGAAAAATAATAATAATTCAAGACAGAAAAATTGAGTAACAAAATGTAGTACTTGATTTCAAGTATGTTGAGTGTTACAATCTCTATATAATCCTCTGATTCTCCAACAATAATATAAACTATATTGGACTTGAATTTGATTTAGATTCAAGGGCCTGAGTAGCTTGATCTTGTATCTTCGTACTTGAATTTGGATTTGAATTATTTGTCACGAACAAGTAATTTGATCTTGAACGCCTTGATATTTGCTTTCATTTTTAATCTTTGACTTGAACTTGAACTTGATTGCTTGAATGCTTGAACTTGTAGCTTGTAGAGAAATATGCGGCTTTTGATCCACGAGCTCTCTTCTTGCTTTTTGTTCTTAATTCCCTCTCCCTTGTGAGTTATGAGGGGCCCTATTTATAGTTTTGGGGAAGGTGTAGCTCTGTGATTTGATTGGTCGGAATATATCATCCACACACTTAGCATGATTTCATTGGCTCATTAAATTAACTTGGATTGTCACATCATTTGACACGTGGCATGGGCCTGGACTTTAAGGTGGGTCTGAACCTTGAGTTACTAAGGTGGGCTCATCATTTGGATCCTAATTAAATGGACTAGCCTAATGTATTTAAAATTAGATGATTAATCCAATCATATTAACCACATTATTTGAACTACTTTCTTGAATTTAATATAGTCCAAATTAATTTATGAATTTAAATCCAATAAAATTTCATCACTTACAAATGCCCCTACTTCAAGGCTTGTCATGATGCGAATCATAATAGACTAGACTTGAAGTACCCGAAAAATATAAAGAAATTAGTATCCTTGAGTTCTAATTTCCTAGCAATGTATATAAAAATAAAACACAATTACTTTGGCTCCTTGACATGTGGACATCTTGATGATTTCACATATTATAACTTGAATCTGCAAGTTAATATTACTTCATTCCCGGTTATTGGGAGTGGGCCGAAGATGTCCTTAGCAGGAGTCACAACGCTTTGAAAGACGCAAAAATTTATGATGTTGTATATGGATAACTCTTCACTTACAAAATGAATATCATGCAAGCCTGCTGCGAAGCTGGTGCCCGCTTACGAATACATTACTTACCCCAGCTGGAGAAATATCTGAAAGAAATAATTCCCTCGATTATTTTCATTAATTGAAAGGTATATATACAAGTTACAAATAGGAGAATCATATTCCTATTCTACTACTAAAACCTTATTCTACCATAATTCTAACTATACAATTATGATAAGTGTACAATACTAATTAAGATAACCTTTACACTATAATATACTACAAATATACTTTTCTAATAAACATTAACCAACACTGCCCGTGATGGGCTACAGGCCACTGCCGTGATGGGCTAGGCCACTGTCGTGATGGGCCTCAGCCACTGCCGAGATGGGCTTCTGCATTCCTAATGTACCCGTGATATACACTATGTATACCAAGTGTATATCACGGGTATATTACCTTGTTTAACACACCTTGAGTCATAGCGGAGAGGCGGTCTTGAGCTTATTGAGATTGTCCTTAAAATCTTCAAAAAGGACCGAGGGAAGACCCTTTGTAAAGATGTCTGCAATCTGATATCTTGACGGGACATGACAGACACGTACCTGACCATGAGCAACCTTTTCACGGACAAAATGGATGTCCATCTCGATATGCTTAGTGCGTTGGTGCTGAACCGGATTACCAGAAAGGTAAATGACACTAATAATATCGCAATACACCAAGGTTGCCTTTTGAATTGGACAATGAAGCTCTAAAAGCAAATTACGTAACCAACATGATTCGGAGACCACATTGGATACCCCTCGGTATTCAGCCTCGGCACTTGAGCGGGATAGGGTCGCCTGACGTTTCGCAGACCAGGAGACCAAGTTGTTGCCAAGGAACATACAGTAGCCAGACATAGACCGTCTGGTGTGTGGACACCCACCCCAATCAACATCTGTGTTGGAGACAAGTGTGAATGTCGATGAAGGATACAAATGCAAACCATAGTCCAGTGTACCCTGAATATATCGAATGATGCGTTTGAGGGCATTCATGTGCTCAATTCTGGGATCATGCATGAATAAACACACCTGCTGGACTACATACGTAATATCCGATCTGGTAAAGGTAAGATACTGCGATAGCGGGTTGGATCCTCGTAAGGTACGCTGGCTGCGACACTAAGCTTGGGCTTCGTATCAACTGGAGTGGAAGTGGAGTTATAGGATGACATCCCAGCCCTCTCGATGATCTCAGCTGCATACTTTCGTTGAGACAAGAACAATCCATCTGAATGATGCTTGACGGCAATCCCCAAAAAGTAACTCCTAAGTCTTTCATAGCAAACTCAGAGCTGAGCATGATCATGATAGACTGGCGTAAGGAATCGGAAGATGCAGTCAAAATGATATCATCCACATACAGCAGGATGTAGCCCAAGGATGACCCACGTCGATAGATGAACAAATAATTGTCTGACCTGCTGTGAGTGAACCCAATAGTCGAAACATAGTCAGCAATCCTTGTATACCAGGCCCGTGGAGACTGCTTAAACCCATATAAGGACTTCTTCAACAAACATACATGATGAGGATGGTGGGGATCCCGGAAACCCAACGGCTGATGCATATAGACTGTTTCCTTGAGATAACCATGTAGGAAAGCATTCTTGACATCCAACTGATGAATAGGCTATGCCTTTGAAAGAGCCAAGCTAAGCACAATGCGAATAGTAGCTGGCTTGACCACCGGACTAAACGTCTCCCCACAATCTATCCCAACCTGCTGAGTCTTACCATCACCCACAAGCCGCGCCTTATGTCGAGCAAATGAACCATCTGAATTCTCCTTATGAGCAAAAATCCACATAGACCTGATAATATTAATACCAGATGGACGGGGCACCAACTCCCACGTTTTATTATCAATAAGAGCATTATATTCATCAGTCATAGCAATTTTCCAATTCGGGTCGTTTAAGGCGGACACATGATTACAGGGTAAGTGGGATTTAGAGACATTAGAATGTAAATTAAAATGTCTTTTAGGTGTAAAAATACCCTGCTGACTACGAGTAACCAGTCTATGACTCGAGGATGAATTGAGTGAATTTTGGGAATTTCTTTGGGCTCGACGGGCTGGCTGACGGTGGGCTCTTGGCCCAAATCGCAAGCTGGGTTTAATGGACCAATTCCGCACTGGGCTAGACTGGCCCAATCACTGGAACTGATCCAACGACTGGAAATTGCAACGGAACAATGGGGCCATCGGGCAGTGGGCCCGCTGGAGGATTTTGGGTGTGGGATATGTCCGAAAAATGGTGAGTAATATATGGGGGTATACCATCATCCAAAAAATTATACGAACTAGGCTCGGGAGTATGAACTTTAGTAAATGGAAATTGAGTTTCATAAAAAATTATATGGCGATTAATGATGATTTTCTTAGAGGATAAATCAAAGCATTTGTAACCACGATGATTAGACGGATAACCCAAAAACACACACGGAGTAGACCGGGCCTGAAGTTTTAATTGTGGTGGATGGGATACGGGATAACATAGGTACCCAAAAACCCGAAGATGAGAATAAGAAGGATTCTTAGTATATAAAATTTGGAGGGGGAAGAATATGTCAGACCTTTGGAAGGAATTATGTTAAGGAGATAAGTCGCCATTTGAAGAGCATGATGCCAAAAATATGGGGGTACGACAGCATGAATTAAGAGAGTGGAGACAATGTTATTTATGGAACGAATTTTGCGTTGTGCATTCCCATTTTGTGAAGATGTATGAGGACACGAAAAATAAAAATTGATCCCATTATTAGCACAGAACTCCCGAAACATCCTATTGTCATACGCTTTTCCATTATACACTGAATATTTTTTATTTCTCTTTCGAATTATGTTCTAATGAATGCTCTAAATATGATGAAGACGGAAAACACTTGAGATTTATTTGCAATTGGAAACGTCCACAAAAATTTAGAATAATCATCCAAAAAAAGAACATAATATCGATGACCTAACGAACTTAGAACAGGAGACGTCCATAGGTCGCTATGAATAATATCAAATGGCATTGACGTATGAGAATTTGAGTCTACAAATGACAACTTAATAATTTTTCCTAACGAACAAGATTGACAAAGTGGAGTACGACTCGTACCCTTACAAGAAATAAAACTATTTTTATCTAAAACTGATAAATTAGAAGATCCCGGATGACCAAGGCGAGCATGCCACAAGGAAGGAGAAATGGCTGCAAAGGTTGATGGCAAGGCTTGACTCGATGTACTGAAACCGGGTGTGATAGGATAAAGATCTCCCCTACTATCACACCTCATGAGAGGACTCCCCATCTTGAAATCCTTTACAGAGAAACCAAAATGATCAAATTCAACAGAAATGAAATTGTCAGTGGTGAATTTTCGGACAGACACTAAGTTTTTAATCAATTTTGGGGCATGTAAAGTATTTTTCAAGATAAGGGGAGGATTGGGGGGAGATAGAATTTTATGACCATAATCCTGAATTGGAATAGAGTTACCATTACCGACAATTATACCACGATGGTCGCTCAAATTGGCATAAGACGAGAGAGTACCTTGATCGGAGGTCATGTGTGTCATTGCACCGGTGTTCATGTACCAATTTGGATCCATTGTGTCAACCCAAGTGTGTGCATCGCGGCTTCGATATATGTCTGAGTGGGGCCTGCTGCGTGGTGAGCTTGCGGAGGTCGGGGCCCACGAAATCCAGAACTGGGCTATCCGTGAATCGCTGGAAAATCGACCCGGTGGGGCGGTGGCGTGACTATCGATTGTTGGGCCTGAAAATGGATCGACCCTCTTGTTTGCCTCAAGGCTTTGGAACATAGGGCTGTGGGGCCTATTGCTGACCCTGCGCCATAGGCCCCCTTCTTTGGGACAGATGGGAGGAGGCCCAGCTGTTGGATCGGGCGGGGCCACCTGTTGACTGGACGGGGCCCACTGTCGGCCTGCTGACCACCGGAACCGCCGCGTTTGCCCCTGCGGTTCTTGTTATTATTCTTACGATTATTTTTGCCGCCACTATGAGTACGGTTTTGGCCCGAATTATCAACAAAACCTGAAGAATTTATGGAGGACGTCATTAGGACGATAGGGCTTGCTCCGGTAGCCGTCTTTTTAGCCAAACCGACTTCTTCCAAAGTAAGCATGGAGCGGGCTTGATAAAAAGCGGGAAGTGGGTTGCTTTGACGAAGGAGAGTCCCAACGCCATTATAGGCCTTAGAAAGACCGGCAACCAGTTGTAGAACCAGACGATTATTTGTTACAGGTGCGCCAACGTTACGGAGTTCGTCCGCCAACTCCTTGAGTTTCTTCAAATATGCAGATACGTTTGGAAATTCTTCCATGCGAACTAGAGAGAATTTTTGCTCGAGTATGACAACACGTGAATGTTGGTTATCTTAGAATATGTCACGCAATCTATTCCAGGTAGCCATAGCCGTGGTATCCTGCTCAATAATCGTCTGTAAAAGGTCAACCGAAATAGTGGAATAAATCCACTGGAGAACGATAGCATCAAGAGTAATCCATAACTGAGGATCCTCTGCGGGAATAGGTGCAGCGGGAGGAAATATGTGATGGATAACTTGATGGGAGATAGCGTGAATTTTAAACAATTCTTCCCACGTCGCATATTGGACATTTTCCATCTCAAGCACAATAGAAATGTTGTTCTTGATGTTAGAAACCATGAGGGCCGGATGAAAATTGTTCTTAGACATATTGAAAGAACAACAAATGAGGGGAAATTTGGGAATAGTAAGAGAGATTATGAGAGCGGAAGACGAATTTTGGTAAAGAACCCGAGGGGGGGGGTTTCGGCCGAGAAGGACAAAATTTGGGAGAGGAAAATTTTGTTAGACCTAGTCTCTTGATACCATGAAAGAAATAATCCCCTTGATTATTTTCATTAATTGAAAGGTATATATACAAGTTACAAATAGGAGAATCCTATTCATATTCTACTCCTAAAACCTTATTCTACCATAATTCTAACTATACAATTATGGTAAGTGTATAATATTAATTAAGGTAACCTTTACACTACAATATACTACAAATATACTTTCCTAATATATACTAACCAACACTGCCCGTGATGGGCTTCAGGCCACTGCCGTGATGGGCTAGGCCACTACCGTGATGGGCCTCAACCACTGCCGAGATGGGCTTCTGCATTCCTAATGTACCCGTGATATACACTATGTATACCAAATGTATATCACGGGTATATTACCTTGTTTAACAATATCCATATCACTTTGGGATTTATATGCAATTGGTAGTCTACCCATATCACCTTATGAGGAGGTTGTGCCAAACGCCGTAGAACTTACAGGCATATATGAGAAGGACAAGATGTATCTCCCTCAGTCTTGTGAGCATTTATTTGATACCTTCCATTGGTTATGAGAGGGCGACAACAATAACCCAAATGTTCCTGTAAGAGAATGAGTAAAGTTTTGGTGTAAGGAGACTGCAAAGTATGAACAACCTTTGCCAATAAAAGAAAGGAAGTCCGCTCATTTCAAATCGTCACACAATCTAATGGGGGAAATCGACGAGGCCGTTAGTTGGTCGACTATTGAAGAAACCTTATTTCGTAAATTAGGAGTTAAGGATCATAAGATGGACAAAACATATTTGGATGCCTTTTTGTCTTGTTGGTTATATGTATTTATACTCCCTACAAATGGGGAGACTTTATTCATCCTGGTGTTTTTAAGACTATGTATCATATGGCGTGCGGACAAAGAACTAGCCTTGCAGTTCCAGTCTTAGCTAGTATTTGTAGGGGTTTGAATACAATTTCAGAGTGTCTGCAACTTGATCTTAACCAAGCTTGCTTCCCGACCCATTATATGTATGCTTGGTTGGCTTATTACTTCAAGACTCATTATCCATTACCAAATGCGCCAGCTGACCATGTCATGGCCTTATATTCTGGTGAGCGAGTTGCTATGTATATTGGAAAAGAAGATGTGAGGAAGCGCATTCACAAAGACGATAGTATTTCTTGGGACTTAACAATTATTAATAGGCCTGACCCGCACCACTACCATGATGATGGCACAGAAAAGGAGTATCAGTCGAGTAACTTTTTGAGCCGGTTTCAAATGTTTTCTAACAGCGTGGAAATGGGGTTTTGGTGATTAACAAGTCTCCTGTTTTGCAGTCAAAGGTGGTTGCTCTGTAGAAAAGCAAGGGATCTTCACATGAGGAAGTTCAAAAAGAAGAGACACTTAGTCAGGCCCATCAAGCTTTTCGCAAGCGACCATCTCCAGATGAAAGCGATAGCAGTCGTAGAGATCGTTTTTTAAGAGAGTGAGAGCATGTCTAAGCAGATTGGAAAACCCTAATTCACATGTGATTGAAATTTCTGACAATATTGGTAGCCCTTCGAGGACTATGACAGCCCATATCAAAGAGGTATGATAAAAATTAACTTTTTTGTTTTTAGTTTACTAAGTATATCTTAGTGGCTTTTACTAATTGTTTATCATTTCTATGTAGCCAAGAAACTTCAACATTTTGGTAGATCCCAGCCAAAGCAAGCCACAAGATAGTAGTGAGTCTGTAGCAGGGCCAGACTCACGGGGATCACTTCCAACATCTAAATCAGAATGAGAGACTACTCTATTCCTCTTGTTGCGACTAAAGCAAAATTGGGACTCGATTCTCACAAAAACCAACAACCACTATGTTAGTTTTTATGGAAGAAAGGTTGTGTTGAAGCTTCGAAAGAATTTCATTTGGGAAGCATGGAAAAAGATCCAAGATAAACTTGTCAACCTTACTGTAGATTGTTCGTCTTCTCTTGAAGAAAAGGTCTAAGTGATTCTCGAGGAGATGGATGGAAAGGGTGTCGATATTTCCCCTTTGAATAACTTATTAGATTCCTTCTTTAAGTTTGCACTTCCTATGATCAGGCGCAATCAACCTTTTCCTATAAGGCCGCAGAAGTTGAAAACTCAGAGTCATTATTAAGGGCTAAGGAACATCTTGATCTTGTCTTAACTAAAAGGAATAATAAGGCTGAAGAACTATCAGCTGCCAGCCGATCTGTTAAGGAGGCGCAGAATAAGATGAAAGAGCTAAGAGCTCTCCGAGGTGCTGCCAAGAATGAAGTTGATGAGATATAATCTAAAGTCTGAATAGCTGAAGAATAGTACCATAGATGTGTTGATGTTTCCCTGGCGACTGCAAATGATTCAACTATCGTAGAGAACAAAAAACAACACTTAGAGGCTACCCTTAAAGACTTAGTCAATTATAAACTATGTTTAGATTAATCTGCAAACATATTTCTTTCCCTTCCCTTTTTTTTGATTGATCAATTCATGTTCTTATCAGCAATACGAAAAACTTCTTTTGTTTTGCTTTATATCGCACATTCTCGTTGATATTTCTTTTGCGCTTTGACATTAATAATTATTTTACTTATTACAATACATTAATTCCACTGTATTCAGCTCCAACTTTCTTCTAAACATTATCACTCATACTTGCGAACGACCTTCTATAATGAAGCGATTCTTCCAATTTGATAGGCACGTTCAGAATTATTAGTGAATATTCTCAGAATATTCTCAGTTTATTTTGTAATTATGATAGATGTATATTTAAGGTAGCTTAGGATTTTATTGTATTAGGAATCAACCTCTTAAGGTAAGTTAGGATTCGTAGTGTATTATGAATCAACCTCTGTACAACTATATATATTGTGAATAATGAAAGGAATCCCGAAGGGAATTATTATATCTTACATGGTATCAATATCCTAAACCCTACTCTCCTCTTCAAACCAAATCTCGGCCGAAACCCCCTCTTCATTCATCTCGGCTGGCGGCAACAATTGCCACCACGTCTTCCCCCATAAATTCAGGTTCCTCCACTAGCACTTTTGACAACCACTCTCAACGATCATCGTCTTTTTTTCACCCGGCCTTCGTCATTAGAAACATCAAGAACTCTATCCCTATAATTCTTGACCAAGAAGACTGTCAATATTCCATGTGGACAGAACTATTCTATATTCATGCATGTGCGTACAATGTGCTCGACCATATTGATGACTCCGTTTCTCGTCCAAACGATATTGCCGAATCAACATGGCGTCGCCTTGACGCCATCGTCAAACAGTGGATATACGGCACCATCTCAAAGGACTTGCTGTGTACTATCATGAAAACAGGTGCTACGACACGTGACCTCTGGGTACGGTTGGAAGAAATCTTTCAGGACAATAAAAATACTCGGGCACTGTATTTGGAGGAGCAATTCAACAATACGCGTCTTGAGAATTTTAACAACATGTCTGAATATTGCAAACAACTAAAAATCATAGCCGACCAACTTTCCAACGTCGGGACATCTGTTTCTGAGACCAAAATGGTACTTCAATTAATTGTTGGTTTACCGAAAGGTGAATACGATACTTTTGCAACAATGATTCAACAGGACGACCCACTATCAAGTTTCACCAAGGCACGGTCACAACTATTGTTGGAAGAAACCCGACGTGCTAAATAAGAGGAACATATTAAAAAAGCGTTAGCCGTTGACGGGATGGCACCACCGGCGACCAACACCACCACACCACCACCGCAAGACCACCACCAGCAGCAGTCCCGCGATAGAGGGCGTGGTGGCAGAGGCCGCGACAACAACAACAGAGACAAGGGCCGCGGCAAACGCCACAAAAATCAGGAAACAGGCCCAAACACTGGAGATTTTCTTAGGGGTTAAGATGCCTACATACCTCATAGAAGAGGATCAAATCGTACCGTAGTTCAAAAAAATAAGTTTTTTATGTGTATCATAACTTTTGCCTAGGTCACCTCTTGCGAGATTTTCAACCTTACAGACTTTTTTTGGGTCGTGCACAGTTTATACTCTTGCGGACCAGGAGTGTACATGCAGTTTATGCTCGTTCCTTAAGGAGTGTGGTTTTTTTTTCAAGGATAGTACCTCTTCATGAATTTCCCACTGATGGGGCCAATCCACAAACCTTTTGAGTTAACAAGCTTGTAAGCACCACTTGAGTATACTTCTTGCACAACATATGGCCCATCCCATTTAGTAGATAACTTGCTTCCAGATCGACGAGAAGTAATAATGGGCCTTCTCACAACAAGGACTTGATCACCCACTTGAAAGCATCTAAGACGAACCCTCTTGCTGAAAGATCGAGACAAGCGAGCATGATAAAATTCTAGGCTTTGTTGAGTTTCTAGCCTCTTTTCATCAAGAGCCTCTAATTTTTCAAGGCGTAACCGAGTATTTTATTCACCAGTAAGTCCTTATTGGATAACAAGTGGTAATGATGGGATTTGACGCTCAAGTGGAAGGACTGCTTCAACTCCATAAATAAGAGAATAACAAGTCGCTTGCGTTGGTGTGCGATAGGTGGTCCTGTACGCCCAAAGAAATTCTTTCATGCCAATCTCTCTTAGATTTGGAGATGACTTTCTTCAACAAGTTGTAGAGTGTCTTGTTAAATGCTTCAGCGAGGCCATTGGCAGCAACATAATACATAGAGGAATTACGTTGCTTGAAGCCAAAAAGGTCACAAATCTTAGTCATCAACTTGTTATCAAATGGCTTACCGTTGTCAGTCAAAATATATCGAGGAATGCCAAAATGGTAGATAATGTTGACTCGAATGAAATTTGCTACATTCTCCTTCTTTACTTTTTAAGTGAAACGACTTTTGCCCATTTTGAGAAGTAATCAGTTACAACCAGAATATACAAATGTCGCCCAGAAGACTTTGGCAATGGCCCAACAACATCCAAATTCCAAGCTTCAAATGGCCATAAAGCAACATTTGGGTGCAATACTTCTGGTGGTTGATGTATGAAATTAGCATGAAATTGACAAGCTTTACACATTCGATCATAATCCAAGCAATCCTTCACCATATTTTTCCAATAATACCCCATTCGTTTTATATGAAAATAAAGTTTGGGCCCAGATTAATGTCCCCCATATACTCCCGAATGTGCCTCTTGCATGGCTTGAATGGACTTGTCTACCCCCAAACAACCTAAGAGTACTCCATCGAATGATCTTATGTAGAGTGTATCCTTATAATAAAGGAAGCGAGGGGCTCACCATTGGATTTCTGTCTTTCTTCGAAGATTTTTTTGGCAATATCCATGACACAAGTAATCAATTATTGGTTGTCGCCAGTCTTCAATTTCCACCTCCAAAGTGGCGATGACTGCTCAACCTCTTCTTCATAATCATTTGGTGGAGGTGCTACCCATCTTTGGCAAACAACGACTTAGATTTGATCAGGAGATATTAATACGGAATCCAAAGCTGTAAATATATCAGCTTTCTTATTTTCCTTTCTAGGAATATGTTGAATATTCACCTCTCCAAGCCAACCTATCTATTTCTGAGCATAGTTGCGATATGGAAGCTACTCTAGTTTCTTGACTTCTTAACTACCCGAGACTTGATTGATCACCAACTTGGAATCTCCAAAAACTTGTAGCTGCAATTGTTTCATATCAATAGCCATTTCAAGCCCAAGTATGAGTGCTTGAAATTCAGCAACATTATTAGAGTAGTGTTGCGTTAGGGCGAAAGAGTATGGAAGGACTTCCCCATAAGAAGTGGCAAACACTACTCTAGCACCAACTCTTTCACAATGTGCAGTACCATCAAAGTACATCTTCCAAGGAGGCTGAATTTCTATAAGCATTGCATCTTCATCATGTAGCTCATTGGATAATTCCAGTCATCTGGAATGGATGATTGGCCAAGAAGTCTGCTAGAACTTGTCCTTTTACTGCCTTTTGAGAGATTACACAATTTTAAATTGTTGAAATTGGAGGTACCACCTTGCTAATCGATCACTTAAGACGAGTTTGGACATGACAAACTTGATAGGATTTGCTTTCGAGACGAGTCACACAACATGAACTTGAAAGTAATGCTTCATCTTCATTGAGAATACAACTTCTAGACATAACTTCTCGATATGTGAATACTTCATCTCGTTCAGTATCATCATCCTACTCAAGTAATAAAGGGAAGTTTCTTCCCCTTCATTGTTTTCTTGGGCTAGAAGTGCTCCTACTGACCTTGCTTGTGCCACAATATATAATATCAATGGTTTTCCCGATATGGGAGCTACAAGTACTGGCAGCTTCATCAAATAAGATTTTATGCTCTCGAAAGCATTTGTGCAAGCTTAGTCCCATTCAAAAAGGACATCTTTCTTGATAAGACGGCCAAATGGTTTACATCTACCATCAAGACTTGAAATGAACCTCGTAAGGTATGTCAACTTTTCTTGGAAGCTTTTTAACTCATGAATATCCTTGGGCTCAGGCATTTTCAAAATATCATCTACCTTATCTTGATTAATTTCGATCCCTCGCTACCGAACAATAAAGCCGAGGAAATTTCCAGAAGAAACTCCAAATGCGCACTTAAAAGGATTCATTTTGAGTTGGTATCTTCACAGCCGTTTGAACACCATTCTCAAATCTTGTAAGTTGTCATCTCTCGTCCTTAATTTAACCACCAAGTCATCAACATATCACTCGGTGTTTTTATGAAGCATGCCATAAAAAATGTTATACATGGCTCGTTGATAAGTATCACCAGCATTCTTCAAACTGAAACGCATTATGTTGTAGGAATATATACCTTTAGGAGTGCGGAAAGCAGTAAGTTCTTCATCCTTTAGTGCCATGCGAACTTGATTGTATCCAGACGAACCATCCATGAAAGACATTGCCTCATATCCAGTCATATCGTCAATCATAAGCTCGGGGATTGGAAGAGGAAATTCATCCTTAGGGGTTAAGATACCTAAAGTCATCACTATTGACACCCAATTTTGTCCCGTCTTTTCCGATTTATTTGTAATTTTAAATATTTTTGACATCTCAAAGCAACTTTAATATATATATTATTATTGTTATTATTATTATTCGCATTTTCACTATCGTTTGCCTTTTAATAACTTGAATCATAGTTTTATCATAATATTCTATGTTATTTTATTTTGGCAAAACAACATCGCATTTTTTATATATTCTCATTAAGCATTTCGCAAATATTATATTTTTATCACATTGTTATTTTTATCTTTATAATTTAAATCTTTTGCAAAACATCTTTTTAATATTAAACCCCTTTTTATATTTTTTAACTCACAACTCATTTTCTATTCACCCAAAATATTATATCAACCCACACACAAATTACAAGCCCAACGCCCTACTCCCATTTTAACCCTAAAACTAACTCTACACCAAAGATACCCCTTTCTCTCTCAACCAAACACACCCTTTTCGGCCACCAAACCCCTGCCCCCATCACCTCGCCGACCCGACACCACCACCTACGCCGACCTACACCCCTACCCCCACGTCGCCGCACCCTACACCCTGACACCACCACACCCACGCCGCAACCTACACCCTAAAATCCATCTAAAAAATCATCACCTTTGCCATTTTTTTAAATTCAAACTCGGTTCTTGGGGGGGGATCCTCTTATAAACCCCCCCCCCCCAAAAATCCGAAATTTTCTTAAGGGTATTTGTTCTTCTTTGCATGTGTTCTTCATCTTAAAGAGTCCAAAATATAAATTGAAAATATTGATATTTGGGGTCTGAAATTTACATCTAGGGTTCCAAATTTGTGTTCTAAATTTCAAAAAAGTAACCAAAAAAGGGGTGTTTTAGTGTTGAGAAATCTGATTTTTTTTTGTTCTTCACTGTTTTTGGGTTCCGGGTCCGGTCAGATACCGGGTCGGGTCGTATCCGGGGAAAAAATCATATTCTGGGTTGGGTTCAAAGACTATAAATTCAAGTTTGTTTGTTCTTAATTTTTGGTTACGAATTACCCCTCTTGTTTCTTACTTCCAATCCGAAAATACCCCTTTTGTTCTTAGATTTCCGAATTCGAAAATACTACTTTTAGTCTTTAATTTTGCAATCTGAAAATTCCATTTCATGCCTCACATTTCTCGCTCAATTTGGGTCTGATTTGATTCCCGGTCGGGACACTGTCTGGTCGGGTCGGTGAGCCCAGGTTACTGTTCCGGGTCGAGTTGGGTCGAAAATCTTATGGTTAGAATTAACGATTCATTGTTGGTGTGCTAGTTTAATATTGGGGTATAGATTATGGCTTAAAGTTCTTATATATGTAATACGGTACTTTAGGAATAAGGATATTGCTTAGCCCCTTAGTGTTGGTATATTTCATTTTCAGAAGGTCTTGAATAAGCTTGTTCCTTATTTTATAGATCATGTTATGTCATACTGGGTGTTGGATGCTATTGATATGTTGATTTCCTGTTTGCTTGAGTCCACTGTTAGATAATAGCAAGAGTTTAATTGTTCGTAATTTGGACAGAGATTTGTATGAGTTGTCTCTGTGTATGTATTTGTCTGAATCAGCTTAGGTCATAGTAAGTCATAGGCTCTATTGCATTCCATCTTGGCTTTAAAAATTCATGTTTTCATGTAACGATATGACTGAATCAATTTGCTTATTAATTGTTGAATATATGCCTATTGAAAATGATTCTAGTCTTTCTATGTTATCATGTCTCAGCCCTTTTTTGACCGTTTGAAAGGATGTCCCAGACCATATTATGTTTATATACCATCTCAGTGATGTTGCATAAAATTTATATGTGTGTGCCTCTTACATGGTTAGAAGTAATGTATCCTATGTTCTGTTGTGCAACCTAGTTCTAAAAGATTTGTGTTTTTCTCTAGAATTGAACTAATCGGGCCTGCCTTCTATTTCTGCATATTAATTGTTTTCCCTAAGGCCCAATGACATATTATTTTTTATGAAATATTTATTTATATTTTTCTTATGTGCATTTTATCACATTTCCATTTTTTTTATTTTCATTCCTTGTCTTACCAATTATTAAATTAAATTCTACTAATCATTTTCTTTTCTTTCGTTTTACATGAAATGCATCGGGAGCAACGAAGAGTCTCGTTATGAGACTCGTCATGACTTTGCCAAAACGAAGACCCACATCCATATCCTTGGTCGCGGCTTTCAATTCTTTTAATATCGTCTCTCTTTTATTTTTTTGGGTTGTAATAATTATTTAATGTTTGTGATTGTTAGGATACTTAGAACAATTAGGCTTTGAATAAATAATTAATAAGGTAGTTTTAAAAAATGGATATTCGTCGCTAGTTTATTTTTTAGGTTCGGGTAGTTTAAAATTGAAAATCCACTGCTAGTTTATTTATTTTAGGTTCGTCATACATATTCAAAACTTTCAAAATAAATTGGTCATCTTCTATTTGCATTTTAATCATACTAATAAGGCTTTGTTTTTTTTTATCCAATCTTATGATTTAAAATGACCTTCAAAAAATCATTTCTTTACATTACAAATAATTTATTTTTCTCCTTTACTATCAATTGAAAAAAATATGTATTTTATAAAACAATGTTACACAAATACATCCTTTTATCCGAAAATAGCTTTACATATATTTTATAAATATTGTCATATAAATGCATACCTTTTATCCAAAAATTAACTTTACATATATATTTTATAAATAATGCAATACAAATTCATGCTTTTATCCCAAAAATCAAATTTACATACATTCTATAAACTAGATACGCTTTTATCAAAAACTCAATTTCACGTTGCATTTTATAAGCCATGCCCTGAGATGCATACTATTATCAACAAATAGATATATTTTGTAAATAAATCCATGCAAATGCAGATTCTTTCGGATTTTATGTCGAGAATTTATTTCTCAAAATCACATTCACCTTTGCAAAATCTTTTACGATGTCAAAATGCATCTTTTTTGCAACATCCTTTTTAACTTTAAACATGCATTTTTCTTTAGCATAATAATTAAACCTGAGTTTGACCGGATAACCGTAAATTAGCGGATCTTAAAGGATACCTAACTCATTCCCTTTAAGATAATAGAGAACCCTTACCTAGAATCTCATAATTTCGCAGACCATTAAATGGAGTTCATATTGTAGCATTTTTTAT
Organism: Anisodus acutangulus; assembly: GCA_029783415.1. Lineage (NCBI taxonomy): Eukaryota > Viridiplantae > Streptophyta > Magnoliopsida > Solanales > Solanaceae > Anisodus > Anisodus acutangulus. Next base: position 1,383,235 of record CM056499.1, read on the forward strand.
TAACGTTTAGGTGTCCTAATTTACCGTAGAATAATTAGGTGACGATTCCTTAAGCATTTTAGCAAGTCTAGGGAAAACGCCCGTGCGTCACGACCGTGGTAAAAAATCGGCGCGCACAATCACAAACTCGAATCTGACCATTCTTCTTTCTAACATGCACGATGCTTGAAATCCACATGGGATACTTGACTTCACGAATGAAACTTGCCTCAATAAGCTTGTTGACTTCAGTTTCAATCAAGGGAACTAGTTCAGGTCTGAAACAACGTTGAGCTTGCTCTATAGGATGAGCACCTCATTTTACAACAAGACGATGGACACAACTTTGGGGTCTAATCTTGGCATCTCTTTGTAACTCCAAGCAAATATGTCTTTGAACTCCATAAGTATCTCAATATACTTGTTCTCTTCATCAACATTTAGTGAGACAACTACATATGTGGGCCCTAGATCTTCAACAGTTCCAAGATTAACTTCATTTAGTGTATCAACTATTGTCTTTACCCTTTCTTCAAACTCAGGCGGTGCATCTTTGGCGTATTCGTCTTCTTGGGGATCACCATCATTGAAAGATATGTTATGACATGTGTGAATATCAACATAACTTTCCTCAACTTTCGCATGATGCATGGTACTTTGCTCCTCCCAGATAGCGATGTGACATGATGATCCTACACTTTCCTCATCTTCATCACGCTCCTTAGTATGGACTATAGTATGCATTTTTTTCCTTGAGGACCTCTCCACATGAAACTACAAGTTTTATTTCTCGCCACATTCTAGAAGGAATCAAACTCAGGAAATCCTTGAAAATGTTTTACTTTTGAGCATAAATAGATGTTTCCATCCTTTTATTATTTCCTTGGCGCTTGTGTTTCTTCTTTAATGGTCCCAACCTATCAAACACGAAAGTTTGTGGAGTTGGGTTGGTAAGTCGATCAAACACAGAAGTTCTTTTGCTAGATGTCATAGACTCTTCTTTAGTTGTAAATTGCCCTTCGTATTGGTGATGGTTGTTTATAACCCAAACCTTCACGCAATGTTTTGACAACATACCCTTTCTCTATCATCATGCTCTGAGTAGGGATTAGGCCATGGTATCCCTTTACAACTGTTTCTGGCGGGAGCTTCCCCAATTTGGAAGGTTCATTGGGATTGTATCCAGTTTTCGCCAATAACTTGTAGGTGTTTGGCTCAAAATCCTTATCTGTGTGCTTTTTAGGAAGTGATTCATATTAATCGTGGTTGAATGATTTGATAAATCCTTCCACCTGTTTTTGAGATGGTTTGATCGCATCAATTCGCTTTATAGGAAAAGTGAATCCACCTACCACATTATGTTGTGACTCATAAAATTGGCCTTCAAGCTTCTTTGCCTTTTGGACATATTAAAGAACAGGAGCCACTTTATTACTTGAAGGTGCCACATTTATCTTGGGGTCTTATTCATATCAGATTGCGCTTGATTTCTTTCAATCATGATCTTCACCTTTTCATCTGCTACATCAGCCTTCATCGCAATACCCATTATTTTGATTGGAATGGTGTTATCAACTTTGACCTCCTTGAAGACATGATTCTTTAAATAGAATTTGCATCTGCAAAGTGCGCTTTTATCTCTGCAAAAGGTTCATCATCAACAACTATTTTATTTTGGACCCCATTTTCAAAGTAGTTAAAGCATTGATGGTAGGTGGATGGAACACCTTTTTCTCGTGTATCCATGGCCTTCCTAACAAACTATTATATGAGGTATTTTCATCAATCACGTGCATCCATGCATTCGAACACATATCACCCATATTGATTTTCAATTTGACATCTCCTATAGCTCTTTGCCTCCCTTGGTTGAACCCCTGGATCATTAGATGACTTTCAGAGAGTTCATCCACTGAGATTCCAAGCTCCTTAACAGTGCGATTGGGATAATATTAACTCTAGACCCATCATCAATCATAATTCTATTCACATTATGCCCTCCCACAAAGCCAACCATATATAAAGGATGATTATGCAATGTTTCTCCTAACAAAAGATTATCTTTAGTTTTTTGCATCACAAGCGTCCACTTCTTCAGAGAGAATCTGGGTAAGATTTTTGGGAAGTAGAGGTGATGACAATGTTGGATCTTCCTTTTTCATCTCTTTTTCATCAATGTTGCAACATAAAGTCTTGGTATCATAGTGAGAAATTTTGCTGTGAAACCAGCTTGGAAAGAATTCCTCCAGTGTAACCGAACAATGTGGCTTTTGATATTGAGTCTCCTTGATCTTTGAATTCTTCACATTCTTCTTTACCCTTGGCTTCTTGGGTCTTTTCATCATCTTTCCTCTTGTCACTTGTTTACTTGACTCTCTTCGTGAGCTCATCTTGCAGCGTCTCTGCCGAATCACCAGAGTCCATCCTTCATCATTGGTGTGATCATCTCGAGATTTCCTTTCTTCTAAATATTTCTCCTTCATTATTACTTCATTCACCATAGGAAGGTGTAATGGTTTGCTAACATTAATGGGGTCGAAGTCACCAAATTTAATCATTTTTGGCGGTGATACAGTGAGAATATCTCCATATTCGACAAAATTGCAAGGAACTATGGGATCCAATGAACCAAATTTGACAGAGACTGGACTTTATCTTTCCTTCTCATCTTCGAGCAATATCTTTCCTTCACGGGCCAAGTCCATGACCCTTTCTTTGAAGATGAAACACTTTCCAATGGGTGACCCATCAACCGATGATACTTGCAATAATTTGGATTATTAGTACTCCCAGCTTCATCTGGCTGCTTCAGGTAAGTCGATAAGTTTTAATGCAAGGAGTTCTTTAAATATTGCTGGAACATCTGAGTCTAGGAATGAGTACTCTTTCGCTTGCATTTCCTTCAAAGTTAGCTTTCTACCGGCATTATTTTAGAAAGATGTAGTCTTCACACTTTGATTTTTGCTTAGCTTTGTGGTGATCTTTATTGGCGCGACATTAACATTCATCAATTATTTGCTCTTAGACTTTGGCACAAACCTGCCCTTTTATCTTTACTTCTAATTTATCATTTCCTTTGTGATGCTCGTAAACATGCGACCCTTGATTTCCATTTGAGGACATTCTTAACTGCATATCATGAGCACGCATAGCAAATTCTTCGAAGAACTTGGGCTTGATTCCTTGTAGGATATAAAGAAGTCCTCAGTGCATTTCTTGGATACACGTTTTTATTCCAGAAGTCTCACTAAGTCTATCTTTGCAACTGAAGCTTGCATTCCTCCATCGACTGATGAAATCAATAACGAGTTTATCCTTCCATTGACGCGTATTCGTGAGTTCAACCATGCTTACAGTACGCCTTGTGCTATAAAATCGGTTGAGAAATTCATGTTCAAGTTGGTATCAGGTATTAATGGAACCAACCTCGAGATCTGTATACCAATCAAAAGCATTGCCTTGCAAAGAATTCACAAACTGCTTAACAAGATAATCCCCATAGGTTCTAGCATTATTACAAGTTTCGATGAAGTGTGCAACATGTTGCTTCGGATTTTCTTTACCATCAAATTATTAAAATTTTGGAGGTTGATAACATGTAGGAATCTTTAGCCCATCAATCCTTGAAGTGTATGTCTTGGCGTATGTAATGGAAGACTTGGCAGCAACAATGTACTTGTCTTTGATGGTCCCCATAATGAAGTCCTTCAATTGATGAATTGGAATTAATCCTTCAGAGGATACTTGTAGCTCTTCAGCAACATGTACTTGCTTCGTAGGCAGATCTTCTTTTTCTTGTGCCATAGGAAGCTTTCCAGGTGCATGACTTTCATATTCCTCCATCACACTGTCAAATTTGTCTGTCAACTTAACAATTCGATTATCTTGATCTTGTACATATTTCGTCAACTCGCCATTCATCTTTGTCAAGCTTGCAAGTTGTTCTTCAATAGTTGAGGTGTTAGTCATTATTGCTTGGATAGTTGTTGTGGATGACAGAGAAAAACATGGATTTTCCCTCAAACTGAAATTTAAGCGGAACAGGTTACGTGGAGTGATTGGAGCAGATCTGGTGATCAAGGCATCGTTATCGTCTTGGATGTTGGGATTCTTATTATGAAATGGGCTAAGTCGAGCCAGCGTCTTTTCAACTATCTCAGCGATGTTCTCTCCTTCTTCCAATTCAGTCGGAAAGAACCTTGCCCCCTTCAATGATTGAATTTCGACGACAGGAATTGATGCGGATGACGCTTGAGATGCTTGTTGTCCTAGCAAGTTTGCTTTGTTCCTGGTGATGGGTCCTAAGCTTTCCATAGTAGTATCAAGTATGTTCTCCACCTCATAGGAAAATTTGGAATCAGTAGCCTTTGCAACAACAGATTTGGAGTTGATCTTCTTTGATGTGATTTCGGTGTTCTTGAAATTTGATGATTTAATGTGAAGAGATGAGAGGTAGAGATTTTTCCACTAAGCGTGCTAAAATTTGTAAACAACAAATTTTGAGTCGAGAAAAATAATAATAATTCAAGACAGGAAAATTGAGTAACAAAATATAGTATTTTGATTTCAAGTATGTCGAGTGCTACAATCTCTATATAATTCTCTGATTCTCCAACAATAATATAAAATATATTGGACTTGAATTTGATTTAGATTCAAGGGCCTGAGTAACTTGATCTTGAATCTTCGTACTTTAATTTGGATTTGAATTATTTGTCACGAACAAGTAATTTGATCTTGAACACCTTGATATTTGCCTTCGTTCTTAATCTGTGACTTGAACTTGATTGCTTGAATGCTTGAACTTGTAGCTTGTAGAGAAATATGCGGTTTTTGATTCACGAGCTTTCTTCTTGCTTTTTGTTCTTAATTCCCTCTCCTTTGTGAGTTATGAAGACCCTATTTATAGTGTTAGGGAATGTGTAGCTCTGTGATTTGATTGGTCGGAATATATCATCCTCACACAACATGATTTCATTGGCTCATTAAATTAACTTGGATTGCCACATCATTTGACACGTTGCATGAGCCCGGACCTTGGGCTACTAAGGTGGGCTCATCATTTGAATCTTAATTAAATAGACTAGCCCAATGCATTTAAAATTAGATGATTAATCCAATCATATTAACCACATTATTTGAACTGTTTTCTTGAATTTAATATAGTCAAAATTAATTTATGGATTTAAATCCAATAAAATTTCATCACTTACAACGTCCTTCTTTAGGTGTTACTTATGGTATGAAGAATCATTTACGTTTTCTTTACATAATTGTTCATTTCTTCTACTTTCAAAAATTAGCAAAAGAACTGACAGGGTCAATCATATCTAATTTAATAAACTGAAATTTATTTATAAGAATATCAGCAATATCTTCAGGTAAATTCTTGATTACAGTTAAGGCCAAGAATAAGTGAACATGTGACAATACCAATCTACGATCGTCATATGAGGTGCTCACAATGGACTAAAGGTAAAATAAAAAAATAAAAAAAGTTCAGTGTACTAAGCTCCCGCTATGCGTGGGGTCTGGGGAAGGGCCGGACCACGAAGATCTATTGTACGCAGCCGTACCTTGTAAGATGAAAATAATACTAAATGTTCTTGCTGAAAAGAAATTTACTATAAATTATGTAAAATGTAAGTTTTTTTCTTTTGTTTTTTCCAACTATTTGCTTCTCTCTCTTTTCTGGAGATGTAGTTTTCTTTATTTGTAAGACGGGTAATGAAAATATTGAAATAGCAACATATTTTGATGTCTTAGAATAAGAAAATAGAAATTCGTAAGCATGAAAAGAATAATATTTTTTCTCTTTTTAGAGTAATTGTAGGACAGAGGAAGGAAAAGTAAAAAAGGAAGAAAAAAGTAATAACGGAACAGAATTACTAGTATTTTTGTCTAGAAGTTGATATTTCCTTAAGGGGTTTCAAATGACTAAGTGGACAAACTTTTTGCTCCGGATGGAGTAGAATATATGCTTTAAGTTTGTTTTCGAGATATAAATAAATTACATACTTTTCCTGATTCATAAATTTTCTATTATACTCTAAAATACATTAATTTTTATATAATTAAAAGTATTGATTTTTTTCTTCAAATTATCCTTGATAAATGAAGATTTACCTAATCAAGAATCATATTAAATAAATACTATTTAATTAAAGTATAAAAATACTTCTTACTTTCTACGAATGAGTGGCTTGACTCGTGGAAATGGTGGTGGTGGTGATTGGATAAAGCTCTCCCTGACTATTACACCTCATTAGCAGTATTCCCGTCTTGAAATCCCTTACAGAAAATCCAAAAGGGTCAAAGTTAACCAAAACCCAATTATCAATTGTGAATTTTCGGACAGACACCAAATTTTTAATTAAGTGAGGGGCATGAATGACATTTTTTAGGACGAGAGGTGGATGTGGGGGTGGGGGGACAAATTTGTGTGACCATAACCACGAATTGGAATTGAATTTCCATTACCAACAATTATGCCACAGTTTTTGCTCAAATTGAAATAAGACGAGAGATTACCTTGCACGGACGTCATATGAGAAGTGGTTCCGGTGTCCATGTACCAATTTATGTCCGGGGAATTTAATCCAAGTGTATGCATCGCGACTTTGATATCTGTGGGTGTTGGAACTGTTGCTAGGCCCATAGTCGTGAAGGCCTGCTGACAAGGCCCAACAACCGGTTGACTAGACTGAAACTGCTATGAATTGGGCCTCTGCTAGCAGATCCAATTCGCTGGTAAACTACTGGAACTGGCTGCGAATTAGGCCTCTGTTGGCTGTCCCAATTCACTGGGTAGACTGTTGGAACTGGAAAGGGGTAACTGGGCCAGTTGGACCACTGTCAGGCCCACTGGCTAGCGGCACTGTTGGCCCACTGCCCTGACCTAAGTTGTGGTTGCCTATGCCGGCTGCCACCCTAACCACTGCTGCCACCACTATTGCCGTTGCAGCTCTGCCTTTGCCGCGGCCACCGCTTTTTCCACCGGACTTTCGATTTTGACCCCGCAGTTCCAATTTGGAGTGGAATTAGCCGAAGATGATAGAGAGTAGGAATTTTGTGGGGAGGTCGCCATCATGGCGAAAGTTGCTCTAGTTGAGGCCTTTTTAGCCAACCCTGCCTCTTCAAGGGTGAGCATAGACCAGGCTTGATAAAATGGAGGAAGAGGGCTGCTTTGACGAAGAAGAGTCCCAACACCATTATAGGCCTCGGATAGGCCGGCAACCATCTGAAGAACCAGATGATCATTCGTGATGGGCGCACCAACGTTCTTGAGTTGATCCGTCAATTCCTTCAGCCTTTTACAATAAGTTGAGGCATTTGGAAAATCCTCCATGGTGACATGGGAGAATTCCTGCTCAAGAGTGATGTCACGAGAATTTTTGTTATCTTGGAATATGTCACTCACCCTATTCCAAGTATCCATCGCCGTGGCGTCGGGTTCAATAATCGTCTCTAAAAAGTCCGTAGAGATAGTGGAATATATCCACTAGAGTACGGTAGCATCAAGAATTGTCCATAACACAGGGTCATCATTGGCGGTAGGCACCTTCTCCTTGCCTGTATCCGCGGGGATGATGTGGTGAAGAACTTGATGCGAGCATGCGTGAACTTTAAATAATTCTCCCCACGTCACGTATTGGACGTTTTCCATCTCAAGAATGATAAGAGTGTGGTTCTTGATGTTGGAGACGGTAAGGGCATGATTAAACATATTCTTTGAGGTAGACATAATGAAAGAACAAGAGGAGAATTAGGGATTAGGAAGAGAATTTGGGAAGATAGGAAAATTTTTAGAAGAAAAAAAAGTGTCGGAATCGCGGATTCTGAGGGTGCTAAGCGTCGGAAGTGTATTTGGGAGAAAGAAAATTTTGCCCAAGATTTCTGATACCATGAAATAAATATTCTCTTGATTATTTTCATTAATGAAGATGTCTATAAATACAATATACAATCTCTAAATATGAAAAATCTTATTCCTACTATAATACTAATATCCTAATTACACTTGTACAAGAATTCTACAAAATATGGTAAGTAACCTAAATATACATAAGTTGTCCGTGAGATACGCGGTTTTGATTTCTATCAAAATGTATATTACAAATACTATATTAACATATTTCAAATTGGATAGGTTGTGCTTATGTATTTTTCAATTTCAATCATGTATGCAAAAAATCATATACTAGCGGTATATATTAATTATAATGCACATGTTTAAATAGTATGTATAATTATTTTGTTTATTTGAATATATATATATACATATATATATATATATATATATATATATATATATATATATATATATATTATAATATTAATGAAATATTAAAAAAATAGTAAAGCATAATATACTTGAAATATATTAATAGCATTTTTAAAAATCTGTAAGCATAAAAAAATTTTGAGGAAGAGAGAGAAATATGGAAGAGGATAAAAGAACAAGTACAATATAAGTGCATTGATCCGCTTAGATCCCTTAATTAATGGAGGGAATTACAAAATTTAAATAGTGTTCATTATTAGATTTAATTTTTTTCTTTTAAAAATGCCACATTTGTTATAAAATATGTCATATTTGTTAGGGGTGAGCACGGGTACAGGGTACCCAGATACCCGACTGAAACCGATACTAACGGGTAGGTTCCGGGTAGATATATTATAATAACGGGTAGGATCCGGGTAGTAAAATTAGGAACCGATCAATGTCGGGTCCGATTCCGGTTCCGGCTCCGGTAAATAGAGACAGGATACCCAGACCCGGAACCGATACCCGAAACCTATAAAATATTAAATATTTTAATTTTTTTTAGAAACATTTGGACCACTTTTAACTTTCTCCAAAATTATTTGTTGCACGCCTGCACATTGATTTTCCCCACCCCAAGACGTAAATATTTTAGCTTTTTCACCCCTTTATTCTAGAATGCTCTTTGTGCCCTAAGAGAAAACACCCAAAACTCTCTCAATAACAATGGCGTTTTAGCTACACCACCGAGCTTCATCGTCGTCGTTGTTGAAGCTTTCTCTTAGGTACTTTCATCGTTGTCGTCATTGAAACTTCACCTTTGCCTCTTTCTCTCCTTTGGTTGTGTTCACGTCATTCCTAAAATGCATATGGGTTCAAATCTAACTCTTCAATTTCTTTTTAATATCATATGCTTCTGTTCTATTTCAGGCGATACTCATCTTCAATTTGTATTATTTTTTATTTGAAATGTAAATCTATTTTTAAAATTTGTGTATATTTTTGTAGTTGTGAAGATGAAATTTAGGGATTTACTAGTATAATAAAGCTTTTCTTTTGTATCGAAGAGCTTATGAACACGAAAATAAGTTTAATTCATATATTTTTAAATTTATTTTGAAATCAACCTGTTCAATTAATTAAGTGTCAAATTTGGCTTGGAATTTTAGGTTTTGGTAACAGAATTAGCTTTTCTACAATGAATAAGTTTTCTAAAACTTCTTATAAGGGTACTAAAAACTCAGATTGCAGGCTAAAAAACTACTTGATGAAATTATTTTAGAACTCTTTTTTATTCTCATAGGCTTAAAAATTATTGCTTAATTTGATTTTTTATTTACAGGGTACCCGGGAACCTACCCGGACCGGTAATGATTACTACGAGTAGGTTTCGGGTAGTAAATTTAGGAACCGATCTTTTACCGGGTAGGGTCCGGGTAGTTAAAAAATGTTAGGGTACCCGGACCCGCTCACCCCTAATATTTGTTACTTTTAAAAAGATATGTTATTCTTGTATATAATGTTTACTAACTGTTTTAATAGGTAGAAATCTCAATTTTTAATTTTCACAAAATTGGCACGGGCCATCTCCACCTAGTACTTCAATTGTGTGGTTCTCCCCCCCCCCCCCCCACTCTCTCTTAAAGGTTGTATCCGTTAAATAGCTTTATTATGCCATTTTCTCTCTCCATTTCCTAATGATTATATCCAAGTACCTTCCCTAAATCTCTTTCAGTATATCCCATTGAGAACCCTTTTCTCAGTTCATGATGTTGGATCCACCACTTTGTTGGATCCACCACTTTGAATCACCATATGTCTAATGAGATGTTTTTATATAGGATAGTGGAATCAACTTTTGAGTGTTAACAATTGCCCCCTACATTAACTCGAGTGTGACTGTTGAGTTGATGTATCTGAAAGTAGCCGTTGTTTCAGTCTGACAACCGCGCATGTCACTTTAATCGTCTCGTCTCCAGTGCATGCAATGATGATTACTTCTTAATTGTGTTTCCCCTTTAACCGAGGCATCTCCATTACCACAAATTGGCTTTGATGATTTTTGGCCGTGCTTTTGAAAATAATAAATTAATCTCGGTCGCGCCTCTGAAGGTTATTTAAGGAAAGGTATCCCCCATAGGTTTCTCACCTAATCTTTAGCCCTTTTCTTAGTCGGAAACCATGACTTCATCTTTTTATCTCAAAGATCATGAAAAATCATTCTAGCCGATAGTGACCTGACCCTTGCCTTTGCCTTCGTTGATGAACAACTGGTTTTGACTCTGTATGGTGGACCGAAACAGGATGATTCTCTCTTGTTTCAGTACCTCAGCCCGATAAATCATGACTTTCTTTTTACTTGTGACTGGTTCACCAGCGGCCGTTGTTCGGCTAACCTACGTACTTGGCCGACTAAGGTCCTTTTGATGCCACCGTACTGTCGGAATTTAATTTCGGTTGCGATGCCGGGATCGGGTATGTGCGGTGCCTCTGTTTTTGTGCTTGGTTTACTTGAATGTGGGAATCCATATCCCACCCTTTAACTTCAGTATTGCTCTCAGCATTCTTGAGCAAATTTAGAAAAAATCCCGCAGATTTGATGGGCCATCATCTCTGACCACTTGGGATGGCGTTTCTTTGCCTGAACAGTGCGACCAACCTTACAACACAGGCATGTGAAAGAAATGGCTCTCTCTCTATTTTGTGACTGGGCAGTCGGTCTGTGACTGTCATTTAGCTATACATCTCTCGTCGGGGGAAATTAGCTTATTTTGTGCGACCAGGCAGCCGGTCTGTGGCTGTCGTTTATTCATGCATGCCCCAAATCGAAGGATAGTACTTTTTTAGATACTTGCCATTTACATTCCTATCCATTTCTTCGTCATGCATGTTTATTAGTCGATATGCGTTGCCCGCGATCCGTTGGCTTACTACGAAAGGTCCCTCCCAAGTTGGTGACCATTTGCCAAATTTACGATCTTTCATCCCAATCGGCAAAATGGTTTTCCAAACTAAGTCTTCTTCGGCAAAACTTCTTAGGCTTAACATGTTTGTTGTATGCTTTAGCCATTTTCGTTTACCGGCTTCTATTTTCTCTAGGGCTATTAGTCGATCTTCATCTAGTTGGTCTAACTCCATTATCATGGCCTGTTGATACTCCTCTAAACTTAGAGAGTTCTGTTTGGCCACCCGTAAGGATTTGACATTAATTTCCAACGGCAATACTATATTTTGGCCATAGGTTAGCCGATAAGGTGTCATCCCGGTAGCTGTAGATTTAGAATTCCATATCGCCCAAACGATTTCATCCAGAGTGAGATGCCACATTCCTGGGTTATCCTCCACGTTCTTACTGATTGTGTCCACAATAAGTTTGTTGGCTGCATCGGCTTGCCTATTCGCCTGTGCTTTAAGGCGAAGATGTGATCATCTTGATACCAAACTTTTCAGCAAAGGCTGCCACCTTAGAACCAGTGAACATCGTCCCTTGATCGGTAGTAATCGTCTCAGGAATACCATATCTGTATATGATCTGGTGTTAGATAAACTGAATGACATCTGTCTGATGGACCTAGGAGTGGCCAGTGGGCCGGGCTCGGGTCTGTCGGGGTCGGGGTCGGGGCGGGGTCGGGTCTGGCGAGCTCTAGCAGGGTCGGGTCTGGCGGGACTGGAGCAAGTCCCGTCCCGATCCCAATCCCGATCCCGTCAGTATCGGGTCAGGGCGGGCTCGGGGCGGGATACGGCGGGTTTTCCTTTTTTTTTTTAAAATAACATATGTATAAAAAAAACTCAATAAACAAAACAAGATAGTGTAATAAAAACATCTCAATGCTGTTTTTGTGCCTCTTATATTATTTAATAGACATATGATTTTTTTGTAATACAAATACAATTGTCTAAAATCTAAATTGCAACTTTGTGGTGTTGTCCAAAAGTTGCAAATTACATAATAAAATTACAATTAAAAAAATTACATTCTCAAAAAAACCTGTTCTAATTGCTTGATGATTTCATGTGGTTCTTCGGTTGGAATTGGTATTTGTTGGTCAAATTGATCCACGTCGCTTCCACTACCTTCGGTTAAGATTTCGTTGTAGTTTTCATCATCTTCTTCGTTGATCTCGGTTGACCGCACCTTCTCCGCTCCGCTCGTATCCAATCTACGAATAATACTACAATTTCTAAGTTGTCTCCCGCTAATGAGTGTCCGTGGTCTCCTATTTGATATCTCGTCACAGAAAAAGCGCTTCAGACGCAGCTTGACGACGCTTGAATGTTCAAAACATCTCGAGCCATCAATGAAAGTGTCGGAAAGGTCTTCTCATTCCCTCCAGATTTCACAAGTCTTCATGTCCATCTTCATTGATAACTTCTTGATACGATGCAGAACCCTGCAAAACAAAAATATCCAACTCGCTAATTTGGTTAGTAGTAGAGGTGCGACCAAGCACATTCTATTTACGAGGCTTTCAATACTAGCCAGAAACAACATGTCTTTTGTGAGGTTGTGTTGAAGATGAAGAAGATGGTATGGAAGCTGGTAAGTTACTAGCATTTTCTTGTTGATAAAATCTATATATATTTTTGCATTGGTGTTCTACGCTAGACAATACTTCTTCTTTAGTTTGTTCAATAGGTGGTGAGTGATTTAGATTTTTGGGACTTGGAGGTGGTAGTACTTCTATACAATCGTAAATAGTTTCAATTAGTGATTTAGTACCGTCTATTTTAATAGTAGGATTTAATACAGAACCAATAATATAAATAGAGGGAATAGGAATAAAATATTTTTTTATTTTGAGAAATATTTTTTAATAGCTGCCTTATAAGCTGGTTTTTCCATATATTCACTAAGTAATAAAAATATTAGAGTAATATAAAATAACATAGTTGAAATAGTAGGATAATATATACCGGAAAATTCTTTTGTTGCTTGAAAAAATTTCTCTAAAAATACAATAAGTTCGGAAATTTTTTCCCAATCACTATCTAAAATCATATCAGCTGGCTTTTTATTATGAGAGTTAAAAAATAAATTTATAGGTAATTTATAGTCATAAGCAACAAGTAGTTGCTCGTATAAAGAATTCCACCTAGTGGATACTTCTTGTGGAAATTTTCTAAAAGGTAGTCCACAATCATGACAAATTTTTTTATATTCTTTTCTACGTTGTACTTTATTACTTTTAAAAATAAAGTTTATAGAAAATTGTATTTTACTAAGAATGTCTTCAAAAAGTGATAGACCATCCTTTACAATTAAGTTATATATATGACACGCACATTTTATATGAAAATGGTCTGAAAAAGATGGAGTTAAACTATTTTTTAAAATTGTAATTGCGTAATTGTTATTAGAAGCGTTATCTAATGTAATAGTCATAATTTTATCGGTAATTCCGTAATAATCGCACACTTGATAAATATTTTCTGCAATAAAAGTACCAGTGTGCCTATCATCTATATATCTATACACTAAAATACGTTTTTGCATAGACCATTTATAATCTATCCAATGACAAGTTACAGTTAAATAATCATGGCCGTTAGTACTACGACCTATATCAGACGTGATAGATACTTTGCCATTAAAATGATATAATGAAAAACGTAAATATTGTTGATATTCATGCGCGAATTTAAATACATCTCTCTTAACAGTTGATCTAGGAAAACCGTTAAAAGCAGGATTATATATATCTCTAATGTAATGAATAAAACCGGGAGATGAAGGAAATGAAAAAGACAAACCCTCCACAACAACTAATTTTGAAATTGCTTCCCTATCTCTATGTTTATTGTATTTAGAGCCTACAATTCCCCCCGTCATAGGGTTAATTTGACCAGACTTGGTAGGGACAAGACGTCGATGTGAACCTTGTCCCGATGGAGCGGGCGTTATGCACCGGTTTTGAAGCCTGGTATTGGGCATACCTAGCTGGATGAGCACTTACTACGTGTCTAATTAAACCCCCCGTCCCACCGTGACCTTTTCCAGTTTTATATTTTAAAACATTTTTACAAATTTTACATATGGCTACTTGATTCTCTACGTCCCTATCAAAAAATGTTCATGCATCTGATTTTAATGGTCGTTTTGCTGGACCTCGTCTCATATTAGGGGGAATAGGACGTATTTAAGTTGAAGGTGCACTAGTGGGTGTGTTGTCATCAACATTAGTGGGTATATCATCTAGATCATCGTCTAAATTAAAGTCTTCTTGAGTTCCAGAAAATAGCTTCTGGTCTAAATCTAATGGTATTGTAGGAAAATGTTGAGTATCAACAAAATCATCCTGTGTAGAAATAAGATGACTAGAAGAAGTACCCTTGCCCTGGTTGCCCCTACTAGAAGAAGCACCCTTACCCTTAAACATACCTTTTAATCCTTCCATTTTAATTATGATAATAAATAAATAAATAATTAAAGTCAATAAAATTAAGTGATCTAAATAAAATAAACAGACAATAATAATTTAATGAAGAAACGAATGTACCAAACGCCGACGTAACGTCGACGTGTAATCGAGAGGTTGAAAATTGAAACTTTGCTCGATGGAAGATCCTCAAGCTAGTTGCCAACTTCACTACCAATTCCCAAATGAATAAATAAAATTGAATATTTAGCAAACAATGTAGACTTGTAGAGAGATATATTGAGAAATTAGAGAGATTGTTGGAAGATTTGTGAAAAAGATGAAGAGAAAATGAGTTATTTATAGTTGGAAAATTGGGTTAAAGTGTAAATATAATAACTTATGGGTTAAAAATAAATATTAAGGGGTAGGGGGTTGGGGTAGGAGGGGGGGGCCTAAAATGGCCGTTGGCCAACGACCATAATCTAAAATGGTCGTTGGTGCAACGACCATTTTTGCAAAGGGGGGAAAAGGGCGGGGTCGGGGTCGGGGCGGGGTCGGGGCGGGCTCGGGTCTCGCGGGACGAGACATCATCCCGTCCCGAGTTCGAGTCCCGCCCTCGTTATTTATTTATTTATTTTTTTGGCGGGGTCGGGGCGGGCTCGGGACGGAGTCGGGCTGTCCCGGCCCACTGGCCAGCCCTAGATGAACCCTCTTCATCTGCTGAGCCTCCACCCATTTAGTGAAGTAATTGGTAGCCACGATAATGAAATTGTGGACTTTAGCCGATTATGGGTGAATCTTTCCGATGAGGTCCATAGCCCATCATCTAAAGGGCCAAGGTTTTACAACTGGGTGCAGCAACTCGGCTGGTTCCCATTAGATTGGTCTATGTTTCTGACATTCTCCACATCTTTTTGCATACTGGAAGTAGTCAGCTGTGATAGTAGGCCAATAATAGCCATGGCGGTAGATCAACCACTTTATCGCTGGCCTCGCTCTGTGTGCTCCACATACTTCTTCATGGACCTCTCCCATGACCCTCAAGGCCTCTGCTTTGGCAATGCACTTGAGTAGTACTCCATTCATGCTCCTTTTATAGATGTCATCGTCAATTAGCACGTACATCAAGGCTCTTCTTTTAACCTTTAGGTCCTTGCAACTGGAGGGATTTTTTAGGTAGTCGATTAGTAACTGCCTCCATGAGTCAATTTGATCAACGTCTAACACTTCGGTTGGTAATTCATCGTGCTCTAGGGTGAGTAGAGACTTGCTAAAACCTGAAGCTTCTTGTGCTAAGTCGTTAGCCTCAACATTCATGCCTCTGGGAACATAACTTAACATGGATGGTGCGAACCCACTAAGCAACCTGCTAGCCGTCCTGTGGTGGGCCAGTAAATATGGGTCTTTGCAGTCATATTCCTCGGCCAGCTGTTTGATCACCAGCTGATAGTCCCCTCGGATCTTGATGCACCTATCCTTCATATAAACTAAGAGTTTGAGTCCTATGATGAGAGCATCGTATTCGGCTTTATTGT
This sequence comes from Anisodus acutangulus, assembly GCA_029783415.1. NCBI lineage: Eukaryota > Viridiplantae > Streptophyta > Magnoliopsida > Solanales > Solanaceae > Anisodus > Anisodus acutangulus. The sequence goes on from CM056499.1 coordinate 1,399,374, forward strand.
TTGTCAATTCAGGATCTAGCCGATAGGAGAACCTCCACATTTATCTCTCGAATTTGTTATCGTGCTCCGGCTCTAACTCTTTTCTGGGTTCTAGACTCATCAAAGGTTAGTATCCATGGCACGACATCTATACATGCAGTAGGAGGGGCGCATGGATCTTCCATGTCTATAAAAGGGTGTTCTGCCAAGAAATCGACTACTACTTGGCCTTTGACGGCCCTGAGTGGCCTATACTCGAGAGAAAACGCAGTAAGCTTGACGTCATTTCATTAATCGACCTTGCAAGACAGGTCTATTTAGTAAGTATCAGACAATATCGACTTTACACAAAACGTATATAACGTGAGGCATTAGATAATATTCGAGTTTTGTGCAAGCATAGAACAAAGACAGATAAAGATTCTCTAAGGGAGTATATCTAGTTTCAGCATCGTTGAGCATTCAGCTAAGATAATAAACCGCTATTTCAGTTCCATCATCGGCCTCATATGCTAGCAGACAACCGATAGATAATTCTGCAGCAGAAATATACAATTTCAAAGGCTTCCCTGGTACGGGAGGCACCAGTATGGGGGAAGTAGCTAAGGCCTTTTTAATTTGATCAAAGGCCTCTTGCTGTTCCGGACCCCATACTAGCTCTCCTGACTCTTTAAGTCTAAGCAAAGGTGAGAAAGCCTTCATCTTGCCAACCAAGTTAGATATGAGCCTCCTTAAGAAATTGATCTTTTCCAATAAGCTTTGTAACTCCTTCTTTGTCTTAGGTGGTGCAGATCCCATTACTGCATTGGCTTTGTTACGATCTATGTCGATGCCTTTCTTCTGTACCAAGAAGCCAATGAAGTTGTCAGCCGATACTCCGAACATGCACTTGGCTGGATTCATCTTGATATTATGAATCCTCATTCTTCTTAATGCTTGTTCAAGATCGGCTAAATGATCATTGATGTCCTTAGACTTCACTACTACATCATCGATGTAAACCTCCATAGTCTTGCCGATCAAGTCATGGAAGATGTCCAACGTTCCTGGACATCTGAAGGCGGTTTTGTGAATGTCATCCTCGGCTCCCGATGTCTAATTATAGCCAGAGTATCCATCGATGAACGTTAATACACCATTAGCGACTGCTGAGTCGACTAGCATATCAATTATCGGCATGACATACTCATCTTTAAGAGTGGCTAGATTTAGGTTCCTGTAATCAATAAATACCCAAACCTTGCCATTTTTCTTCTCGACTGGTATGACGTTTGCCAACCATTCCATATACTTAGCCATTCTGATTAACCCAGCTTTCAACAGTCGCTCGATCTCGGCTTTGATTTGAATCTGGGCGACTATTTTTGGGGTTTGAAACCCTCCTTGATTGGAAATCTATGTTCTACCAAAGTACGTGCCTGCCCAGGCATGTCATGATAATCCCATGCGAAACAGTCTTTATACTGCAGTAGAAGGGCTGTTATGCCTTGTTTTTCGTATTCCTTCAGCAAACCACTAATATGTGTTAGCCGATGGATTTCTTCAATTCCCAAGTTCATATATTCCAAAGGATCCTAAGACTCAAAACTAGGCATAACCCTTTTTATGGGCTATTCAAGATCCATCGACAGCTCAACTTCATCGACTGCAAGTGTTGGTTCGTTGTCGTGGTTCCCCATCTGCGATGCCTTAGCTATTCTTTCCTCAGAACTTGGGGCAGTCAGCCGATGCCACATGTCACGTATGATTTGGGTTTCCTCAACTATCTAAATCCTCCGAGGTAAGACGTGGTTCGGCTAATTATTTTATTTCAAACCCTTGCGAGGTAAGATTACAAGATCCCAAGATCCTTCTTCATATTGCTCAATGACGGCTATGGAAGCCACATAGGGTGAATAGAGGACAACTTCTACGTTCTGAACTCCTGGTAGGAACGGATTATCATCCGCTGGGACGATTTGTATCTTATCTCCTTCCCAAAATATGAGCTTTTGATGCATGGTGGAAGAAAGGCATCGGCTGGTGTGAATCCAGTCCCTGCCCAACAGAATGGTGTAGGACGGCTTGCCATCTATTACAAAGAAGGCAGACCTGACCGTCTTAGGACCTACAGTGATTTCTGCCACTAGAATTACCAATGCTTCAGAGGGTTCTCCCATAAAGCTATCCATTTTCATATTAGTTGGTATGCGATCCTCTTTTGTTTTATTAATATCTTTCAAGGTAAGTAGCGGCATCACATTCAGCCCAACCCCAATGTCGACAAATACCCGACTAATAATTTTGTCGTTAATGTAAGCCTTGACGTAAAGGAGTTTGAGATGTTTAGCCATATCTTCTGTAGGTGCACCAAATACGATGCTCAAAGTGTTCCTAGCCGAGGTATCAACTATTGTTTCCCATTTTGCGTCTTCTATGCAAACATCATCTTCTAGACTATCCAGCGTGAAGTGATTGGCCCAGAACTCACATGGGATTAGGCTGACCATATCAATATCTGCCCACATCTCATCAACCAGGTCTTGGCTGAATAAATCGAGGATGGAGTCCCCTTCTTCATCCAATTCGGCTGACTAGAAGCTCATATCTTCCATTTCCTAGAGACAAATGGGGATCGGCTAGGGATCCTCTAACTGAATCTTCTGCGCGATCTATGGGATTGCCTCGGTTAGAGGTCCATCCGGGGCCACGTTCTCTTGCCGGGGTTCCTCTGTCGGGTTATCGGTAGGCTGTTCATCCAGCTTTGGTTGACCCAATATCTCTCTTTTAGGCCACATTGCCCTGAAGCGACTGAGCCGAATGCCCGCTTGATAGCCTCGGCTACGGCAAACCCAGAAAGCTCATGATTTTCGACGCCTTGGTGTTGGAAATCAGATGCAATGTCTGTTGCATCTTACTCAAGGCCTTGGCATATTGTATAAGTCTTATTTGAGTCCTGGATGCGACTCTCGTGATGCCTCTTTTTTTCGAGAGCCTGATTGATAGACTACTTCCCATCTTCTGTGTTGGCGGCTAGTTTAATCATTCTCCAGGGTCTCGTTTGGTCCTCATTTCTTGTCATGATATGTAAGGACGAAACACCCTCATTTACGTTAAACTCGACCACCCTCTATTTGGTTTTAGGGAGTGGTTCTTCATCTATTCGAGGCATGCTCGGCTGCCGGTTGGTTGGCATCCATACTTTCCCCCCAGGCCTATAAGTGGCGCCGATAGGGACCCTTCTGAACCTCATGGTTTGTTCTTGAAATTCTCATTCAACGTCCCTCCGGTATTTAGGGCTGCCATGAAAACCTCTCCTAGCTGGTTGCCTGTCATCACGAATGTCATGTAGGCTACCTAACCGGTTGAACACAGAGGTCATTGTGGCCTTCTCCCCTTAGGTAGGTTTCTTTGGGACCCACACATTTTCATCGGTTGTTTCCCTTTGGTGTCTCTTAACTCATCGGGCTTAGCAAAAGATACCATAGATATTGATACCGCGGGAAAGGGTTCGGTATCAATGGACATTTCGGCCATATTCTTGTCGGCTAGCTTGAACCTCCCTTCTTTGATGCCCTTTTGGATCGCCTTTCTGAAGACCACATAATTAGAAGTAGAGTGACTGTATGAGTTATGCCACTTGCAGTACTTGTTATCTTTGATTTCCTCAGTAGGCGGAATCCTATGACCATCAAGCAGCTGAATATGTTTATCTTTGAGAAGATGATCAAAGATCTGATCTGCCTTCGTGATGTCAAACGAGTAACTGACCATGTCATCGGATGAACTCGTCTCTATGTCTTTTACATCTTTTAAAGTTGGGCAAGAGTAAACCTTACCTCTAACAATCTCGGCCACCATTGCATATGCCGTGCAGTAGGCTGACTCTGAGTCGGACTCATCCGCTTCAATGATGGATACCAAGTGGAGCCTCAATTTCGGCTGGCTCTTATCCGCTCATTTTCTTTGATGTACTGCTCTATTTGGCTAGCTTTTTCAGCTAACTGGCTCAAGTCAGAGCATGATTGTCCTACCAACTTCTCCTTTAACTGAGGGTGCATGTTGTTGATTATCATGTTGGCACACTCAGACTCACGGAAGTGTATGGTGCATTTCCCAACCTTCTTTCTGAATCTCTCCATAAAATTGGCAGCCGATTCATCGACCTGCTATTTGAGATTCATTAGATCAGTCACGGTACCTGAGGTTGGGGCCAATAGAACCTATCATACAAGCAATCCTCCATGTCAGCCCAGTTCTATACGGAATCAAGAGCCAAAGAGGAGTATTATGCGAAATTTATTACCGTTAGAGAGAGAGGGAATAGCTACAACTTGTGATACTCATTCTGGCCAGCCTCGCCACATTGGGCAGTAAATCTACCGATGTGCTCGATAGTGGATTTTCCATCGTCGCTAGAGAAGATGGTAAACTCCAGTGTTTTGAAGCCCCTCAGCAAAGGTGCTATCCGATCTACCCAATCGGGGTAAGACTTCTTATAAAAAGGCTTATCCAAAGGTTTCAGTTGGATGCCGAAGTACCTCTGCATGGTATTAGCAATAATTTTTGGGTTTATCAGTTGTGACGTCCCCTGTCGATTCTCGACTGGACTCGACTGGTAGGCGTTCTGCACTGGAGGCCTCTATTCTGCACTTTGGTTGATAGGGTTTTAAAGGTTGTAGGTGGTCTTTTGGCCATTACTAATAGGTGGGGTAATGCTCCATTGCTGTTGTTGGGTATGACCACCAAAGCCTACAACCTGAGCTTCTGGAATGGCTAACAAAGCCTGAGGATAAGGTGGAACAGTATTCCATGACTGCTCTCCTCGGACATCGACCGTTCTTAGAACATTTACGTTTCCTGGAAGGTATGGATTGGGTACTAGCAATGACAGCTGGAATGGTATTCCAATGTAAACATCGTCACCAGATAGTCGAGCAAAGTCATAGATAGGGGCCATCAATTGCCAATTTGGCTGGCCAACATTGTTCGCCTGCATCGTAGGGCCATTCGTAGAAATATATGGTATAACGGGCGGCAATCCAAAGTGTCCTGGAGCCTGAACTGGTCTCCGATCCATGTTGATCTGCCCATACTGCAGACTCGCTTGGTCAAGTGGTACATTTTGCCCTCCAAGGTTCGGCGGCGACTATGCAGTGTGTTGGTTGCCAGGCGATTGGGCTTGTGTTCCTAGGTGCGCCATCAGGCCATCAACTGCACCTGAGTAGGCACTAGCTGATACACATGCGGCTGAGGAACAACACCGGGAGTCACGGTCTCATGCTGAACAACATCGCTCGTCACAGGGATGGCAGAACTAGCTGAACATTCTCCTGGGTGCATTTGATTGGTTTCCATCTCCCTCGCTTGCTGAACCTCATTATATACTATCAACTTCACAATGTCAGCCAACTATTTAGAAATTTGGTACATAATATCGTGGATGCCCAAGTTGATCTGCTGTTTAATAAAAGACGTGGTCATTATGGTTGGACCTTCAGATTGGCTAGGTTCTTCCACAACTTAGGTTGATGGAGGAAGTGGAGGAGTATCAACCGATGTAGGCATACCCGAGGAGGATGTTGTTTCGTTGTTCTTTCTGGGAGGATTTTATTTAGGATGTGGACTGGACTCGAGGTTCATTTTCTTACCGGACCTTAGGCGTATATGCCAAGAATGATCCTGACCTGGAGAATCAAACTTTGTTATTAATTCACCTATGGTCCCACTGGGCGTGCCAAATTTTCCCCCCTCCGAAGTGTTTGCCATTTTATTAGATGACGAAATCGGATGACAAATTGATTTCTTTAACTTAAGCGATTTGGGCTGGAAACGGAACTCTAATTTCCAGCAATGGGTTCCCCAACTACTCCAGAAAGCGTTAGGTCGGTGGTATGAGTAAACTAAGAGGTAAGAAATATGAATGCAGCTAAGTACAGTAAAGTAAATGATAAAGATAGATAAAAATTTGAGTTATTTGATTGAATGTATGTGTATATACAAAGAATGATCCTATTTATAGTACAAAAAAGGGAAAAATTGTACAACGTGCCCCCCCCCGCATGTCAGCCATCAAGTAATCCATTAAGTTCAATGGTCGACTATGGGGGAGGTAGTGCCGATTTTCTCGCCCTCTACTCCTCTTGCTCGGATAATGGCCTTTTCTTTTAGCTATTGGTGGCAGTTACCTCTTATAGGGGTTCAGAAACCCTTTTGACTTGGTTGTTGAGGCGTCTGCATCTGAGTGGGTCTCGGTCGTACCTCTAACTAACAACTCAACTAAGATGCCTTAGTAGCCGATGAATTTCTTGTAGTCGAAGGCTAGGAGTTAATTCAATTCTGGAACAGTTCAGCTGTCACTAAATTCGGCTAAACACTTAAATTACTTTTGAGTGTTAACATACGCAAAAGCTTTCATTGAATTTATCTCCCGTTAGTCACTAACGGAGCAATGTGTTGTGCAAAAAGGGATCTTCCAACAGAGTGACTCCTAAGAATCTGTGCAATTTGAGGGAACATTTAAAGTAAGGAATCATTTAGTTATGAATAAAATTTGAATAGTATTTTAAATAAGTACTACTTTATCAAATTAATTTTTCTTAGTCTCAAATCATATCCTGTGCAAGCTAACTTACATGAATTAATTAGATAGTAAAAGTTTTAACGATTAATGTAATTAATTGGTTGTAGCAAAGTGTTGTATACAAAGGATGCAGAAAACAGAAATTACAAGTAACTACTAATGTAAGAATTGAAATTACAATTTAACTAGAAAATTGAAAATTACAAAGATGTTGAACAAGAAAAACTGGAACTGTTTTCTATTTTTGGTGTATGCTGAGTCGAGTGTGGCACTCTGTCTTTAAGACAATATTGCCCCGTATGTATCCTTTATACGTCCTGGACAACTGTCTCCCATGATAAAACAGAAAATGAACACTTGAGCAAAGGAAACTCAAATGCTTCCGTGAAGAATTTTGAGTAATGAAATGATGCTTGAAAGTTGTAGGAAAAACTATTTCTGGTTGTGTATTTTTGTGTAGTGTAAAGTGTGCTCAACAATGATGCAAGAGGTTGTTTATATAGGTGAGGGAGGGGTTGTTTGACTGCCTCCATAAGTGCCATTACTGGCTAAGTAATGACCATTATGGAGGTAGTAATACCACTAAAATAAATGGTGAAAAGAGGAACGGATTTGGCCATTATAGGAGGAGTAATTCAGCCAAAATAAATGGCTGAATTGAGTGTTATGGCGTTTCTGTTCTCTTCTAACCAATTCTGACTTTTTGGAAACTTTAGGGACCAAACTGTACATCTTGAAACTTCAGGGACCAAAGTGTACATCTGAAAGAATTATGGTCCAAACTGTACATATGAAACTTTTGGGATCAAACTGTACATCTGGTAAAGTTCTCTGGCCCAAAAAGATAATATCAGAAGACCCATAGCCCACAACCCACGACCCCGTGAACCCGTGAACACGGAACCGGAACCGGACCGGACGGGATGGGCGGGCGGGCGGCGGCGCGTGTGGGCTTTCCTTGAATCGAAGCACATCTAGGTCCTCCCTCCTTTAAACACATGGGATACCCCTTGGGGTCCCAAATCAATTTTGAGTCTTATATACACAACAATTCTTTCTTCCTCTACCGATGAGGGAGAATTGATCCCAACCACACTTTTCCATGCTTCAAACACCTCACTTCGTGAACCAATATCTCTTTCATTTCTCAATGAAATTTGACGATTCTTGGCCCTACGGTTATCTACGTAGTTAGTAGATCATGCACGTGTGAAGAACCGGATTCTCCAATATGCGTAACACTAGTGTTTAACCCGTTAAAGTTGGTCTATCGCAACTCCTGCCAAAGGCTAATTTCCAACAATCCCCTCTTGAAAGAGATTTTGGCGCACTCACATGGTGTCTTTTCATTTCCAGCAATATTTCAGCAGACCGATGTTGCATAAGGAGAGGTAGCTTCAGCTTTGAACCTTCCATAGTTAAGTACCATCGAACTTACTTACTGCGCGGTGAACGTGAAGTCTTGAACCGTCAGGGTTTAGTGTAAGCCAAGTCAACAGTACCAACACAACAAATTCCCTTACTCTCTTCTTCGTAATGTTTTGTCCGTTTTGGCCATGGACAACTTCTTAGATTCTTAAGTGCGTTCATTTGAGGCGGCCCGTCCTCGCACTTAAATAGATGGTCTCCTACAAGGTATCCTGCTATACCCCACTTCACAAGTGTTAGGAACCATTAAAAGTTTCCCAAGACCTAACCTCAACTGTTGAGGATCATTATAGGTTTTGAAAACTTAACCTTTACCCATACTGCAGATAGCACTTAACGTCTATCGCGGGAACGGCTTTGGATTTGGTGTTTCTTTTCAGAAATCACTATTCGAAGTGCTCATGCTTCCACTGAAGCGATCAACTGAACCTTTACAACTTAGTTTTCCCATTGAACCAAATTACTGGGATCTCCAGTTAGTAAGGTTGGGTTACTACTGTATTGGTCCTTATATTTTGGGTTTTAAGCCCATTCCCCTAGACAAGCAAGCCATCTGATCCTTGGGTAAGCCCTTTGTCAATGGGTCTGCTATATTATCCTTTGACTTAATGTAATCAATGGATATTATACCTGTGGTGATCAGTTGCCTAACGGTCTTATGCCTCCGTCGAATATGACGAGACTTGCCATTGTACATAGCATTCCGTGCCCTTCCTAGAGCCCACTGATTGTCGCAGTAGATCATTACCGAAGGTACGAGTTTGTTCCAACACGGAACATCCTCTAAGAAGTCATGAAGCCACTCAGCTTCTTCTCCTGCTTTGTCTAAAGCGATAAACTCTGATTCCATTGTGGATCGGGCGATGCAAGTTTGCTTAGACGATTTCCAAGACACAGCCCCACCACCAATTGTAAATACATACCCATTGGTGGACTTGGTGTTCTCTATATCAGATATCCAGTTTGCATCACTGTACCCCTCTAGTACAACTGGATATCTCGAATAGTGAAACCCGAAAGTTAACGTGTATTTCAGGTATTGTAATACTCGATTCAACGCCTTTCAGTGATTATCACTCGGATTACGGGTGAACCTAGCCTACTTATTGATTGTATAAGCAATATCAGGTCGGGTGCAGTTTGTTATATACATCAAACTACCGATCACCTGTGCATATCTCTCCTGGTATACAGGTGCACCAAGATTTTTATCAAACTTTTGATTTGTATCCATTGGTGACTTTATCGGTGAACTGTCTAACATCTCGAACTTTCTCAAAACATCCTCGATGTAGTGAGACTGAGATAAGACCAGTCCGTCAGACGTCTTAGAGATTTTAATCCCTAGGATCACATCTGCGATACCCATATCCTTCATGTCGAAGCATTGTTTCAACATATTCTTAGTCTCTAGGATTACCCTGGGACTGCTTCCTGTGATCAACATGTCGTCTACATACAGGCATATCATAACAAATGAGTCAGAGTTACCTTTCGTGTAAACACATTTATCACACTCAACTCATTAATGGAGAACCTCTTCGATAGTAGAGAACTATCAAATTTTTCGTGCCATTGCTTCGGGGCTTGTTTAAGCCCGTACAGAGATTTGACAAGCTGACAAACTTTCTTCTCTTGCCCTTGAACCACATACCCCTCGGGTTGGTCCATATAAATTTCTTCTTCCAAATCACCATTTAGGAAGGCTGTCTTAACATCCATCTGGTGTATCTCAAGGTCACGCAAAGCTGAGATCGCAATGAATACCCGTATGGATGTCATTCGGGATACCGAAGAGTATGTGTCAAAGTAGTCAAAGCCTTCTGTCTGCCGATAGCCCTTGACTACCAACCTAGCCTTGTACTTGTCTATAGACCCATCTGCTTTGTATTTCCGTTTGAGTATCCATTTACAACCCAAAGGTTTATTTCCCTGAAGAAGATCAACCAACTCCCAAGTATGGTTATGCAGAATGGAGCCTATTTCACTCTCCATAGCTTCTTTCCAGAGCGATGCTTCTGGAGTTGACAACGCCTTAGCAATTGTCCTTGGTTCATCATTAACCATATAAGCTACAAAGTCAGGACCGAAGGATTTATCCTTCCTGACCCTTTTACTTCGCCTTAGATCCATCTCTGGAGTCTCCAAGTTCTGAGAATCTGGAATACTAGATTCCGGATGTTCAGCCACCTCGAGATTCGCTAGATCTGAACCATCTTGATCCGGGCAGTCAAGGACTCCGGTTCTTGAGAGCTTTGTGCATAACTTCGTTTGCGAGAGGTTATGTCTTTTTCCTTTCTAGGAAAGGTACCTTCAAAGAATAAAGCATTCCTTGATTCCATAATTGTACCCTGGTGGATATCTGGAATATCTGACTTATGCACTAAGAAGCGATAAGCACTACTGTTATTTGCATATCCGATGAATATGCAATCTACAGTCTTAAGACCAATCTTGACCTGCTTTGTCTTGGGTACTTCAACCTTTGCCAAACAACCCCACACCTTAAAATATTTGTAGGTGAGTTTCTTTCCCTTCCATGATTCATATTGAGTTTTGTCCTTACACTTATGTGGGACTCTGTTAAGAATCGTATTAGCGGTAAGGACGGCTTCTCCCCACATGTTTTGGGGAAGACCGGAATTGATAAGCAAGGCATTCATCATTTCCTTCAATGTGCGGTTCTTACGTTCTGCCACACCATTCGACTGAGGTGAGTATGGAGCCGTCGTTTGATGAACAATGCCTTCTTGGGCACAATATTCCTCAAAAGGCGCTACATATTCTCCCCCTCTATCGCTACGAATGGATTTAATCCGTAGGCTTAGTTGGTTCTCAACTTCTGCTTTGTAACGTCGGAACGCTTCAAAGGCTTCATCCTTACTTTTTAACAAGTAAAGGTAACAATACCTTGTGCTATCGTCAATGAAAGTCACAAAGTATTTGTTCTCCCCTCTAGTTTGTGCGAGCTTCAAATCACATATATCTGTATGAATAAGTTCTAGAGGAGCGGTATTCCTTTCGACGGATCGAAAAGGAAGCTTGGTGAGTTTTGCCTCTACGCACACCTGGCCCAAAAAGATAATATCAGAAGACCCGTGACTCGTGATCGGACGGGACGGGACGGGCGGGCGGCGGCGGCGTGCGTGTGGGCTTTCCTCGAACCGAAGCACATCTAGGTCCTCCCTCCTTTAAACACATGGGATACCCCTTGGGGTCCCAAACCCCAAACTAATTTTGAGTCTTATATACACAACAATTCTTTCTTCCTCTACCGATGAGGGAGAATTGATCCCAACCAAACTTTTCCATGCTTCAAACACCTCACTTCGTGAACCAATATCTCTTTCATTTCTCAATGAAATTTGACGATTCTTGGCCCTACGGTTATCTACGTACTTAGTAGATCATGCACGTGTGAAGAACCGAATTCTCCAACATGCGTAACACTAGTGTTTAAGTCGTTAAAGTTGATCGGTCGCAACTCCCGCCAAAGGCTAATTTCCAACACAAAGTACCTAATATAATTCTACAGAAAAATTCTTAATCTATATACTATCTCTAAATCAATTTATGTGATATAGTTTGACTCGGCACGAAGTTTAAGAAAGTAAATAAGACTTTTGATACTTGTGGTCTAAAATAAACCATAAATATTTATTGGTTATAAATTATTTCATTAAGGGTAAAACGAGAAGTTTAAAGTAAAACTATTTTTAAATATATAAATGTATCTTTTTTTTAGGATAGACTAAAAAGAAAAATATATCACATAAATTAGGATAGAAAAAGTAACAAATTTACCTAACAAAAATATTACTTTGCGAGATGAAAAAAGTGAAAAATGCTAATCCATTTGAGTAGATAACTTAAGAATGTTCTATAATGAAATAAATGACCATAATAAAAAACTTTTAATTTTATTATTTGAAATACTCTAATATCTATCTGCACAAACGAAAATTACATAGAGGGATAACTTTATAGATATATTTAATCCAGGTAATGCAAATGAATAATTATTGAAATTTTGGTATTTTACAACAAATAACTAAAAGATTCTCTATTTATATTTTAAATAAAAATTTTTAATGATAATTTAAAAAAATATATCATTAATGACAGTTATAATAAAAAGACGTTTTGTCAATATAATTAACGTAATAAATATTTTCCAAGAATTTTGAGATCCCTTTCAAGCATCAAATTTTTTTTTTTTTTGGTGTGAATAATTGACTTTCTGTAATGGTCACCTTCTATAATATAAGCTAATGGGGCTCTATATAATAACGTCAGTACCAAAATACAATATAAGTTAATTACGTTATATTCCCTCTATTTTGATTTATGTGAACCTTAATAACTTTATCGTAAATTTTGACATAGGTTTTTCAAGTTTCTAAAAATAAAATTTATATATTTTGAAACTGCATAAAATGTATTATAAGTCATGATAGTTTATAATTCAAATATTTTTTAAAAATATATAAAAAATGTGATTAAAAAACTACCTCGTAGACTCTTCAAATAGTAATAGGTTCCTATAAATTGATACGTAGGGAGTATAAGGTACCTTCTTGGAGAAATATTCCTCACTGGAAATAATATATATTTTTCTATAGGTAAATTTGTTACGTAAATTAAAAAAATATATATCATGATTTTAAAGAAATAAAAAAAATGCAAAGCCGGGTAAATATTGTGATTATTGAAAAATTGTATTTAGACACTTGAAAGGCATCTCAAAATTCTTGGACAATATTCATTCCGTTATTTACATTGACAAAAGTCTTTTTGTTATAATTGTCTTAGTGAAATATTTTCTAAATTATTATTTAAAATATAAATAGAGAATCTTTTAGTATTTTGTTATAAAATACCTAAATTTCATTAATTATTCTTTTGTGTTACCTGCATTAAATATATCTATAAAGTTATCCCTATATGTTTTTTTCTCTTGAACAAATAGATATAAGAATTTTTCTAATAATAAAATTAAAATTTCTTATTCTGCTCATTTATTTCATTATAGAACGTCGTTAAGTTATCTACTCAAATGAAATAGCATTTTTCACTTTTTTCATCTCGCAAAATAATATTTTTTATAGATAAATTTGTTATATAGATTAAAAAAATTCTATAAAATTATATAGGTACTTTGCTACAACCAATTAATTACATTAGTTAAAATTTTACTACCTAATTAATTCATGTAAGTTAGCTTGCACATGATTTAATTGAGACTTTAAGAAAAAATAATTTGATAAAGAAGAAGTACTTATTTAAAATTCATGACTAAATGATTCCTTAGTCATTAAATGTTCCCTCAAATTACACAGATTCTTAAAGCCAATTTGTTGGAAGATTCCTTTTTGCACAACACATTGCTCTGTTAGTGACTAACGGGAGTTAAATTCAATGAAAGCTTTTGCGCAAGAAACTTATGCATAAAAGGTACAAAGGTCACAAATTTTGTTTATGTAATACTTTGATCTCTTTGTCTCTTTTTCGGAGTCGTTTCTTCATTCGGTTTGAATCAGTAGTAAACTTTAAGAGTCACATTCATGACCAAATTCATACTATAAAATTTTGTGTGGTCCTCTAGGTCAAAAACTAAGAAAACATGGTGCATATATTCTGACCCCTCCTTTGAGGGGTTCCGTGCGACTCATCTCCACTCTAAGGGTGTGTTAGGTATGAAGGAAAATATTTTTTTCTCATGTTTGGTTGGTATAAAATTTTGAAAAATATTTTCTATAGAAAAATAAATTAGTCTCACAAGTGATATTAAACCAACTACCCTCCCCAACCACCCACCCCACCATACCCCAACCACTACCACCACCCTATGCACCTCCACATCCACCCAACCCCTCCCCCCCACCTCAAAAAAAAATTATTTAATTATTTTTTGGTTTTCTACACTACTGTAGACATGCTATTGAAGATTGGTATTCAAGTCCCTCATAATTGTATTTTTTTCTTATGCAACTGATGAAACTCTAGATCACATGAGCTTCACTTGCAGCACTGTGGCAAAGACTGCTTGCTTGGTTGAGGATTCAAAGATCCATAGGGACTTGGCCAGAATAAGTTTGGTGGGTTAGTAGATGGGCAAGTAGAAGATCTGGCAAGGGTGCAATATTGAGCACTGTCTTTGCCATGCTTGTGGCTGTCATTTGGAGAGAAAGGAAGATGCTGAGGTTCCATCAAGGAAGCTTTTCTGCAGATAAATTGTGTAAGGAAATTGCAGTCTCCATACACATTAGAGGGACAAGTTTAAAGAAATGGCAAGAGCCACTCCAACAACTCAACTCTGTGCCTTCACTGGACATTGGTTTCTGTTGAATTCTATTCTTGATAAGTAATTAGTTTGAGGCTAGCTGCTATTATGATTTGCATTTTACTAGTTGATTAGTTTGGTCAGGTTTAGTTTCATAGTACTTTGTATAGCTGTAGTCAGGTTAGCTTGAGAAAAACAGAAGGTCAGCTCTATTTCTGGTTTGTAACTATTACTTTTGGTTGAATAAAATGTTTATTTCCCAAAAAATAAAATATATTTAAAATATTATATAGCGGTTAGTGAATGTGGTTATGGTGTCGATTGGAGATAGTGTTGGCTAATGGTGTGTTATGGGTAGTAGCAAATGGTGATGGTGGCTGACAGTAGTGGTTTATGGTGGCAATTGGTTGTGACAACTAATAGTGGTGGTGGATGTTAGTGATAGCTAATGGTGGTGGTGAATATTGACAATGGTTAGCGATATATAATGGTGACTAATGATTGTGATTATTTGGTGTTGTGGTAATGGTAGTTGGTGGTAGTAATTATAAGCTAATGATGGTGACAACTGATTGTAGTGTTTGACAATGATGATGGTTATAGCTGAGGATGGTGGTTGTAGGTGATGGACGTGGTAGTTGATAATGATGGGTGATGGCTATAGCGGTGAATGTATGAAATTGGCAAACTATCAGTTTTGTAGAAATTCTTAAATAGACATTTTAGTGATATTAAGATTTTATTACAAATCTTAATCATTTAAATCTATTCAGACTCATTAAGTGGTTGTAATATAAAAAACACAAATACAATTAATAATTATAATTCAGACTTAAAAAACAACCAGACTTGATGACTGAAAACTGAATAATTAAAATTAAGATCCTCATTAAGTACAAGCAAATGAAGCCTTAGGATAGTTATAAATTCATCTGCCAATATACGTGTACTTATATTACGAACAATATGTAATGTTAGTATGTACTCTATCTCTAATAGGGATTAGTGAGAGTACTCAAAATCCACAAATCTTGTATCTAAAACTCTCACAATAACATTGCGGGTAATATCAATTTGGTATCGGTCGTTTGAATTTGATAAGTACCAAAAGTAGAGCATATGAGAGCGAAGTTGTCCAAATAAATGGAGATACCAAGACATTCATAATATTTTCGTCCAAATTTATGTAATGATGTTTGATTGGAAAGTTTAAAAATAAAAAAATGTGATAAAAACAAATCATAAAAATTTATGTAGCTATAAATTATCATATTAAGGGTAAATGAAAAGTTTTAAATTAAATTATTATCAAATATATAATATTTTTCGGTGAAATCAATTCTAACTAGAAACACAGTTAGAGATTTGTATTCTAGGATTTAAAGACAAGTCAGTCGTATCTGATCCGGAAAATCCCTTGACGAGTCCGGTTTCGAATGGTTAAAATAAGAAATAAACAGATAAAATAAATAAGCAAGCTAAGATTTAGAAAAAATAATGGAAAATAATGAACAAGTGCTTCTTTTGATATATTCCTTTGAGAAAAATAGAGCTAAGATTATAAGTGTGAGCAAGAGGATTTAAAATGGAGTTCCTTCCCCCCTAAGTCTTACATATATAAGCCAAAACTAGACAATTGTACACCTCTAAAATTGTGATGATGTGAGCACGCTGATGTCACTGTGTCCGCGCGTGCTGCGACGCTCTGATGTAGGAAGATTGATTTGACAGGAATTGTTGGGAGTGAAAGACAATTGTGGGGTGTCTCCGAGTTGTTTTAATCTCCGAATATGCTAATCCACCCGGAGACGTTATTTACCCAATACAGATAGCCCCTCACTTTCCAGGCCCTTCATTTCACGAGCTCGAGAAGTGGAAGAGTCTATACTTTTTTCAAAACTTTTTACAGGAATCAAAACGTTGCATCCTTTCCCATGGTCAGACGTTTCGTCAGGTTGACAATCATTGCATTTAGTCACTCATTCACCAACACCCTTGACACCAATTGACACTTACTAACAGGGCACACCGCTTCATTTTCCAAGGTTAATGATTACCCCAGCAGTCAATTTAAACCGATGACCTCGTTCATATTTCTCCATCCTTGCTTTCATTTCTTTCTTCTAAGCAGACTCAACTCCTTGCCTAATCAAATCCCATTTTCATCATGTCTTTCTCTTCTACATCCACATCCTCCTCATATGATCTTACTCTCGCTAGAATGCGAGAGGACTTATGTGCCACTTCGGCGGTCTCTGTCCACCGTCGGCCCTCATCTTTTTCCATCACCCAGAAGAGAGATCTGGGTTCCTCTACATCTGAGATTCTTTCTTTTAATTTTAATTATGAGAGGGATTTTCATGTCAACCTTTAGTATGATTATGTAGAAGGCATCACTTCCTTGATTGATCACTCCTACATTCCTTAGGTCCGCATTGATTATCGATGGGAGCTTGATGTCGATATATTCCCCCTCATGCCAATGCTAGTATCACCTAGTACATCCTAAGGATGTCTATGATCTACACCTACCCTTTTACTATCGGGTTTGGCCTCATGATACATGGAGCAATTGAGGCCTTCTGTCACCGATACGACATTTGTCTGGGGCAACTTGCCCCTCAAACTTGGAGGGTAGTCTGTTGCCTGCAATATTTGGTGGATCTTGCCTATTTCCCCTTCACTATGGATCACCTAATCACCTCTACTCCCCCCCGAGTGCTTCGCGGGGGAATGATAAACCTGAATTTTTGAGGCTCCCGAGGCCTCATTACTAGTGCTGAGGATGATCACGACCGAGGATAATGTGATTGGTTCTTGATAATCCACACCAGCCGCATTTATGAAGCCAACTTGGGCCCTTGTCGGAGTAATGGAATAGCGCCCGTGAGTATCTGTACCTTTACTTCTTGTATTTTCTCATTTTCTTTCCTTAAATAACTTTATCTTTCTGTATTTTAGCAGCCCCGGTGGTACCTAGACCCCTTTATGATATTTTAGCTGGGTCATGGGCATACTTCGCGCCTTCGGAGGTGTTGAGCGGACCTGGAGAGGCATTTCCATCGATACGTTAAAAGGGAAAAGCCATGGTGAGTACCTTTTCCTTATCTTTGTCTCTTTATCGATTGAGTCTTGGGATGTCATTATAACTTCTTTTTTCTTTGTAAGGTCAGCCTATTTGAGGGGCTTCGGCTAGGACGACGCCCTCCCGAAATAAAGCTCAGGCTAATATTGCTGAGGCAGTTGCAGAAGCGAGGAAGAATAGGAAGCGTGCACTTCCAGATGATGTTGGGGAATCCTCCTTCGAAATCTAATCACTTGTAAGAACGCATTGATGATTCAATGAGTACTAGAGAGAGGAGATACAAATGGTGGTCTATGTGGAGGATGATGAGGGAGAGGCCGCAGAGGCCGGGGGCGCTAGGGTCCCTTCTACTAAGCTGTCGCAGGACCGGGAGTCAGTGAAGGATAAATAGGGAGCATAAGGGGTGGTGATACGGGCACCAGCCCTTTGGTTCCACTGCATTCTACTGCTAGTTCGGACCCTGTTCTAGATGCTTCCTTGACCTACCTGTCGGGTATTTTTCTATAGGTAACATGAATCTTCTACTCCGTATCATTTGTGCTTAGAGCGAACGCATGTACTAAGTTTTCTTTGTTTGACCTTTTCCTAGGGTCATGATATCGCTTCCTCCTCCATTGAACTTTACAATGCCTTCATCCTCCGGAGATGTGGGGAGGTTGATAAATGAGAACTAGCGCCTCCAGGATGATATTTCCCAACTTAGGTCGGAAAATAGATATCTTCAGGACTTGAGGACCACTCTTGGGCTTCAGTTAGAGGAGGCTAAGCAGGCCCTGACGGCTCAGGAGAACACCTTTCGGATCTTGACCATGGCTCGCTAGTTAATTAGGGAGAAGGTGGTTCAAGTGGATGCCAAATGTGATGCTGCTTGAGGATGGGTGCAAGCACTTGAGGCTTCCCGTGCCCGGATTAGAGCTGGAATCAATGCCTGGTGCTTCATCGAGAGGCTGACCAGCGAAGGGACACCTTACTTCGGGACTAAATTGTTCTCCACACCTATCATGAGGTTTTGATGGGCATCAAGGATGAGTAGATTGATGTCTCATCGGCCCTCATAGATGTGGAGGTGGATTTGCGCGTAGTAGAGGTAGATATGGACGATTAATGTGATGCAACGCCCCTTTCCTTCGATGCCTCTTCTGGTTCCTCAAGTGGTGAGGATGCCCCATCCTCCTCCCCCCTCCAACTTAGAATTGTAAATCCTGAGCCTCTAGACATTGGTTTGGAGGCCTTCCAATGATCTGTTCCTCTAACGATAATCAACAACAATGCCAATGGTTGGTGCTAGTTTTTTGGGGAAGATGATTATCTCATTTAGCCTGGACATGGATGTTTTGGGGTGTCGCCAGCGAGGTCACTTTCAGAGATATTGTCTATTAGTGAGACATGGTACATGAGGTAATGTGGCTCAGTCCATAAATTCAACAGTTCCTCGTAATTCTAAGGCCCAGTCAGGGCGTGGTCCAGCTAAGTCAGGTAACACAAGCGGAGGTCCAAACCGCTTGTTTGCACTAGAAGGTCATCAATATACAGAGTCCTGTAACGAAGTGGTTATAAGTATATTAATCGTGTCCACTTTTGACGTTTATGCTCTTATGGACCCTGGATCCACTCTATCATATGTAACCCCATTTGTTGCTAAGAAATTTGGGATAGAACTGGAAAAAATGCATAAACCCTTTGAAGTGTCCACTCCAGGGGGTGTATAGAGGTTGTCCAGTTAGAGTCTATCACCACATTTCCATAGCTAATTTGGTAGACTTAGAAATGGTAGAGTTAGAAATGGTAGACTTCGATGTAATCATATGTATGGATTGGTTGTCTTCATGTTATGCCATAGTAGGTTGTAGAACTAAAATTGTAAAATTTGAGTTTCCCAGTGAGTCAATCATAAAATGGAAGGGTGATGCAGTAGCATCCATGGGTAGGTTTATTTCCTATCTAAAAGAAGAAATATGATATCTAAGGGGTACATTTACCATCTAGTTCGAGTTAGGGATGCAGATATCCAGACTCCAACACTTCAGTTTGTACCAGTTGTTAATGAGTTTTCAGAAGTCTTTCCATAGGATCTTTCTGAAATTCCTCCCGATAGGGAGATCGAGTTCAGAATTGATCTACTTTTCGCTATACAAAATGGCTCCAACGGATTTTAGAGAGTTAAAAGCTCAGTTGAAATATCTCCTTTATAAGGGATTCACTATACCAAGTGTCTCACCATTGGATGCACCAGTCTTGTTTATTCGAAAGAAAGATGGGTCTTTGCGTATGTGCATTTACTACTGGTAGTTAAATAAGGCCACAATTAAGAACAAGTATCCTCTTTCCAGAATCGATGATTTATTTGATCAGCTTCAGGGTGCTCAGTGTTATTCCAAGATTGACATCAGATCAGGGTACCATCAGCTTAAGGTTAACAAAGTTCATATTTCGAAAACTAATTTCAGAACTCGTTATGGTCATTTCGAATTTTGTGTTATGTCGTTCGAATTGACAAATTCCCCAACTGATTTTATGGATATTATGAACAGGGTCTTCAAGCCTTATCTTGATCTTTTTGTTATTGTCTTCATTGATGATATCCTAGTTTATTCCCGTAGTGAGGCTGATCATGCAGAACATCTCAGAATAGTATTGCGGACACTTAAGGATCGCGAGCTTTATGCTAAATTTTCCAAGTGTGAATTTTGGCTTAAGTCAGTGGCATTCTTATGCCATGTGATCTCAAGCGAAGGCGTCCAAGTTATTTTTCAGAAAATAAACATTGTTAAGAATTGGCCCAGATCAACTTCTACTTTAGATATTCGGAGCTTCTTGGGTCTGGCAGGCTATTACAGATGATTCGTAAAGGGTTTTTCTTCCATCTCAACTCCATTGACCAGATTAACTCAGAAGAAAGTTATGTTGAAGTGGCTAGATACATGTGAGCATAGTTTAGAGGAATTAAATATGAGACTGACTTCTGCTCCAGTATTGACATTACGAGAGGGAACCGAGGGGTTCGTTATTTATTGCGATGCTTCAGATATTGTTCTTGGGTGTGTTGTAATGAAGCATAGTAAGGTTATAGCTTATGCATCCAGACAACTTAAACATCATGAAAATAATTATCCGACTCATGACTTAGAATCGAAAGCCGCTATTTTTGCACTCAAAATATGGCATCATTATTTGTAAGGATTTCATGTTGATATTTTCACATATCATAAGAGCCTTCAGTATATTTTCAAGCAGATGGAGTTGAATCTCAGGCAGAGAAGATGGCTCGAGTTGATAAGGGATTATCATGTAGATGTTTTCTACCATCCAGGGAAGACGAATGTGGTAGCTGATGCTCTTAGTCGGCGATCCATAGGAAGTTTAGCTCATGTTGAAGAAGGTAAGAGAACTATGACGAAAGAAATTCATCGACTAGACAATCTAGGAGTTTGACTCTTGGACTCCGAAGATGGCGATGTTGTTGTTTAGAACAAGTCTGAATCCTCCTTAGTAGTCGAAGTGAAGGAGAGCAGTTTAGTGATCCCTACTTATTACATATAAAAGAGGGATTCACAAGCATCAGACTACGACTTTCGAATAAGGGGGAGATGACGGTACTTTGAGGTACCAAGGAAAATTATGTGTTCCAGATGTAGACAGTCTCAAATAATGAATCATGATAGAAGCACACCATTCCAGGTATTTAATTCACACATGTTCTACAAAGCTATGTCATGATCTTAAAGAGGTTTCTTGGTGAAACTATATGAAGAGGAATGTGGCAGATTTTGTAGCTAAGTGTCCGAATTATCAGCAGGTGAAAACCGAGCACCAGAGGCCTGGTGGGTTGGCTCAGACCATTGATATTTCTATTTGGAAATGGGAGATGATAAATATGGACTTCATAATAGGTCTAACTTTCTCAGCCTGAAGGCATGATTCAATTTGGGTGATTGTGGACCGACTAAATTAGCTCGCTTCTTGCTAGTTAAGACTACAGATTCAGCAGAATATCATGCTAAGTTGTATATTTGAGAAATTATAAGGCTTCATGGAACCCAATGTCCATTATTTCAGATCGTGGTGCTTAGTTCACAATGCAGTTTCAGAGGTCATTTCAGAAAAGATTAGGTACCAAGGTAAATCTCAGCACAACTTTTCATCCTCAAATAGATGGTCAGGAAAAGCACACTATTCAGACTCTTGAGGATATGTTGAGGGCATTTTTCTCAATTTTAAAGGAAATTGGGATGATCATTTGCCTCTTATTGAATTTTCTTATAATAACAGTTACCATGCTAGTATTCAGATGGCACCGTTCGAAGCCTTGTATGGACGAAGGTGTGGATCGCCAATTGGTTGGTTCAAAGTTGGTGAAACAGAATTGCTTGGACCAGACTTGGTCTATCAGGCTTTGGAAAAAGTAAAGTTGATTTAGGAGCGTTTGAAAACAACCCAAAGTGGCCAGAAATCTTATTCGGATGTGAGGCGTAGAGACTTAGAATTTCAAGTTGATGATTAGATATTTCTGAAAGTGTCACCTATGAAATGTGTCATGATATTTGGAAAGAAAGGGAAGCTAAGTCCCAGATATATCAGATAATACAGGATTTTGAGAAGAGTTGGTCAAGTGGCTTATGAAGTTGAATTGCCACAAGACCTAGTTGATGTGCATCCAGTATTTCATGTGTCCATGTTGAGAAAGTTTGTGAGAGACCCATCGTTGGTTTTCCTATTGATTTATTTTAGTTAAGGATGGTTTAACCTATGAGGAGATCCATGTGGCTTTTTTGGATCGTCAGATTTGAAAGTTGAGAACTAAGGAAGTCGTTTAGTGAAAGTGTTGTGGAGGAGTCAAAATGTTAAGGAGGCCACATGGGAAGCCTAAGAGGACATGAAGTCCAGATATCCGCATTTATTCGTGGAGAAAGCATAAAATGAATAAGGTAAATACCCTCAGTATTCATGCCATGTTCCTTGTGTATTCATGTCTTATGTTTCACGTTCATGTATTCAGTACTCATGTCCCATGTTTATGTTTTCATGTAATCATGTCAGTTCAGTTTCCAAGTTTCGTGTCATATTTTTTCACGTTCATATACTCATGTTATGTCCAATCTCATTTCTAATCATGACCTATTATTCGACGACGAATGATCCCAAGGGGGAAATATTATAACACCTCATACCTTTAAACTAAGTCTTGTTCATGGTCCACGAGTACAATAAATCATAATGGGGAGTTTAGTGTCGAAAAACCAGATTCAGCTCTACAATTGAAATTTAACGGCAAGAAGTACAGACCATAAAATATTTTACAGCCCATCAAAGTGAACCATCAATTTCATTTTTACATTGATGGTTTTCTGGTCAACTGTATGGATCATCAAATTATTCACGGCCCGTCAACCTTCTCTGTCTCTAAATTCCAGATTTCACAACTCTCTAGAAATTTCAAAAAAGAAATAACAGTACGGTTCATTTTACGGACTGTGAAATTATCGATGGACCGTCAATTTATCTGGATCGTTAAAATATTGGTAGCCCAGATTTAGACCGTCAAAGATTCGATGGACCGTCGAATGAACCATCAAACTCCTCCGACAACAAACAATATAAATACGCAGACTTAGTTTCAGAATCAGTTTTTCATATTCCCAAACCCTAGAATAAAGGTTCTCTCTTTTCAACCATCTCCTACATCATGGTAAGTCCTTTCCATGTGATTCTACCATAGTATAATCAATTCCTAAGTGAATTCCACTATTCTTAACCTACGATTTCTAAGGTAAACCCAATTTAAGGTTTCAAGGTGCAAACTTTGGAGTTCTTCTACAAAGTCATGGTTTTTAATACAAGTTTGGAAGGAAGTTAGGTATGTAGAGCCTCTATCCACATGGGGACATCATTGTTCTTTCCCACGCCACATGTAATCCATGAAACAAGAATTCTTTAAACCTAGGGTTTTGCTCAAGTTCATATAAACCTTATACATGTTCGATTTTACATATTTATAGCATGTTCTCATTCAATATATTCATGATGTGTCAATTGTGATTGTCATGAACCTGCCCGTAATCCATAAACCCATGCTTTGAATTCCATGAGTTCTTAATTATCACGTTATGAATTTATTACTTAACCTATGAAATTATGCATGTTTTCTCACAAGATATACATTATGTATTTATGTTCATGTTAAACTATCTCAGATTATGTTTACAAGTTATTTCATAAAATACATGGGCTTTCAAGCCAACTATTTTCAAGTACATATTTTGGGAGTTAAACATATTATTGAGGAGGCTCAGATAGCTTGAACCTACGTATGACAACGTAGGATAAGGGTCACTCCGCCAGTAGACGATACCTTCAGATTATTATTGTATCCATCATGTTCATGTTCATGTTCATGTCTCATACTCTGATAAAGTATGAGATGGCTTAGCTGATCGGGCAGAGGTCATAATCCACGCTCACGCATGGTGGTTCATGTCGCTTTTGTTAATGCTCTCCCACAGATATATAGTTATATATATACAGATATACAATTTTCATTTTTTACCCATGTTATTATACTCATAATCATGTTCATGTTTTTAGTTTCAGTTTCATATTTCTTTTATATCATGTGCCTGCTTATTTCCTTCAGTTACTTTACGTACAATACAATTCATATGTACTAATGTCTCTTTGCATGGGGCCTGCACTTCATGGTGTATGTGTTGAGTTTCAGGGAGACAGATCTGCTTAGTAGGATTGCTTCGGTATCAGCTATCTTGTGAGCCCCATCTCATTCGGGGTGTCATTTTAGTTATCTATAGTTATGCATTATTAGTAGAGGTATGACAGGGCCTTATCCTAGTAGACAGTTTTACAGACTCATGTTCAGAGGTTTCATAGACTAGTCCAGTATCATGTCATGTCAACATTATATTTTCAAACTTATCATGTTCTACTTAGATGATTCTGTTATTATATTTTTAGACTATTATATTCACTATTATGATTTACATATTTTCATTTTCATGTTAGTGTATGTTTTGATGCCTATGTGGTTCGCTCGATCACATGAAGCCAGACACCGAGTGTCATATTCCGCCCAGACCATGGTTCTGGGAGTGACAAAGCTTGGCATCAGATCCCTAGGTTCAAGTTTCTTAGGGAGTCTATGAAACCGTGTCCAGTGGGGTCATCATATATTTGTGAGGGGCCCACACATATAAATAGTTGACCACCAAGACATCTAGGATTGTCTCACTTCTTTGTACTCTAGATCGTGCAGTTATAGCTATACCTTCATGATATCCTTCTAACTCGTGCATATTACATATTTTCAGAAAATGCTTGCGAAAAGGAAAATGACTATAAGCAAGAAAGTTGCTGCTAATGTTGCTCGTGAGGAAAATACTCAGGCTCAGGGAGCCAATTCGGGTACAACACCACCCGATACCACAAGCCCTACAAAGATCCCAGTTCTGCCACCCAGTACTACTGAATCTAATGTTAGGGGAGTTATTCAGTTGCTCACCTAGCTTGTGGCTGCTCAAGCCCAATGTTATAGGATGACTCCAAGTATGGGGATGAATGGAGAGTCATCTAATTTTAGGACTCATGAGTTTCTGTGAATGGACCAACCGGTATTCACAGGGTCAAGCAATACAAATGACCCACATAATTACATTGATGGGCTTCAAAAAATCTTTCATGTGATGCATGTTAATGAGGTAGAGGCAGCAGAGTTTGGAGCCTATCAATTGCAGGATATTGCTAATATATGGTATGAATCATGAAAATAGTCCCGTGAGGAAGATACACCTCCAGTGACTTGGGATGAGTTTGCAGATGCCTTCGTTGAGCACTTTCTGCCGATAGAGGTCAGGGAAGTTAAGGCTGTGGAATTTGAAAAGCTTAGGCAGAATGGCAAGACTATGCAGGAATATTATCTTCAATTTGTCTCTTTGTCAAAGTATGCTTCACATAAGGTCCAAGACATGAGGACCATAGTTAGGCATTTTGTGTATGGTCTTGATCCATATTTGTACGATATAGCTAATATTACAGCTTAGAACAAAGAGAAGACTATTACGAAAATGGTTGCTTTCATATAGGGTAATGAGAGAATGTTGACAGAAGAGGAAGCCTTGCAGAAAGAGAAGGAAAAAAAGTTTAATAAAAGAGCCAAGTCTTCAGGTCACTTCAGTCATGGGGGAGGTAGTTGCAGACAATTCTTCAAAAATAGGTCATCAGGACATTCTCCATCTTCATCAAGTACCCCAGCCCCAAAGTTTAGAAATGATAATAAGAAGCAGAACTTCAGAGCATCAGGCTCCCAGTCACAGGCCAGTGTGGGTAATCTAGTTTGTGGTAAATGTGGTAAAAGGCACCCAGGGGAGTGTCTCCTGGGCATGGATGTCTATTTTAGGTGTGGCCAGCGAGGTCATTTTTAGTGAGATTTCCCGTCAGCGAGATCGGGTACATGATGTAATGTGGCTCAATCCACAAATTCAGTAGTTTCTCGTAATTCTCAAGCCTTATCAAGGAGCGGTCTAGCTAAGTTAGGTAACACAGGTAGAGGTCCAAACCGCTTGTATGCACTAGCAAGTCATCAAGATACAGAGGCTCGATCCGATATGGTTATAGGTATATTAATCGTGTTCACATTTTTGACGTTTATGCTCTTATAGACCCTGGATCCACTCTATCATATGTGACCCCATTTGTTGCTAAGAAATTTGGGATAGAACCGAAAAAATTGCATGAACCCTTTGAAGTTTCCACTCCAGTCGGTGAGGCAATTATAGCCATGTGGGTGTATAGGGGTTGTCCAATTAGAGTCTATCACCGCATTACCATAGCTGATTTGGTAGAGGTAGAAATGGTAGACTTCGATGTAATCATAGGTATGGATTGGTTGTCTTAATGTTATGCCATAGTAGGTTGTAGAACCAAATTGTAAAATTTGAGTTTTCCGGTGAGCCAGTCATAGAATGAAAGGGTGATGCAATAGCACCCATTAGTAGGTTCATTTCGTATCTTAAATCCAGAAAGATGATATCCAAGGGACCATCTAGTTTGAGTTAAGGATGCAGATACCCAGACCCCAACTCTTTAGTCCATACCAATTGTTAATGACTTTCCAAAAGTCTTTCCAGAAGATTTTCTTAGAATTCCTCCCGATAGGAAGATCGATTCGAAATTGATCTACTTTACAACACTAAGCCGATATCTATTTCTTCATACAGAATGGCTCCAGTAGAGTTGAGAGAGTTAAAAGCTCAGTTGAAAGATCTCCCTGATAAAGGATTCATTAGACCAAGTCTCTCACCATAGGGTGCACTAATCTTGTTTATTCGAAAGAAAGATGAGTCTTAGCTTATGTACATTTACCGGTAGTTAAACAAGGTCAGAATTAAGAACAAGTATCCTCTTCCCATAATCGATGATTCATTTGATCAAGTTCAGAGTGCTCAGTGTTATTCCGAGATTGACCTCAGATCAGGGTACCATCAGCTTAAGGTTAATGAAGTTGATATTCCGAATACCGCTTTTAGAACTCGTTATGGTCATTTTAAATTTTGTGTCATGTCATTCAAATTGAAAAATACCCAGGTGCTTTCATGGATCTTATGAATAGGGTCTTCAAGTCTTATCTTGATATTTTTGTTACTGTCTTTATTGATGATATCCTAGTCTATTCCCGTAGTGAGGCTAATCATGCATAACATCTTTGAATAGTGTTGCGGACACTTAAGGGCTGCAAGCTTTATGCAAAATTTTCCAAGTGTGAATTTTGGCTTAAGTCAATGATATTATTAGGCTATGTGATCTCAAGCAAAGGCGTCCAGGTTGATTTTCAGAAAATAGATGCTGTTAAGAATTGGCCCAAACCCACTTCTGCTTCAGATATTCAGAGTTTCTTGGGTTTGACAGGCTATTACAGGCGATCTGTAGGGGGGTTTTCTTCCATCTTAGCTCCATTTACCAGACTGACTCAAAAGAAAGTTAAGTTTCAGTGGTCAGATGTATGTGAGCATAGTTTCAAGGAATTGAAAATGAGACTGACTTTTGCTCCAGTATTGACATTGCCAGAGGGAACCAAGGGGTTCATTGTGATTCTTCGGGTATTGGTCTTGGGTGTGTTCTAATGAAGCATGGTAAGGTTATAACTTATGCATTCAAACAACGTAAACCTCATAAAAAGAATTATCTGACTTATGACTTAGAATTGGAAGCCGTTATTTCTGCACTCAAATAATTGCATCATTATTTGTATGGATTTCACGTTAATATTTTCACATATCACAAAAGCATTCAGTATATTTTCAAGCAAAGGGAGTTGAATCTTAGGCAAATGAGATGGCTCAAATTAATAAAGGATTATGATGTAGACGTTCTCTACCATCCAGGGAAGGCGAATGTGATAGTTGATGCTCTTAGTCAATAATATGTGGGAAGTTTAGCTCTTGTTGAAGAAGGTACGAGAACTATGATGAAAGAAATTCATCGACTAGCCAGTCTAGGAGTTCGACTCTTGGACTCTGAAGATGGCGGTGCTGTTGTTCAAAATAAGTCTGAATCCTCCTTAGTAGTCGAAGTGAAGAAGAAACAATTTAGTGATCCCTACTTGTTACAGCTGAAAGAGTGGATTCACAAGCATAAGACTATGACTTTTGAATAAGGGGGAGATACCGGTAATCAGAGGTACCAAGGCAGGTTATGTGTTCCAAATGTAGACGGACTCAGGGAACGAGTCATGGCAGAAGTGCACAATTTTATGTATTTAATTCACCCAGGTTTCACAAAGATGTATCATGATCTTAAGGAGATTTATTGGTGAAACGATATGAAAAGGAATATGGCAAATTTTGTAGCCAAGTGTCCGAACTGTCAGCATGTGAAGGCTGAGCTCCAAAGGTCTGGTGGGTTGGCTCAGAATATTGATATTCCTGTTTGGAAATGGCAGGTGATAAATACGGACTTCATAACATGTCTACCTAACTCAGCCCAAAGGCATGATTTGATTTGGGTGATTGTCGATCGACTTACTAAATCAGCCCACTTCTTACCAGTTAAAACCATAGACTCAACAAAGGATTATGCTAAACTGTATATCCGAGAAATTTTTAGATTTCATGGGACCCTAGTGTCCATTATTTCAGATCTTGGTGCTTAGTTCACAACACACGTTTGGAGGTCATTTAAAAAAAGATTGGGTACGAAGGTAAATCTCAGCACAACATTTCATCCTTAGACAAATGGCCAGGCAGAGCGCACTATTCAGACTCTTGAGGATATATTGAGGGCATTGTTCTCGATTTTAAAGGTAATTGGGATGATCATTTGCCTCTTATTGAATTTGCTTATAATAACAATTACCATGCTAGTAATTATATTGCAGCGTTCGAAGCCATGTATGGGAAAAGGTGTAGATCGACAATTGGTTGGTTCGAAGTCGGTGAAATAAAATTGATAGGACCAGACATGGTCCATCAGGCTTTGGAAAAAGTCAAGTTAATTCAGGAGAATTTGAAAACAGCCCAGAGTCGCTAGAAATCTTATTCGGATGTGAGGGGTAGAGACATGGAGTTTCAACTTGATGATTGGGTATTTTTGAAAGTATCACCTATAAAAGGTGTCATGAGATTTGAAAAGAAAGGGAAGCTAAGTCCCAGATATATCAGACGCTACAGGATTTTGAGAAGAGTTGGCCAAGTGACTTATGAAGTTGAATTTCCACAAGACCTAGTTGATGTGCATCCAGTGTTTCATGTGTCCATGTTGAAAAAGTGTGTGGGAGACCTATCGTTGGTTTTTCCTACCGATTTATTTTAGTTAAGGGTGGTTTGACCTATGAGGATATCCTTGTGGCTTTTTTGGATCGTCAGATTTGAAAGTTTAGAACTAAGGAAGTCACTCAGTGAAAGTGTTATGGAGGAGTCAAAATGTTGAGAAGGCCACATGGGAAGCCGAAGAGGACATGAAGTCCGAATATCCGCATTTATTCGTGGAGCAAGCAGAAAATGAACATGGTAAATACCCTCAATATTCATGTCATGTTTCTTGTGTATTCATGTCTTATGTTTCACGTTCATGTATTCAGTACTCATGTCCCATGTTCATGTTTTCGTGTATTATGTTAGTTCAGTTTCCATGTTTCATGTCATGTTTCTCCACGTTCATATACTCATGCTATGTCCAATCTCATTTCGAACCATGACCTATCATTCGATGATGAGTGATCCCAAGGGGTAGATATTTTAAAACCTCGTACCTTCAAACTAATCCTTGTTCTTGATCAACGAGTACAAAAAAACAAAATGGGGAGTTTAAAGTTAAAAACTAGATTCAGCTCTACAGGTGAAATTTGATGGTAAGAAGTACAGGTAGTAAAATAGTTTACGGCCCGTCAAAGTGGACCATCAATTTCATTTTTTAAATTGACAGCATGTTGGTCAATTGTACGGACCGTCAAATTATTGACCGTTAACCTTTTTCATCTCTAAATTACATATTTCACAACTCTTTGGAAATTTAAAAAAAAATAACAGTACGATCCATTTACGGACCGTCAATTTATCTGGATTGTTAAAATATTGATGGCCTAGACTTAGACAGTCAAAGATTCGACGGACCGTTGAGTGAACGTCAAACTCCTCCGACAACAAATAGTATAAATACGCAGACTTAGTTTCAGAATCAATTTTTCATATTCCCCAAGCCCTAGAATGGAGATTCTCTCTTCCAACCATCTCCTACATCAAGATAAGTCATTTCCATGCGATTCTACCATAGTATAATCAATTCCTAAGTAAATTCCACTATTCTTAACCTAGGATTTTCAAGGTAAACCCAATTTCAGGTTTCAAGGTGCAATCTTTGGAGTTCTTCTTCAAAGTCAGGGGTTTTAATACAAGTTTAGAAGCAAGTCAGGTATGTATAGATTCTATCCACGTGGGGACAACATTATTCTTTCCCACGCCACACATAATCCATAAAATAAGAATTCTTTAAACTTAGGATTTTGCTCAAGTTCATATTAACCTTATACATGTTCGATTTTACATATTTATAGCATGTTGTCATTCATTATATTTATGATGTGTCAATTTTGATTGTCATGTACCTGCTCGTAATCCATGAACTCATGCTTTGAATTCCATGAGTTCTTAATTATCAAGTTATGAATTGTTATTACTTAACCTATGAAATTATGCATGTTTTCTCACAATATATACATTGTGTATTTATGTTCATGTTAAACTATCTCAAATCATGTTTACAAGCTATTTCATAAAATACATGGGCTTTCAAGCTAACTATTTTTAAGTACATAGTTTGAGAGTTGCACAGATTACCGAGAAGGCTCAGATAGCCTAAAACTGCGTATGCCAACGTAGGATAAGGGTTGCTCCACCAGAGGACGATACCTTCAGATTATTATTAGATCCATCATGTTCATGTTTATGTCTCATACTCCGACAAAGTATGAGATGGCTTAGCTGATGGAGCAGAGATCAGAATCCACGCTCACATGTGGTGGTTCATGTCGGTTTTGTTAATGCTCTCCCACAGATATACAATTATATATATATATATATATATATATATATATACAATTTTCAAACTTTACCCATGTTATTATACTCATGATCATGTTCATGTTTTCAATTTTAGTTTCATGTTTCTCTTATATCATGCGCCTGCTTATTTCCTTCAGTTACTTTACATAGAGTACAATTCAACTGTACTAATATCCTTTTGCATGGAGCCTGCACTTCACGATGCAGGTACTGAGTTTCAGGAAGACGGATCTGCTCAGTAGGATTGCTTCAATATCAGTTGTCTGGTGAGTCTCATCTCACTCGGGGTGTCAGTTTAGTTATTTATGGTTATGCATTATTAGTAGAGGTATGTCATGGTCTTGTCCTGCTAGACAGTTTTAAAAACTCATAATTAGATATTTTATAGACTAGTCTAGTGTCATATCATGTCAGTCATGTTAGCATTATATTTTCAGACTTATCATATTCTACTCAGATGATTCCGCTATTATATTTTCAGACTTATCATATTCTACTCAGATGATTCCG
This sequence comes from Anisodus acutangulus, assembly GCA_029783415.1. Taxonomy (NCBI): domain Eukaryota; kingdom Viridiplantae; phylum Streptophyta; class Magnoliopsida; order Solanales; family Solanaceae; genus Anisodus; species Anisodus acutangulus. The sequence continues at coordinate 1,430,783 of CM056499.1, forward strand.
CTATTATATTTTCAGACTATTATATTTAGTATTATATTTACATGTTTTCAGTATCATGTTAGTGTATGTTTTGATTTCCATATTGACAATCAAGCCATGTGATTTGCTCGGTCACATTTAATCAGGCACCGAGTGTCGTATTTTACCCATGCCATGGTTCAGGTCATGACAGTGGCCTTTTAACTTTAGTTTTGAGCCTTCGTGCTCTTTTCTATAGAATTTCAATGGCTTGTGTGCCCTCAGGTGTTTATGTATGAGCCTTTGTGCTCTTTGTGCTCTTTTTGCTCTTTGTCTAATGATAATCACTAGTTCGCCTTCAAACTTGTCTTCTTATGCTTTGACATGCACTTTAATTTTTGCAATAATTGTGATCAAAACATGATATGTTGGCTTTTCAATATGCACTTAACCGTCGAGGCGTGGCCGATATGCCTGTCTACCAGAACTATGTTAATATTCGAGCGTTTGTTGTTTAAGTTGAGTATGATGATCGGTGCATGCTTATGTTGAGTAGGATCATTTTTCTGCAATCCCTACAATTTGGTATGGACTTTCCCAATTGGATCCCAGCTTACCCACGGGAGGATCCCTGATCGCGAGCGTGACCTTTTGGAAGGCATAGTCTCTGATTATTGCCATGGCTTTGTTATTGGACTCTTCGGTGGCCTGGGTATACCGAAAGCTAGGTTCCTCGACTTCCACGGGTATCATGGCTTTGGCCCCATATACTAGGGAGAATGGGGTTTTCCCGGTACTTATTTTGGTCGTGGTTCTATAAGCCCATAATACCCCCGATAAATCTTCCATCCATTTAGCTTTGACGTTTTCTAACCTTTTCTTGATGTTTTGGATTATTGTTTTGTTGGTCGATTCTGCTTGTCCATTTGCACATGGATGATAAGATGACGAAGTGACCCTTTTGATAATCAGTCCTCCCAAAAATTTGGTGACCTTTGCTCCCATGAACTGTTGACTGTTATCGCAGGCGATCTCCGTTGGTATCCGAATCGGCAGATGATATGGTCGCAGATGAAGTCTATGACATGATTTTCTTGGACCTTTTCATATGCTTTAGCCTCTACCCATTTTGAGAAATAATTTATCCAGATCAGTAAGAACATAACCTTTCCCTGGTAATGGCCCCACGATGTCCATTCCTCATTTTAGGAACGGTCACGGAGCCACCACCGAGTGGATTGGTTCGGCGGGCTAATGTATCATGGGGGAGTGATGTTGGCATTCCTTACATTTTTTTAATGTAGGCCTTGGCATCTTCCTCCATCCGAGACCAATAATATCCATCCCTTACTATCTCTTTCACCAATGAGTCATATCCATAATGATTCTCGCAGTTGCCTTCATGTATTTCCTTCATTACGTATCCGGTGAAATCAGTTCTAACCAGAAACACAGTTAGAGATTTGTATTCTAGGGTTTAAAGACAAGTGAGTCGTATATGATTTGGGAAACCCCTTGACGAGTCCGATTTCAAATGGTAAAAATAAGAAATAAATAGATAAAATAAATAAGTAAGCTAAGATTTAGAACAAATAATGGAAAACAATGAACAAGTGCTTCTTTCAGTATATTCCTTTGAGAAAAATAGAGCTGAGATTACAAGTGTGAGCAAGAGGATCCAGAATGGAGTTCCTTCCCTCCCAAGTCTTACATATATAAGCCAAAACTAGACTATTGTACCCCTCTAAAATTGTGACGACATGAGCACGTTGATGTCACTGTGCCCTCGCGCTCTGCGACGCTTTGATGTAGGAATATTGATTTGACGGGAGTTGTTGGGAGTGAAAGACAATTGTGGGGTGTCTCCGAGTTGTTTTAATCTCCTAATACGCTAATCCATCCGGAGACGTTATTTACCCAATACAATATAAAAATGTGCATTTTCTAAGAGTGACGGAAAATCTAAAATAAAAAAAATGTTATATAAATTTGAACAAAAGGAATATTAAATTTAGTAAGTCATATGGACCGGAGGGAGTAATTGGTGAACGTCATTAGTTGATGAAGTAATAGCTAGTCATAAGTCATTACTTCATACCCTAAATTTGTAAGTCAAAGTTTACATTCATATAGAATCTGACTCGTTACAGTAAGTATTTAATTTAAAGAAAAAAGGCAAGCTAGCTCTCTTTAGTTTTCCATCTTCATTTTGTGAATACAGCTGTTTAATTGTTTTCACATTGGAAAAAAATGGAATGTTACTGCAGTGACAGTGTAGTAATACTTGTCTTTCGTTTCATACATGGTAATACATTCATCAAAAATCTTCAAGCCCTTCATTAATTTATTTCCTTGTCATGTAAGGAATGGAAATAAATAAGATACACGAATTCAAATAGGAAAGTCGTAGTGGAAAAAATCAGTATGTACTTTTCAAAATCTGTCCAAATCCAAATCAAGACATTCCCTAGTTAGGAAGGTTTTTTTTATTATTTTGTATTAATTTATTAAATTTAATCACTGTCCTAATCATAATAGTAGTATGGAGAATTCATCTAAATGTTATTTGTCGGTTATCGTATCAAAAAGTTGGTGTAATAATCAACAAAAATTCATTATTCTTAATCCAGTGAAATAATCATGTATAATATGAATATTAGCCAAATCATTACGCTAGTATTATATACTAAAGTGGTTTATTAATCACAACCAATGTTATGCTATATACTGTATAAAAATAATTTTTACGGTTGATAATTACTCCTATTACATCTTCAACGAAGCTAATTAAATTGAACAAAAAATTTAGAAACGGGAAGTTGAGAGCATTGGCATGCGTTACATGTATTTATTATATAGTGATTGTGCATAATTAAATAAGATAAATACAAGATTATTATCCCTAATTAACACGATCTTTATTAGTTAGACAAACAAAACTAAAAAATCGGGAAATGGTTTAATTCTTTTTCCCATTTTATGAGGAAGGATGGGAGTAAAGAAAATGTTAATCTTAATTAATAAAACTAAGAAAAGTTAACCGTATTGTAAATTGTAATTATAGTATTAGATTTAGTGGGATCAGTTGAATCCTCGGAAAAATACGCAACCACTTCAAATTGTTGCGGGATTCTCTCTTGTACCCACGAACAAACCCATGAAACCTTGATCACTTTCTCTTTATTTGTGATATTAGCCTTGTTGTTTCTTATTAAAACCCAAAGAAAGAAGGAAGAAGAAGAAGAAGAATGGTGAAAAGTGATCAAGAATGGGCAGGCGAAAACGAAGATGTGCCTCCATGGGGGAAACAAATAACGTTGAGGGCAATGGTGACTGGTTTGATTCTCAGCGTTGTCTTCAACTTCATTGTATGCAAACTCAATCTCACCACTGGTGTTATCCCTTCTCTCAACGTGGCCGCTGGCCTCTTGGGGTTCGCCGCGATTAGGTATATACTTGATGAACCTATATTTCTCTCATTTTCATCCTGTTGTTACTTACATGAAATGTAAACTTGTTTATAGGTCATGGACTGCTCTTATTGAGAAGATTGGCAAGTTGAAGCAGCCTTTTACTAGGCAAGAGAATACCGTCATCCAGACCTGCGTCGTTGCTTCTTCTGGCATTGCTTTTAGCAGTATGTTTAATACAATGTCCCCAATATAATTATCTTATCATATAATCTTATATTATAGTATTATTTGACAATTTCAGGCGGGACAACAAGTTATATGTTGGGAATGAGTCCATACATAGCATCTCAGGCAGATGCAGGAAATACCCCATATAATACTAAGAAACTTACTATTGGTTGGATGCTTCCGTATCTTCTTGTTGTGAGCTTTGCTGGTCTCTTCTCAATTGTAGCACTAAGAAAGGTAAAACATGTAGTAACTCATCATATATCCAGTGAAATTTCTTTAATTCCCTTATATTAAAGTTTTAAGTTTAACACCTTATTTATGTTTCCAGATGATGATAATGAAGTACAACTTAACATATCCGAGTGGAACTGCAACTGCATACCTTATCAACTGTTTCCACACTCCTAAAGGAGCCAAGCTGGCCAAGTAAGTTTATTGTTTCACTAACTATTACTTTCTTCCAAATTTATTTATGTAGTGAAAACTGATTGGTTCAAAGGATTTCAAGGGTTCAACTGAATCCATCATGAATCATAGATTTCATATGTAGTTGCTTACAAGTTGAACCTATCAAGTACTCCTTATGAAAGTTCTCCCACGGGGCAACCGAGCCTTTGAAATAAGTTCTCAAATCAACCTATTTGAGTCATTAGAAAAAGAAGAGCTAGACCTCTCCGTCCCACTTTAGGTATCTTACTTTTTTTTTGTCTGTCTCAAAAAAGAGTATCTCTTTCACTATTTAGTAAGTTGGCAATTCAAACATTCTACGTGTCAAGTTTAAAAACACAAGATTCAAACGATATTTTAGTATATTACACATATTTAATTTAGAACCATAAGATTCAAAAATCTCTTTTTATTCTTTAAACTTTGTGCCCAGACAAACTAAGACAATTAACTTGGAACGGAGGGAATATAATTTAAATTCTGAATACATATGTACTACAGGAAACAAGTTGGTTCTTTGTTCAAAACCTTTGGCGCCAGCTTTATATTTGCGGCTGTTGAGTGGATATTTGCACGTGAAGAAGGCTACGGATTTGGTAGCATTCCTACATTTGGATCTCAAGCCTATGCTAAAAGGTAGGAGTACTATTAAATTTTAGCATTGCGGTAGTCCTTTGGAGAAATAGTACCCATTAATTGAATCTGTCTCTTTCTTTTAACTGTATAATGCTTGATTAATTCACAGGTTCTATTTTGATTTCTCCTCAACATATATTGGAGTTGGTATGCTTTGCCCCTACATGGTCAACATATCATTGCTAATTGGTGCCATAGTCTCATGGGCTATCATGTGGCCAATGATTGAAGAAAAGAAATGCGATTGGTACTCTGCCAAGTTATCCGCAACAAGTCTTCATGGTATCCAGGGATATAGGGTGCGTAAACTTACTATATTAATACTATGATCCTGATCTTACTTCATGTATATGTTCATAAGCTAATTCAATTTCTTTTTTTCAAAACAGGTATTTATCGCAATTGCCATGATGCTTGGAGATGGTCTATTCCATTTTGTCTACATGTTGGTGGTCACAATCTCAAGTTTCACAAAGATAAAATCAGGAGAGGAAAACTATTCAGGTGAAGGGTCCTTAGAAGACTACGACAAGGAGATACGAAACAAGTACTTCTTGAAAGACCAGATTCCCAACTGGGCAACCTTTGGTGCATACGCTGCTATTGCAGTCATATCTATCATTGTTGTACCCATTATCTTCCACTCACTCAAATGGTATCACGTTTTGGTTGCCTACTTAATCGCTCCAATTTTGGCCTTCTGCAATTCTTATGGAGCCGGCCTCACTGACTGGTCCCTGGCCTCAAATTATGGAAAAATTGCAATCCTTACATTTAGTTATTGGGTTGGTTTGGAGAATGGTGGAGTGATTGCTGGTCTTGCTTCATGTGGTTTGATGATGAGCATAGTAGACACGATACGCCTTGATGGGAGATTTCAAGACTGGTTACTTAACCCTTACATCGTCGCGTTCCATGTTCTTTAGCCAACTCATTGGAACTGCCATGGGCTGTGTCATAACCCCTCTAGTCTTCTGGATTTTCAACAATGCCTATCAGTTGGGTGATCCGGAAAGCGCATACCCGGCACCATATGCTCTCATGTATCGTGGAATTGCACTACTCGGAGTGGAAGGTTTTGGAAGTCTCCTCAAGCTCTCTATTTGGTTCTTTCTCGCTGCTATTCTGATCAACCTAATGACTCAGCTGTTAGAGAATTTCGAGACCAAGTATCGAATCTATCGATTCATTCCGAGTCCAATGTGCATGGCTATACCATTTTACCTTGGAGGGTACTTTGCCATTGACATGTGTGTAGGGTCATTACTCCTGTTCATTTGGCAAAGGTATGACAAGCAGCTAGCAAAGGATTTTGGACCTGCAGTGGCTTCTGGTCTAATATGTGGTGACTCCTTGTGGGGTATTCCGGCATCTGTTCTTACTCTAGCTGGTGTGAAAGCTCCATTTTGCTTGAAAGTTGGACATGGAGGTGCCTGATTCTAGTCACATAATCATTGTACAGAGCACTTTTATCCCTTCCTCTTTAAGTTTTATAGTCCTTTGATTGTCTTCAACAGTCAAAATTTGGTTATTGTATTCTCTTAGCTCAACATGTTATTTTTAAGGTTTATGTATTTTATTATTTTAGTAGCATTAAGATAAGTTGTGTTTCTATGTATTCCTCCTATTTTCGATTTCTAGACATATTTTGCGTGTTTTAAATTTCGTTGATATTGGATTATGATTTTAGTAAGTAAGGTCTGTGTGTAGCTCCTATCTTCTTTGATGTAATGAAGATTTTGTCCTGCATTATATTTCACTAATTGATTTTTAATTGCGTGTTTTCAACTTTGAAATATGTAAGAAGTATTAACTAGTTAAAAGCAATTTAGCAGATCTTTGCATAGTTTTCTTGGAAAAGTTTGAACATTAGAATAGCGAAAGGGATATGGAGAACTATCTCCGTCTGCAGAGGCGAATTCAATCAAGAGGCCTAGACCTTGAGGAATTAAGCACAACCCCTAACCAGTGCTTCACTTGGTCTGATTTGACTATGTGTTCCTTCAGTTAATATTAAATATATTTTCAAAATTATACACGTAATATATCGAGTTTAGTCGAATAATCACTGGTTTACGTGACCCAATTTTTGTACATAAATTTGCCTCTGTCCGTCTGTCCAAATAGAGAAAGAGAACATGCTAAAAATAAGAAACAACGGGAAAATTGAAATAGGCAAATAGAACTACATTAATGCGAAGTATTGCGACAACCTATGTGCTTGAACTCTTTAATGTATAGATGCAGGAGGATGTGTGTCGGTCCCCTCCAAAAATAGTTTGTTTTTGAAGGATTGAACTTGAATACGATGTCATATTTAAAAGTACGAGCAACACAGAAGACAAGGTAAAAAAAAACTTTATTCCTTTATCAACGTCCAAAAACAAAAGGAGAATTTATCAACCATGGGAAAATGCATTAATCATAAAGTGTATGGAAAAAAGTTGGGTAACAACTACTTCAAAGAAAAGATTACAATGCTTCCAAAACCAAAACGCTTTACTTTCAAAAAAGGTTACGCACATCGCTTCCATTTATCTATTTAGTGTTCTTCTGTATCTAAGATAATAATGCACTAGACAATCTTGTCTCGTTCATAAAAGTTTTTTATCCGAACTTAAAAAAAAAGATAATTTCAGAGACCTTCCCTTAAATTTAGGTCTCATAATATTTAAAAAAAAGAAGGAAAAAGGTCGTCTGGTGCACAAAATATCCCGCTAAAAAGGTCGGGGAAGGGCCGCACCCCAACGGGTATGATGCAAACAACCCATTAATGGCTGCTTACACAGCTCAAACCCGTGACCTATATGTCACACGAGAACAACTTTATCGTTGCTTCAAGGCTCCAACACTAACTCCCTTATGGTTTATGATATTATGATTAACTCCCTTTTTTTGATTTATTTATAATAATTATTTAATATATTAATATATAAGAATTATAACGTAACTAATTTACCCTTTATAATGTATTTTTATTTAATTAATTTTATGGAAAAGGAAATTGAAGTTAAAAACATCCCACCTCAGTGCTCCTCTTCCGGCCGAAAATATTTTTCATTGCCAAAAGATCGTGTCTCATTAAACTCTTGAATGAAAAAAGGAGACAGAGACATTGTGCTGGGAGATTTGGAGTATTCAGATAGGTACCAAAATTTTAGGTATTTTAGAAGCATTAAGGTTGATGAGGTTAAAGGGGCGGTTCGTAGGATATACAAGGGACGAGCGACCGGGCGTATTGAGATTCCAGTTGAATTTTGAAAGAGCGCAGACAGTGCAGGTTTGGAGTGACTGACTGAGTTGTTTAACCTCATTTTTAGGACGACGAGAATGCCCAAAGAATGGAGGGGGGGTACAATGATTCCTTTGTACAAGAACAAAGGTGATATCCAGAGTTTCAATAACTATAGGGGTATCAAGTTGTTAAGCCACACTATGAAAGTTTGGAAAAGGGTTGTGGAGATGAGGGTGAGAAGAGGCGTATCTATTTCCGAGAATAAGTTTGGATACAATCTTGCCTCGTTCATAAAAGTTTTTTATCCAAAATTTTTAAAAAAAGATAATTTCAGAGACCTTCCCTTAAATTTAGGGTATGATGCAAACAACCTATTAATGGAGGCTTACACAGCTCAAACCCGTGATCTATATGTCACACGGGAACAACTTTATTGTTGCTTCAAGGCTCCAACACTAACTCCCTTATGGTTTATTAGGGGTGAGCACGGGTACAGGGTACCCAGATACCCGACCGGAACCGACACTAACGGATAGATTTTGGGTAGATATATTATAATAACGGGTAGGTTACGGGTAGTAAAATTAGAAACCGATCAATGTCGGGTCAAGTTTCGGTTCCGGCAAATAGAGACAGGGTACCCGGACCCGGAATCGATACCCGAAACCTATGAAATATTAAATATTTTTACTTTTTTAATTCCATTATTTTTTAGTTAATAAAAAAAAGAAAAAAAGGTCATACCAAAGTACACCATTTAAGGTGGAAAAAAATAAATGCAGAACAATCACTTTCACCATCAAGAAATAAATCAAATAATACAAAGTGACAATCATAAGCAGAGAAAAAGCCAAAAGCGGTAGAAAACTGAAAAGCTGAATTTTTTAAACTATGTACTCCTTTAAGTTATTGAAAAAGAAAGTTGAAATGAAAACCAAAGCAAATTTTTGAAACATTCTTGGGATATTTGTTCCGAAAGAATTCTTTATGGGTTTTGTGGCACTGGCTTTCAGAGGATAAACATACGAGTTTATTCCTAAACCAAAGTTGTTATTCGAAGGCATTATTTTGCACAAAGAAACACCAATTCCGGGTACCCAGGAACGTACCCGGACCCTGCGATTCCGGGTAGGTTTCGGGTAATGATTGCTACGGGTAGGTTCCGGGTAGTAAATTTAGGAACCGATCTTTTACTGGGTAGGATCCGGGTAATTCAAAAAAATTAAGGTACCCGAACCCGCTCACCCCTATGGTTTATGATATTATGATTACCTCCCTTTTTTTGATTTATTTATAATAATTTTTAATCTATGTAGTATTAATATAAGAATTATAACCTAACTAATTTACCCTTTATAATGTATTTTTATTTAATTAATTTTATGAAAAAGGAAATTGAAGTTAAAAACATCCCACCTCAGTGCTCCTCTTCCGGACGAAAATATTTTTCATTGTCAAAAGATTGTGTCTCACGTGATTTTCCATTAGTATTTGACGAGAAAAAAATTAACAAGAGTTAAAGCGGCTACTTCGACATACTTGAAATACTATTAGTTAGGGCTGACCAGTGGGCAGGGATCAGGGCGGGACGGTTCCGCCGGGTATCGGAACTGGCCGGGTCGGGATCGGACTTCCCGACCCACGGGAAAGCCTTACTATTAGCGCTCGCGCTCCACTTGATATTTAAAACTTGAAGGGACGATTGCGGAACATCTCAATCACAATTCTCCTATATAAGAATTCACGGAGAGGCAGGTTGACATCCCTGCTTGACTCCAGGGCTATTTTTGGTTTTTCACTGCCTTTGTGCTTTATGGTGGATGCACTTCATGTCTTTGTGTTTGTACATTTCCCGAAATGGACAAAAAGGCCCACACACTACATATTGATGGCTGTAAATTATTCATGTATTATATGATGTCATCTTTTCTACGGTTTGTATTTACTCCTGATTTGGACTTAAATTACTTTTTGTACCTTCTGAGTTTCACATAGGACAAACAATTTTTTTACCTTTTTCTGTAATTCTAAATGTTCCTCGTAAATTACAACAACTTTTCAATGCTTCATACTTCATAGGTGTTATTTATATGGTCCCACTCAACTCTCTAAATCTGAATTTGCTCTATTATAATCAATATACTACAATATCAAAAGGTTTTGATCTTTATTAGAATTAATAGACGATTTTGTTATGCATACTTTCTAACTAGGGCTGTCAAACGGGGTAGGGCGGGATGGGGAAGGGTCAGGACTGGGTCTCCGGCGGGACTGGCGGGCCGGACTTAGTGGGACAGACGGACGTCCTGTTCCGTCCCACATCCGGCCGGAACGGGGTCTGGTTGGGTGGGGCGGGGTCGGGAATTTTTTTTGGCACTTAATTTAAAAAATAATATATATAAACACTTCAATAATTGAACAAGATAGTGTAATAAAAACATTTCAAGGCTGTTTTTGTGCCTCTTATATTATTTAATAGAAATATTATTTTTTTGTAATACAATTTCAAAATTTGCAAATCACATAGTAAAATTGCAATTAAAAAAATTACATAGTTAACCATACTTTTTTGAATTTTCTCACAATGTCTTGAGGGTCTTCGGTTGGAATTGGAATTTGTTGATCAACTTGTTCGACGTCGCTTCCTGTTCCCTCAGACAAGATTTCGTTGTAGTTGTAGTCTTCTTCTTCGTTGATCTCCGGTTGACCGAATCTTCTACACTCCGCTCGAATCCAATCTCTGAAAAGAACTACAATCTCCAATGTGTCTCCCGCCAATGAATGTATGTGCTCTCCTATTTGAAATCTTCCAGCAGAAAAAGCGCTTTCAGACGTTGTTGATGACGCTTGAATGTTCAACACATCTCGGGGCATCTTTACTAGTGTCGAAAATGTCCTCTCATTCTGCCTCCAATATTTCAGCAAGTCTTTATGTCCTTTATCAATGACAATTAATTTGTACGGTACAACACCCTGCAAAACATAAACATCAAATTCGCTAACTTGTGAAGAAGTTGAACCACTAAACATTTTATTTCTAAGGCCTTGAATACTAGCAGCAGAAACTGCATGTTTTTATAAGGTTGCAGCAAAGTAGTAGAAGATGGTACAGAAGCCGATTGAGATTATTTGCACTTTGTTGTTGGTAATACATATATACTTGTTTGCATTCAGTGTGTATTCTAGACGTAACTTCTTAGTTAGTTGGTTTGTGAGTTGGTTCTTGATTGGATGCATTGGAAGTACTTCTATACAATCATAAATCGTTTCTACAAGTGTTTTACAACCATCTACTTTAATAGTCAGATTTAATACAACACCAATAATATAAATAGTGGGAATAGGGAAAAAATATTTTTTTAATTTTATAAATATTTTTTTAATAGATGGTGCGTAAGATGGTTTTTCCATATATTCATTAAGTAACAAAAATATTAGAGCTATATAAAATAACATATTTGAAATAGTAGGATAATAAATATCGAAAAATTCTTTAGTAGCTTGAAAAAAATTCTCTAGAAATCCATTAAGTTCTAAAAAAAACTCCCAATCATTATCTACAAGCATATCCATTGGAGTTTTATTATGGGAGTTAAATAATAAAGTTATAGGTTGTCAATAATCGTAAGCAACAAGTAGTTGCTCATACAAAGAATTTCACATAATCGAAACTTCTTCTGGAATTTTTCTATAAGGTATCGACAATCGTGACAAGTTTTTTTATACTCTTTGTGTCTTTGTATTTTATTACCTTTAAAAATAAAATTTATATCAAATTATATTTTTTCAAGAATGCTTTCAAAAAGTTTTAGGTCATCATTTACAACTAAGTTATAAATATGACACACACATCTTCTATGAAAATGATTAGGAAAACATGGAGTTAATCGAACTTTTAAAAGTCTTATAGCATAATCATTAGAAATAGCATTATCTAATGTAATAGTCATAATTTTATCAATTATTCCATAATCATCACAAATTTCATTAATATTTTGTGCAATAAAACTTTCAGTGTACCCTATCATCAATATATCTATATGTTAAAATACGTTTTTGAATAGACCAATTTTGATCATTATCGTTAGTACTACGACCTATGTCAGAAGTGAGAGTCATTTTGCTATTAAAATGATACAATGCATAACGTAAATATTGTTGATATTCACTTGCAAATTTAAAAATATCCCTTCTAACAGTTGATCTAGGAAAACCATTAAAAGCAGGATTATATGTTTCTCGAATATAATGAATAAAACCAGGAGAGGAATGAAATGAAAAAGGCAAACCCTCCACCGCAAATAATTTTGCCATATTTTCCCTATATTTGTTTTTATCATATTTAGGACAAAACATTCCCCCGTCGTCGGGTTAATTTGACCCTGTACTTGGTCGGGTACACTATGTAAACCTTGTCCCGACTCAGATGGCATTGACATACCCGATTTTTTAGCCTGGTATTGATTCCACCTAGTTGTGTGCTCGCCTTGTACATGTCTCAATAAACCTCCCGTCCCACCTTGACCTTTTATGATTTTAAATTTATAAATATTTTTATAAATTTTACATCTAGCTAGTTGATTCTCTTGGTCCCTATCAAAAAAATCTCATGCAACTGATTTTAATTTTTGTTATGTCGGGCCTCGACTCATACTAGAGGGAATATGAGGCATTCCAGTTTCAGTTTGAGGTTGAGACTCAGTCTGAGCCTGAGGTTGAGGTGCACTAGTGGGTGTGTCATCTAGATTATCGTCTAAATTAAAGTTTGGTTCATCTACCTCATCATCTAATGATATATCATTAAAAAGTAATTTCATCTATATGAGTGAAATCAATGAAATCATCGGGACTAGGAATAGGATTACTAGAAGAAGTACTCGTGCCCTTGTTACCCCTACTAGAAGAAGAACCATTACCCTTACCTTTAAACGTACCTCTTAATTCTTCCATTTTAATTATGCAAATGAATTATTAAAGATAATGAAATTAAGTACGATAATTAAAATAAAGTAACAATAATAATTTAAAAAAGGAACGAAGGTACCAAACGCCGACGTGTAATCGAGATTGAAAATTGAAACTTTGCTCGATGGATGATCCTCAAGCTAGTTGCCAACTTCACTCCCAATTTTTTAACTTTGATATAAATGAGCAAAAAAATATAATATTTAATAGGCAATGTAGAATTGTAGAGAGATAAATTAAGATATTAGAGAGATTGTATGAAGATCTGTGAGAAAAATGAGGTATTTATAGTTGAAAAATAGGGTTAAACTATAAATATATTAACTTAGAAGTTAAAAATAAATATTAAGGGGGTAGGGGCAAAAATGGTCGTTATAGCCGTTGCACAACAGCCGAAATCAAAATTTGGTCGTTGTTGCAACGGTTATTTTTGCTAAGGGGAAGGGAGGCTGGCGGGGTAGGACAGGGTCGGAACGGGGCAAGACGGGGTAGGGATGGGGTGGGTCAGGTCGGGATAGGGACGGGCGGGACGATCCCAGATCCCGTCCCGAATTCGAACCCCGACATCGAAAATTATTTTTTATGGGGGATCGGGGCGGGTAGCTGGAAGGGCCGGGTCGGGATCAGGCTGACCCGACCCACTAGACAGCCCTATTTCTAACCCATAAGTGAGCAAAGTTTAATTTTTCTTTTTGCATGTTACTTTGTTGTAGTAGAGTTTCAAAATTTTAATTTAATACGTTTATTTAAAAGTTACCATTTAATATCATCATGATAAGGCAGGGAGAAAAAGTTATACAGACTAGCCAATACAAGGGAGAGAAGGGCCCGTGACTTGGATCACGTGAGGTGCATCATGGACGAGGACGGTAAAGTACTGGTGGAGGACGCACATATTAGGCGAAGGTGGCAGTCTTACTTTCATAAACTCTTGAATGAAAAAGGAGACAGAGACATTGTTCGGAGATTTGGAGCAATCGGGTAGGTACCAGGATTTTGGATATTGTAGAAGCATTAAGGTTGAGGAGGTTAAGGGAGTGGTTCGCAGGATGCGCAAGGGACGAGCGGCCAGGCCTGATGAGATTTCAGTTGAATTTTGAAAGAGCGCATACAGGGCAGGTTTGGAGTGTCTAACTGAGTTGTTTAACCTCATTTTTAGGATGGCGAGAATGCCCGAAGAATGGAGGAGGAGTACAATTATTCCTTTGTACAAGAACAAAGGTGATATCCAGAGTTTTAATAACTATAGGGGTATCAAGCTGCTAAGCCACACTATGAAAGTTTGGAAAAGGGTTGTGGAGATAAGGGTGAGAAGAGGCGTATCTATTTCTGAGAACAAGTTTGGATTCATGTCGGGGCACTCGACTACAAAATTCATTCATCTTATTAGGAGGTTGGTGGAGCAATGTAGGGAGAGGAAGAGAGACTTATATATAATTTTCATCGACCTCGAGAAGGCATGCGACAAAGTCCCTAAAAAGGTTCTATGGAGATGTTTGGAGGTTAGAGGTGTACATGTGGCATACACTAGGGCGATTAAAGATATGTATGATGGATCCAAGACCAGGGTACGGACAGTAGGAGGAGACTCGGAGCACTTCCCAGTAATGATGGGGCTGCACCAGGGATCAACTCTTAGCCCATTCTTATTTTTCTTTGTGATTGATGGACTGACGCAACAAATTCAATGGGAGGTGCCATGGTATATGTTATTCACAGACGACATAGTCCTGATTAATGAGATGCGCAGTGGAGTGAACACTAAGCTGGAGGTTTAGAGACAGACCTTAGAGTCTAAAGGGTTCAGGCTGAGTAGGACCAAGACAGAAAACTTGAAGTGCAAGTTCAGTAACGGGAGCGACCTTGAGACATGCGTGGAGGTGAGGCTTGGTACTCAGGTCATTCCAAATAAAGGAAGCTTCAAGTACCTCGGGTCGATTATCCAAGGGAATGGAGAGATTGATGATGATGTCACATATCGTATTGGGGCAGGGTGGATGAAATGGAGGCTCGCATCTGGAGTCGTGTGCGATAAAAAGGTTCCACCAAAACTTAAAGGCAAGTTCTATAGGGTGGTGGTCAGACCGATTATGTTGTATGGGGCGGAGTGTTGGCCGGTCAAGACTTCGCATACCCACAAGATGAAAATTGCGGAGATGAGGATGTTAAGATGGATGTGTGGGCATATAAAGAGGGATATAATTAGAAATGATGATATTCGGGACAGAGTGGGAGTGGCCTCAGTGGAGGATAAGATGCGAGAAGCGAGATTGAGATGGTTCGGGAATCTGCAAAGAAGAGACACAGATGCCCCAGTGCGGAGGTGTGAGAGGCTTTCTATGGATAGGTTCATGAGGGGTAGAGGTAGGCCAAAAAAGTATTGGGGAGAGGTGATTAAAAGGGATATGAAGCAGGTGCAACTCACTGATGACATGACCTTAGATAGGGGGTATGGATGACACATATTAGGGTAGAAGGGTAGTAGGTAGTCCAGCGTAGTCCTACCTACGCTTACAAACTGGTAGTTGTAGTGTTATTAATATAGGCCCGCTTAGCCAATCATGCTAGTAGGTGCAATATTGCTTTATAGTCCCCTGTCATTTGATTTATGCTGATATATGTTTTCAAGTGTGCCTTGTTTGTCTTATTTACCTGCATTAGTTATTGCTTCTTTGTAAGAAAGAGATATCATGACTTATTCACTTTGTTTGTCTTACTTTGCTTGTGCTTGTGCTTTGTATTGAGCCGAGGGTCTCTCGGAAACAGCCGCTTTACCTGCCAAGGTAGAGGTAAGGTCTGCGTACATTCTACCCTCCCCATACCCCACGTTGTGGGATTTTACTGGGTATGTTGTTGTTGTTGCTGTAGTATCATCATGATATAAGTATTTATCTATTTTTCATATTCTTGAATATTGAAAAAAAATTAATCATATCTATATTGATGTAAAAGATAAATAAAATCATTAACATAAATAAATAACTTGATTTATGTTAACTTTTTCAGTTGTACCAAAGTTTTAGTTAAAAAAAATAATCTTGAGCCCGTGCACCGCACGGGCATCATTTCACCTAGTATGATATGAAGTAACAATCTGACCATATGGAAAGTCAAAAGAATTAATGTACAGTTTTTCCTTTTTTAATAATTTATAAAAATGCTAAAAATATTATTATAATCTTTTAAAGTATAATAGTAGTTCATGAAAATAAATAGGGCAAAGAAATGACAAAACTGAATGTCAACACCTTCTTTCTCTCTGACTAAATTTTTATATAGAACTTGATCATGCATTGCATTTTGACGATGCAATACAAATCTGCTATGCATTTGGTAGTTGCGCTAGTTACTAATGTGTTGCATTTCTGCACTGCATCGCAAATCTGCATTCGGTGTTTGAGGAGATTTACGTTATTGTAGCCAATCAACATGTCCCAAACACTTCACTACCTCGTGTGGGTCCTACATAATTTGAATTTTCTTAAATTACGTCTTTTAAGCTCGAATCAATCCAAATTAACTAAACGGTGCTTTACAAGCATGATGCAATATACCAACAGACCAAACCATAAGAAGTTTATTCAATTAGAACAATGAACTTGATATAGTTGAATAACATCCAGACTTTGTTTTGCATACTATTGGAATGAAAGAGATTTCACTATTGTTACTTGTAAGTGTGTTCTCCCCTTGAGTGTGTTAATTTTGCTTTCGACCAAATTTTAAACAAATAAAATTAATATTAGTCTAAAGTTGCTATCTAAGATTGTTTCGAATCAGTAGTATAACTTTTGTCTGAAATCGGTTGTGAAGCACATATTATATTTGCAGAATATTTTAAAATAGAGATACATTATGACCCTTGCACTGAATGGCTTTTTTTTCAAGTCAATCTTCGAATTATATCCTTATTAAGTAAACTAAATTTCTCCTTAAAAAATAGTTGGATGAATATTCCTTTTTGCCGACAAATTTAGCCTTGAACTAATGGGAACACAATTTAAATGACAACCTAAAAAGGGAATATTTGTACAGATGGCCCTTGCAAGTTATATGTAGCATGCTAACTAGTTTTGAACCTTTGACATCAATTTTCATTTTTAGCGCTTCATCTAACAACCCAAACAAATCTAATTGTCAAAAGCTACACACTTTTAATAATAATAAGTTAATTAATATAGAAATTGATGACAATAGTTCCGATCCCTCATACTAGTATGGAAAAAAAACTAAATCTACTAGAGATTAAAAAATAATCAACAAAATAAAATTCGGATGCAATTAGTATGTGCCCATCATCTTAAGAGTTCTTAACCTTGTCAGGTTTTGTTCCATGAACATGTTGAACATATCTTAATTCTTAATCTCCTCAATTGTTGGACATCCCGCCTATTTTTGTCTTTGATCAAACATTATTTTCTTTCTCATTGAGGCCCTTGTCTCTATTCAAAACTTCAAATCACACAATTTACTTGCTCTGGCTTAACTTATTGTGTGTCAATTTTTGATTCACCTTTGAACAAACTCTTCCACCATTCAGATTTTTTTGCTTAGTAAGAAGAATTGAAATTCCTTTCTAATCTTCTAATACTTCAATAACATTCATTCAGCTGTCACTTTGAAATATTCCCCATATCAAAGAGAATAATCCTCTAATTATTTTAATTAATGTCAAAGATACATATACATGATATACAATATCTAATTATGAAAAAATAAATCTACCTTTTCCTAATACAACACTAATATTTTTTCTAATACAATTCTACTACCATAATTACAATTGTACAAGAATTTTACAATTTTGGTTCCATAATAACTCGTGTATACCGTGTATATCCCCAGAGAGAGAGACTACACTAACATTATCATAGTAGATCAAGATAGCTTTCTGAATAGGAAAGTGAAGCACTAATAAAAGATTACACAGTCAACATGACTCAGACACCACATTGGCTACTCATCAATACTCGGCCTCTGCACTGGATCACGATAAAGTAGCATGGCGTTTTGCCGACCAAGAGACCAAAAAACATACAAAAAACATATAATAACCATATGTCGAACGTCTGGTATCTGGACATCCACCCCAATCATCATCTGTATAAGACACGAGATTAGAGACGGAGGATGGATATAAATGCAATCCATAATCGAGTGTGCCTTGTATGTATCGTATAATACGTTTGAGCGCATGCATGTGCTCAATCCGCGGATCATGCATAAATAAACACACATGCTGCACTGCATAAGTAATATCGGGTCTCATGAAAGTAAGATACTGAAGAGCCCCTGCATGACTACGATAGTGGGTGGGATCCTTATATGGTGTGCTAGAAGTAGCACACGGAGTAGAAGAGGACTTACAAGACGACATGACAGCTCTCTCAATAATCTCAGCCGCATACTTCTTCTGTGATAAAAATAGACCACATCCATGACGAGTGACAACTATTCTAAAAAAATAACTCAAGGGCCCTAAGTTTTTCATAGCAAATTCTGAACTGAGAAGGGACATGATAGACTTGCGCAGATGATCAGATGAGGCAGTCAATATTATATCATCCATATATAACAATATGTATGTCAGAGAAGTACCACGATGACAAATGAACAGAGAATGATCAGACTTGTTGTGAGAGAACCCAATTGTAGACACATAATCGACAAACCTCTTATACCAAGCCCGTGGGGCTTGCTTAATCTCATACAATGACTTCTTCAGCAAACAGACATGATGAGGATAATTAGGATCCTTAAAACCCAAGGGCTGATGCATGTAAATCGTCTCCTTAAGATCACCGTCTAACAAAGCATTTTTCACGTCCAGTTGATGAATGGACCATGTTTTTTAGAGATACAGACTTAGAACAGTGCAAATGGTTGCCGGTTTGACTACCGGACTAAATGTCTCTCCACAATCCATGCCAACCTGTTGAATTTTGTCATCACCTACAAGACGAGCCTTATGTCTCTCAAAAGAACAGTCAAAATTTTATTTATGAGTAAAAATACACACAGAACGAATAATATTAACACCAGGCGGGCGGGGCACCAACTCCCACATCCTATTTTTAAGAAGAGCATTATATTCGTCATCCATGACCATTTTTCAATTAGGATCATGAATGGCAGACACTAGGTTACGTGGTAGGGGTGATTTGGTGATATTAGAATTTAGATTAAAATGTCATTTAGGTTTAAAAATACCACATTGGCTACGAGTAACAGGCCCTTGACTCGAAATAGAAGGGGATGTGTTTTGGGTAGGTGTCCGGTCGGGTAAAACTGGACCAGCATGTAATTGGCCTGCTGGCCCTGTGGTAGTAGGCAGTGAAGGTAAATTTGGGTCAGCAGAACAGTGGACTCGGAAGGACATTATTTGGGCGATGGCGGTGGGCCCTCTTGGCCAAAGCTGGGTCGATGTGGGTAATTAGGCGGTGACGATGGGCTCTTGGCGAGATCAATCTTGGAACAAAGATATTTGGGCGGCAGTGATGGGTCTCAGGCGAATTTGGAATTCTGAGGATAGTTCGGATAAATGGTGCATAATATGTGATAAGAACCCATCATCCAAAAAATTATACGAACTAGATACGGAATAATACAATTTGGCAAATGGAAATTGAGTTTCATCAAAAATAACATGGCGATTAGATACGGAATAACATGGACTAGAGTGGATAAGAATGGGAAGTGCGGTGGAGGCCTTCTTTCCTCAATCTGCTTTTCCCAAGCAATCTGGGCCTTTTCCATCCTAGCCATTTTCTCTTAGATATCCTTCAGCATCTTTACCATATCTTCAGTATTAGTTAGGACTGGCCAGTGGGTCGGGACGGCCCGACCCCGACCCGACCCCGTCCCGAGCCCGCCCCGGTCCCGCCCCGACCCAGCCACAAAAAAAAACGGGGGCGGGACTCGAACTCGGGACAGGACGATGTCTCGTCCCGCGAGACCCTTGCCCGCCCTAGGCCCGCTTGAAACTTTGCTCGATGGAAGATCCTCAAGCTAGTTGCCAACTTCACTCTCAATTCACAAATGAATAAATAAAATTGAATATTTAGCAAACAATGTAGACTTGTAGAGAGATATATTGAGAAATTAGAGAGATTGTAGGAAGATTTATGAGAAAGATGAAGAGAAAATGAGTTATTTATAGTTGGAAAATTGGGTTAAAGTGTAAATATAATAACTTATGGGTTAAAAATAAATATTAAGGGGTAGGGGGCTTGGGGGAGGGGGGGCCTAAAATGGCCGTTGGCCAACGGCCATAATCTAAAATGGTCGTTTATTTTATTTAGCGCACTTAATTTTATTGTCTTTAATTATTTATTATCATAATTAAAATGGAAGGATTAAAAGGTATGTTTAAGGGTAAGGGTAAGGATGCTTCTTCTAGTAGGGGCAACTAGGGCAAGGGTACTTCTTCTAGTCATCTTATTCCTACACATGATGATTTTGTTGATACTCAACATTTTCCTACAATACCATTAGATTTAGACCAGGAGCTATTTTCTGGAACTCAAGAAGACATTAATTTAGACGATGATCTAGATGAGATACCCACTAATGTTGATGACAACACACCCACTAGTGCACCTTCAACTGAAATACCTCATATTCCCCTAGTATGAGACGAGGTCCAACAAAACGACCATTAAAATCAGATGCATGGACATTTTTTGATAGGGACGTAGAGAATCAAGTAACCATATGTAAAATTTGTAAAAATGTTTTAAAATTTAAAACTGAAAAAGGTCACGGTGGGACGAGGGGTTTAATTAGACACGTAGTAAGTGTTCATCCAGCTAGGTATGCCCAATATCAGGCTTCAAAATCGAGTACGCAAACACCCGCTCCATTGGGACAAGGTTCACATACTGATACTGTCCCGGACCAAGTACAGGGTCAAATTAACCCTATGATGGGGGGAATTGTAGGCTCTAAATACAATAAACATAGAGATAGGGAAGCAATATCAAAATTAGTTGTTGTGGAGGGTTTGCCTTTTTCATTTCCTTCATCTCCCGATTTTATTCATTACATTAGAGATATATATAATCCTGCTTTTAACGATTTTTCTAGATCAACTGTTAAGAGAGATGTATTTAAATTCGAGCATGAATATCAACAATATTTACGTTTTTCATTATATCATTTTAATGGCAAAGTATCTATCACGTCTGATATAGGTCGTAGTACTAACGGCCATGATTATTTAACTGTAACTTGTCATTGGATAGTTTATAAATGGTCTATGCAAAAACGTATTTTAGCGTATAGATATATAGATGATAGGCACACTGGTACTTTTATTGCAAAAAATATTTATCAAGTGTGCGATTATTACGAAATTACCGATAAAATTATGACTATTACATTAGATAACACTTCTAATAACAATTACGCAATTACAATTTTAAAAAATAGTTTAACTCCATCTTTTCCAGACCATTTTCATATAAAATGCGCGTGTCATATATATAACTTAATTGTAAAGGATGGTCTATCACTTTTTGAAGACATTCTTAGTAAAATACAATTTGCTATAAACTTTATTTTTAAAAGTAATAAAGTACAACGTAGAAAATAATATAAAAAAATTTGTCATGATTGTAGACTACCTTATAGAAAAATTCCACAAGAAGTATTCACTAGGTGGAATTCTTTATACGAGCAACTACTTGTTGCTTATGACTATAAATTACCTATAACTTTATTTTTTAACTCTCATAATAAAAAGCCAGCTGATATGATTTTAGATAGTGATTGGAAAAAAAATTCCGAACTTATTGTATTTTTAGAGAAATTTTTTCAAGCAACAAAAGAATTTTTCGGTATATATTATCCTATTATTTCAACTATGTTATTTTATATAACTCTAATATTTTTATTACTTAGTGAATATATGGAAAACCCAGCTTATAAGGCAAATTTATTAAAAATGTTTCTCAAAATAAAAAAATATTTTATTCCTATTCCCTCTATTTATATTATTGGTTCTGTATTAAATCCTACTATTAAAATAGACGGTACTAAATCACTAATTGAAACTATTTACGATTGTATAGAAATACTACCACCTCCAAGTCCCAAAAATCTAAATCACCCACCACCTATTGAACAAACTAAAGAAGAAGTGTTGTCTAGCGTAGAACACCAATGCAAAAATATATATAGATTTTATCAACAAGAAAATGCTAGTAACTTACCAGCTTCCATACCATCTTCTTCATCTTCAACACAGCCTCACAAAAGACATGCTGTTTCTGCGGCTAGTATTGAAAGCCTCGGAAATAGAATGTGCGGTCGTACCTCTACTACTAACCAAATTAGCGAGTTGGATATTTTTATTTTGCAAGGTTCTGTACCGTATCAAGAAGTTATCAATGAAGATGGACATGAAGACTTGCTGAAATACTGGAGGGAGAATGAGAAGACCTTTCCGACACTTTCATTGATGGCTTGAGATGTTTTGAACATTCAAGCGTCGTCAACTGCGTCTGAAAGCGTTTTTTCTGCAGGCAGATATCAAATAGGAGACCACATACACTCATTAGCCGAAGACAGCTTGGAAATTGCAGTATTATTCAGAGATTGGATACGAGCGGAGCGGAGAAGGTGCGGTCAACCGGAGATCAACGAAGAAGATGATGAAAACTACAATGAAATCTTAACCGAAGGTAGTGGAAGCGACGTGGATCAATTTGACCAACAAATACCAATTCCAACTGAAAAACCACATGAAATCATCAAGCAATTAGAACAGATTTTTTTGAGAATGTAATTTTTTTAATTGTAATTTTATTATGTAATTTGCAACTTTTGGACAACACCACAAAGTTGCAATTTAGATTTTAGACAATTGTATTTGTATTACAAAAAAATTATATGTCTATTAAATAATATAAGAGGCACAAAAACAACATTGGGATGTTTTTATTACACTATCTTGTTTTGTTTATTGAGTTTTTTTTATACATATGTTAATTAAAAAAAAAAAGGAAAACCCGCCGTATCCCGCCCCGAGCCAGAGCCCGACCCGACCCGACCCGATACCGACGGGATCGGGATCGGGACGGGACTTGCTCCAGTCCCGCCAGACCCGACCCTGCCAGAGCCCGCCAGACCCAACCCCGACCCCTTCTCCCGTCCCGCCCCGACCCCGACCCCGCCAGACCCGAGCCCGGCCCACTGGCCACTCTTAGTATTAGTTATCTCCCATCGTACTGGAGACCTAGAGTTCCGACACTTCTTTCCTCGTTTGAATTACTAGTCATTTCTTTGGGATTTGGTTCGGATAGGGACGATGTTGATGTTTTTGATCTTGTGTAATAAGCTAGTGTCACAACACGAACTAATCTCCTTTTTTAAGAGAAAAATATCACTCAAAGGCAGATGGTGTTAGTACGTTAGCCGAATAAATTAAATGCAAGATATCACATAGTTGGTAAGTAAACAAATAAGTTGACGTATTCATATGTGAATATTCAATTGATTCTTCATTAAGGGTATTTTGGTAATTTGTAAGATTGATTGACTTGATTCATATGACAACCCCAATGATTGGTCTGCCGACTAGATCCACCTGCATTATAAAATGGGAAAGAGAAGGGGGAATAAATACTTATTTATAGTAAGGATCGAGTCTTAAATAGACTGCCTACATATCCTGTCAGGGGAAGTCAGGCACGTTCGTAGTTCATTTTGCATAAAATAAATCCTACCCCCACCGATTGTTCCTACCTAAAATTCCGAGGACCAGGCTCGATATGGGCTTCCGGCATATCCCACCTAGATCTACCCAAATGATGGATTTTCATTTGAAGCAATGGACGGTTGTCACCCTTAAAACCACTCGTTTGGCGATGGGCCTATGCTAACTCATGACGAAGAGGGAGATATACCCAAATCTCTCCCTTACCGATGAGGTGCTCCAACTCAAATTTGAATGCCTCACATTCCTCGATATTATGACCCAGTGCCCCAGAGTGGTATGGGCAACCTTTTCCTTCACTAACTCTGGAAGATGAAGGCTTTTATGAGGGTCTGATAGGGTTGATCTTTTATGCGGCGGTCAATTTCTTGAAGATCTCGGTGTAGGAGTCTTCAAAGATGGTGAAGTCGTACTGCCATAAACGCGTTTCAGCATCAATACCTCCCATGTCAATAATTGGGTCATGTGACAATAAAGAGTAGGGCCCCTATATGAGGCGGATGGTCCCATTGTCGATTAGTTGCACAATCCTTTTTCTAATGGGCACACACTCATCAGTGGTGTGTCCCGATTGGTTCATGTGATATGTACATCTCTTGTGCACATATGCTGGAACGCATGGTGGTAGTTTGACATTGCTAGGGTGTGCAATACCAATGGCTCTTATGGTCTCATATACCTCTTAACTTAACACGAGACTGGTGTTGCCCGATAAGGACAGGTATAGGTCGTAAGAGCAATGGCCCACTGAGTAGGTATCTCATCTAGTGACAACATAATTTCAATGCTCTCATGAGCGGTTGACTCTTAGTTTCGACGGTGGTGGCCTCCCTAAGCGGTTGACTCTCTAAGCGGTTGACTCTCAGTTTCAACCCTCATTGTTCTGGACGGCCATGGACTTCCTGACAGGGGCACGTAGTCTTCCAACATTTCTCTCACTTCGCTGGAGAGGTTCAGCAAATGGTCAATTTACCTTAGCTTTGCCCTGACCAAAGCAATCTTTCATCAATCTTGGCCATATTTCTCCTGAGCAAATCTTCGCTCTCTTCTCTATTGTTCACACTCATATCAATCACATCGGCACCAAAACTATGTCGGGAGTTCATCTCACCTAGTCAAATCTTTCTGGGAGATGTAAATAGTTTAGTTAAGTAGGTTTTCAGTTTGGATAAGTGGATTTTTTGGCAATTATAAGGAATATTCTGGTGTTTCTTTTTGGGGTGATACCCAGAATATTGAATCAACCACATTTGATATAAATGCGTGAAAGAAACACAAACAGATATTTGCACATAAAGCACATAACTGCAATATATTAAATGTGCCCCTGGCCTCGTGAGCCAAGAACATTTCTAGCGTTTGAACATGCATTGTGCCAATTTGTAAATCAAACCATTGACCTCATAACCATTTCATTAATAATAATCATCTCCCGAAGGGTTACATAATAATAATAAAGCATAAATGAAAAGAACATAAAGGTTGTCCTCTAGCGATTGATGACGATCTTCCGTCTGGCTAGGCCTTCTAGGCCTATCGTAGTGCTGTCTGAATATCCTAATATTTCTCCACCATCAGAGCATCATCTACGTACCCCTTCTCCTAAAAGGTTATCGAGCGGGTATCTTTCAAAACCCCTTTGATGTGATCCCCTAGGTCTTCTAGACACTCATGTGCAGACCCCAAATTTGCCTCCAATCTTACTATGGTCCGTCTATCTGCCTCCATCTCCTCCCGATACCAATCATCTCTATCATCGGCTTGCCTATGAATCTGTCTGACCATAATCTCGGCGATGGACTATCTGTCGCTACCCCATTGGTACTGGTTGATCCCTGGCATAGCAACCCTTAGAAAATCCACTCTCAACTAATCTTCGTAGTCTTCGTCACACTCCTCAAAGACTTCTACTACCTGGTATATGAGACGACTAGTCCATTCTCGGATGTACTCTCCGGTATTTTAGATCTTAGCCTCCTCGTAGTCAATCACATAGTCACCCATACCCCAACCTGAGGCACTTCTTGTTTCCTTCTGAGTTGTTTCAAAACCCAGGCTGACGCATAAGGGCGGACCCCTCGGATACCCAAAAGTGGCAAGAATGGACATTTTCTACCCCGAACTACAACCCATGTAGTGGTAAAGTCGGAGAACCACCACAGTATATCTTTATCTCTAAGACATGTGAAGAAGAGGGACCACTCTCTTTTGGTTTGGTTGGGGAAATCATAGTTTATCAGGTTATCCTTTCGGCTATTAGTGGGCAAGACTAGCGGACCTACAGTTTTCTGGAGGTGTTTGAGAATCCATCATTGTAACAATAGGTTGCACTCCTGAAAATACCTAAGTTGATTTTTGCATCTACCCAAGGCTCGGTATATATCGGCGAGGATGACTGGGACTATATCGAAGTATTTAGGTACCCCGCCAATATTGGCTACACCATAGAAGATGGTGTGGGTAACTCAGATGACTCGGGTATTTATAGTGAGGTGGGATTTTGAGGGAATACCATAGTCCCTAGAAAACAAATGGCAATGTCTAAGGGTCGGGCAGCATCCCAATCTTTGAAACTGTGGAATTATAAGAAAGTTTTTATGAATCACCCTTTACTCCTGAAGCGTTGGTACACATCCCTGAAGGCTACTGTTTCCCCCGAAAACCCAGGAGGACCCGGGAGGCTTGGGTAGCATTCTCACAATTTCAGCTAGAGTGGGTTTGTTTGGGACTAGGAGGTTGTAATCGGGTTTCTTTCTCTTTCTTAGATAGGTTCCATTACTGTTTATGGCATCCCAGATTTCTTCCAAGGTCAGGGTCATATATATGGGCCCAAACCTAAACACCATCCTATCATTATCCCAATATCGGTTAGGACCTCAATAATCTCTTTACAGCCTATCATAGTCATGAGGGAGGGTAAATATCCTAGACAACATGTGATCTCTCTACGGTGCTTGTCGTCTATGTCGAACCACCAAATTGTCAACAACTCTGGCGCTCCCAAAACCATATCAAAACGGAGATCAGTAGACATCTACACAGACAAAGCACAATTAGGCCCCGCCCTGCGGACAATGGTTTAACCCATATGGCACAAACCATATTTGCACATAACACATAGTGGGATGAACGTAATCCTCGGGTCGCCAACCACGCGAATACGTAAAGTGGTCTTTCTAATAGGTCCAGGTAGGTCTGAGATACGCAAACCTATCAAGGTCAGCATACACTAATTCAGTAGGGATTTGTCTTAGCTCTATCCTAGTTTGACTAGAGTTGGCTTTTCAAATGACTTAAGGCCCGAACGAACTGTTGGGGTTGAACCGTTGTTGACTGTTGGCAATAACGAACTAACTAAATCTTCAACGGGTTCCAAAGAAATATTTTTCAAGTGTGTGCTTGCTATTTGACGAAAAATGAATGCATGAATGACAAATATATTACAATAAAGTAAACACATAAGTAATTTTATATTATTATAACCCTTATGGTTAGAACCTAATTAATCCCCAACGAAGTCAACATCTATTACAGTTCACTTTTACGCGGGGCATAAAAGCTACGGGATAACTCATGGACTCTTGGAATTATTATTTATTTAGAGTTACCACCTATTTTATAAGAATAAATAGAAAAATCATATTAAAAGGAGTTTTTCAAAAGTTAAAGAAAAAATCTAAATTAAACCAAAGTTCGGATAATGGTTCAAATGATCCCCCGGGAAAGTGTTAGATGCCCCGGTATTAAGGATCCGTAAGATACGGTTGACCTCGGGTCTTATATAATAAAAATTACTTAAAATTGCTATGTATTTAAAATTTTGCAAAATATAGTCGTTCAAATCATTCTCCGATAAAAATAAAGCTTTTCACACTTAAAACAAATGGACACAAAAAGATCTTTAAATTCATGCTTTGCAAAGTTCCTTTTTTTTCCACAAAAAGATCATAAAGAGTGGTTTATTTCTTTCCAAAATATCTCAAGTAACAAATTAAAATTTATATATATGTGTGTGTGTGAGTTTTTATCTTAAAGAGGTCAACCTTTTAAAAGCTTGTTCCCTTTCCCAAAAATATGGCTTAATAAAGGAAAATTCCATTTATTTCATATGTAAAGACAAGTAATTCACTAATTTCGATAAACACATTAGTTCCAACTTGATTTTAAACTTAAGCCAATTGAGAAAGATAGATCATTTTTTCTTTGAAAATTCAAACCAAGCCATTCTCCTTTTATTACTTCCGAGAGCAAATTATTAAGAGCGTGTATGAAAACCCAATTTTATAACTTATCTGAAAATTCATTTGTTTACCAAGACTAAAATATTGGCAAATTAATATAATTAAACTCTAACTAAAGGTTCCAATAATTATTTAGAGGTTTTACAATTAGTAAATAACAGTCATATACAAAAAACAAACGGGTTGTCGGGTATACCGGCCCACCAAATATCGTATATAAAAAATGAAAAAAGAAAACCTATTATCTAGACCAGTTTACCCATGATTGGGCCTTCATATATTCATTTACACACGAACTGGTATACACTAATCATTCAAATGATATATGGTAAATTTAGAGGTATACAAAGATATCCAAACCATATATACCTGGTGTATATCATACCCTTATGCCCTGCACACCTGGAGTATAACACATGTATATTCACCCCAAAAAAAACAAGAAACAGTTGAGAGAAAATGAACCAAAACAGGGACAAATTTGCACCCTAGACTCGCATGGCATAAAATAGGCTAAGCACCAGTGTATGTAGCTCCAATAAGAGGAAAACACATTGTCACACTATCCCCGGAATTCAAGGAGAAGAAGACAGACATGCTGATGAATGTTCAAGGTAATATAGCTTCCTATCATCAACAGACCATATAAGATACAAGAACAGGCCAACATATAGGTACCCTAGTTCATAGAGCATTTAAGGTTCGAGTACTACTTAGCAACCATTTAATCACACATATCGGACCATCAATGAATGCATTCTTATCTTCAAATCAACACAGAATGTGATAGCAAAGCTTTCTACAAGAGATACCTATCAGAACAGTCTCTATGTCACATGATTTTCGATATACAACTAACACATCGTATAGATAACCAACCAAACCAACATATTTTGCAAGACCTAAAAGTACCAGACACTCGCTACATAATCATGGATGGAATAGATGCAAACATAGACTCATAATAGAGCTTGCCCCAATCAAAACAAAAATACTAACTTGTCCAATGTCATTCAACTTATATGTTAGCCTGAGATGGTAGATAAAAGACAGAGAGCAAATAACGACATAAATAAGCATCCAAGAATTAACATCATGAGGTAAGACTAAATAGTACATAAGGATCAGGACAATGCTATAGCAAATGAGTACAAATGCAGATACATGTGAGGATGAGCATTGATACATCAAAAGTAATAAACTGGATATGGCACTCAAGATATCCTAGCCTAAAATATCAAAGAAAACCTGCTCACTCATGACTCAAGCCTACTAGGCATACTAATCCTTTGGAATGGGTATAAAATAACTAACATGATGTTTTGAATGGACTAAATATGGACCATCTCATATCAAACAGATCCAATCACAAGATGAGCCAAAAATAATATAGAATTTTCAAAAGCTTTTTACCTAAGAAGGCATCTATTGTAACTCAACAGGAAATTTATATAGGAAAGAGATCAAACACTTTGAAGAAGGCATTAAGTCACGTGGAAACTTCAAACACAAACACACATATGTTCTTCGGGTATTCATGACCAAACAGGTGACTAAAGATGTAAAATCTTATTCAGTTTCTCAAACTGGACCTGATAACTTTACACAAAAGTGATGATTTCAGAACCACAAGATTACAGGTTTGAACAATTCTGAAATACATTCAAACAAGATCCCAACAAGTTCTCAAGTGCTTCATACTAACATGGACATGCCTAGGTGGCCTTAGTGGATATAGTAATGACTAGGAATGATTTACAAGACACTATAATACCATCATGATTCATCACAAACTTAGGCAAACAGAGGTGAATGTAGTAATCAATTTAGGGAAAAGGAAAACAGAGAATTCAAGAAATATAAATGACTATCTTATCATACCATTCTTCAAGGATCAAGGATCAAGGTCAGTCAAGATAAACAGACATAGTATGAAATTTAAGGACAACATTCCTATTCTTTAATATGCATGACTTACAGATACGAAGGTCACACACTAAGTCACGGCTCAAACATGAAGGGTCATCCAAAATAGACATGGCATACTCAACATGGTGATTAAACAAGACTTAAGAGAGCAAAGCAAATCAACTCACAATCTTGGTACATCTCAGAAAATATTAAATTGGGCCTTGAGAACTCCACACAACAAACATGATTTAGTACCCCCGCCCCCTCCAAACTAACCAACTGGTTATCCCTATCCTAGGGTATGCTTCAACAACAAAGACATACCACATGGAATCAAATTTCAACCTTAGCATAAACATTTTCTGATCACAAAGTTTCTAAGACAGCCCATCTTCCTAAACAAGTCATGATACTTGAATATAACCATTTAAGCAAGAGTCTGTTAACAAAACAAGTCATAGTCAGGGTCTACTAAACACCTAAATACACTGTGTTGAACATGGACATCTCAGTAATTCATTCGTATTAAATTGTGAGAGGGTTCCATTATCACCTATCATTTAACCTACACACTTCAAACTATCACATAACTAACTAAATAAAACAGAATAATCAAACATGAATAATTAAATCAAACTAAACACATATTTAGCAAGTGCAACTAAACTAAGTACATAATTAACGGTACATAACCTAAAGAATGCAAAAATGTAAACTGAGAGGGTTTTGTAATTACCTCTTTAATGTGCAGTCTTGTGGAGATTCCGCAGTGGGATGCCTTCTCCAAATCCAACAAACTCAGACCACACAAGAAATATACCGAAAATTTAAACTATGAAACCTAAGAAAATTTCTAGGGCTTCTGATAGCTCAAACTATGAGACTATGCTTAACTTATACCAAAAGTTTTAGGTGTCAAGGCTTGGTTTGGGTCTGAGGGGAAGGTTTCCTTTCCACTGATTTTAAATTAATTTTGAAAAGAAAAAGGGTGAACCAATGAGAAATCATGCTTTTGGGTCTCAATGAGACAAAAACCATTAAAATGAACAAGAAATCAAAAGAGGAGTATTATGGTGGGGATGGGTAGGAGCCAAAATGGCACCTAGGGTTTGCTTGCCCTAATGGACGAAGTGGAAAATGATTAAGGGCTTTTGCTCCTCTTCGTTGATAAGAAGCGACGTGGGCCGGGTCTTGGTCCATTATTTGGACTGGACTCGGCCAATTAAACACAGAAACGGCCCACAGACAAGTAATTAAAAGGGATGGGAAAAATTAAAAAACAATTTATAGAATAGACACTTTAATTTCGATTGTACCAATTAAAAACAAATAAGGCTAAAATTAACACAAACTTAATTGGAAATCCATTTAAGGGATAATAATGAGATACAATTTGATACCACATTTAATTAATCCAATTTCCTAATTCAACGGAGTAAAATATTTACCAATTTAATATAATTAATTTAGATAATTAATTAAATAATTATCCTTTTTAAATTAGAGAAATTGATAGATATTTCTTTAAAATATGTAAAAATATGTACATGATATACAATAATATATTTGATAATATTTTACCAAATAACATGGCAAAATGTTATTAGAATGATTTTGTAAAATCATTCTCGATTTATAAAATGCATATTTCACTCCGTTTATAACTCAGTAACACTAAATAATTAGTTAAAGTATTATAGGGTAAAAGTTAGGTGTCAACAACTGCCCATTCATTGTTCGGGGATGGCGGGACCATCCATAAGCAACGAAATTTGACAAACTTCATTTTTACTGACCAAGTCAAAATGGTTTTCGGTGTTTGTGCAATTTTCTGGATTTATGGTTGGACCATGATTTCTGGGTTTCCTATATATATTGGGTTATATGAGAATTCTGTCCACCTATAGTTCGACTCAAAGAGGACTTAATAAAGTAAAATTTTAAAACGACACTTGTTAGAGTGTGACCGGTTCTCTGGTATTGAGTCCACCTACATATCCTCGGTTTTGGGAATTAGGTCACTTGTAGTTCAACTCAATCAGATGAAGAGGTTATCCCTTATGCGGGAACTCTTCCAAAAAATAAAAGAAAACAAATGTGGCTGAGTATGACATTGGAGTGGCTTTTGACTCCTGTCCAGAGAACTTGACTCTCGTAGAACCTTATCTTGACCGTCTACGCAAGAAAGATTTCCACATTGCTCTGCATGCATATGGATCTGGTTAGACTGGATGATACTTCGAACAACTCCTAATATGTCCCCATTTTGCCTGGCAATATCATGGTGTGTTTTTTATTTATTTTGTATTTTTTATATTGATTAGAATCGATGTCCTCTCGATATTATTTGATTTTGTTATGGATGAACGACTTTCTCGGCATCCTTGTAGGTTGTCTTGATTTTTTAGCAAACACTACAACCTCTTGACCGGTTTTAGGTCCCTTGACTCTGTTGAGCGGACACTGCGACCCCTTCAACCAAATTTACGCTACTCAGACTTTTTCAGCGAACAATGCATCCTCTCAATCAGATTTATATTGCTTGACTCTGTTGAGCGGACACTGTAATCTCTTAGCTGGATTTACGCCACTCAGATTTTTGTGAGTGAACACTGAGACCCTTTCGATCGGTTTTACGTCACTCTGACTCTTCAGCAAACACTGTGACCCCCTTGACCAGATTTACATTGTTTGACCCTTCAGTGAACACTTCCACCTATTTGGCCAGATTTACGTCACTCTGACTCTTCAGCGAACATTGAAACCCTCTCGGTTGGATTTATGCCGCTTGACCCTTTATCTAACAATGTAACCCCTTTGGCAGATTTACGTTGCTTCACCCTTCAGTGAATACTGCGACCCCTTCAGTTGGATTTACGTCGCTTGACCCTTGTGAGCGAACATTGCGACCCCTTCGGCTGATTTTATGTCACTCTGACTCTTCAGTGAACACTGCGACCCTCTCGGCTGGATTTACACCACTTGACCATTTAGCAAACACTGTGTCCCCTTCCGCGGATTTACGCCGCTTGACCCTTCATTGAATATTGAGACCTCTTCGGCCAAATTTACGCCGCTTGACCCTTGTGAGCGAACACTGCAACACCTTCGATCGGATTTACACTACTTGACTTTATGAGTGAATACTGCGACCTCCTCAGCCGGTTTTACATCACTCTGACTCTTGTGAGCAAACAATATGACCCCTTCGGTCGGTTTTACGTCACTCTGACTCTTCAGTGAATATTGCAACCCTCTCGACCTGATTTATGTTGCTTGACCCTATTGAGCGAATACTGCGACCCCTTCGCTGGGTTTTACGTCACTCGAACTCTGTTAAGTGAAAACTACAACCCTTTCGACTGAATTTACTCCACTCGGACTATGTGTGGCTCTCACATCCAGGTTGCTTTCTTTCATCCTTTGTGTGGGCCATGACCCTTTCGGCCGTATTACTCATTTGTTCGTCTGTTGGCTATGACCCTCTCGGTCAGATCGCCTTTGTTATCTTTGATTGTTACCCTCTCTGTCATATTATCCTTTGTTTATCTCTAATTGTGACCCTTTCGGTCCGATAACCCTTTACTCTAATTGCTTTCCCTAATGGATAAAGTGGAAAAATTATTAAGGGTGTTTGCCCTCTTCATTGATAAGAAGCGATGTAAGCCATGTCTTGGTCCATTATTTGGACTGGGCTCGACCAATTAAACACAGAAACGGCCCATATACAAGTAATTAAAAGGGGTGGGGCAAATTATTTATAGATTTTGAAAATTAGGCTATAAAACAATTTAAAGGATAACCACTTAATTTTGATTTTGGCAACAAACAACCAATTAAAAACAAATAAGGTTGATACCGCATTCAATTAATCCAATTTTACCAATTTAATATAATTAATTTAAATAATTGACCTCTATAAATTATAGAAATTGATAGATATTTCTTTAAAATATGTAAAAATATGTAAATAATATAAAATAATATATTTGATAATATTTTGCCAAATAACATGGCAAAATGTTACCGGGATAATTTCGCAAAATCATTTTCGGTTTGTAAAATGCATATTTCACTGTTTATAACTCAGAAACTCTAAATAATTAGCTAAAGTACTGGAGGATAAAAATTAGGTGTCAACACCTGGTAAAGAAAGAAAAGTGTGCAAACTTGTAAGTCGCTTTATGGACTAAAACAAGCACCCAAACAATGGCATGCAAAATTTGACCAAACAATATTGTCAAATGGATTTAAGATCAATGACGGAGACAAATGTGTTTACATAAAAATACTCCAAATCATGAAGTCATTGTTTGTTTATATGTTGATGACATGTTGATAATGAACAAAGATATTGCCGATATAAATACTACTAAGCGCATGTTGGCTAGCAAATTTGATATGAAAGACTTAGGAGTTGCTGATTTAATCTTATGAATTAGAATCCATAAAACTCCACAAGGTCTAGCATTATCACAGTCTCATTATATTGAAAGAGTACTTGACGAATTCAAGTATTTGAATTTCAATATTGCAAAGACTCCAATTGATGTGAGTTTCTCACTTCAAAATAATGAAGGTGAAAGGGATTCACAATTGGACTATGCATGAGTGCTGGGAGGTTTGATGTATATCAAGAATTGTACGTGACCAGATATACCATGTGCTATTAGTAAGCTGAGTCGATACACAAGTAATCACAATCAAACTCACTGGATGGCAATGAAGCGAGTTTTGGGGTATTTAAAATACTCCCAAAACTATGCTTTGCATTATAATAAATATCCCACTGTAATTGCGGGATATAGTGATGAAAATTGGATCACCGGATCTTCTGAAGTTAAAATTCACAAGTGGATATGTTTTACTATTGGTGGTGGAGCAATGTCTTGGAAATCATCCAAACAGACGTGCATCGACCGCTCTACGATCGAATCTAAATTTATAGCTTTAGACAAGGTCGGTGAAGAAGTTGAATCACTCCAGAATTTTTGGGTATATATTCCATTTTGGAACAAACCTTTCGCACCTATATGCATACATTATGATAGCCAAGCGACAATAGGTAGGGTAGGTAGCGTTATGTATAACGGGAAATCTCGTCACATACGACGGAGACACAATACCGTTAGACAACTACTCTCTAGTGGAGTTATCATTATTGACTACATAAGGTCAAGAGATAACGTGTCGGATCCACTTACAAAAGGCCTAGCTAGAGAGGCAGTTAAAAACTCATCGAGGGGAATGGGTTTAAGGCTTAGGACAAGTCATCATGAATGTAACTCTTCCTAGTAGACGGGAGATTCCAAGAGCTAGGTTCAGATAGATGAAACAAATTTATGAATGACGGTTCAATATTGTCAAATAACACAACACATTCTCGTGATGAAGACAATGTTCAGAAACAAGGATAAATCATTAAGGCTTTTTAATGAGTTAATAAAGCACTAAAGATTTTTAATGGTTTCTAAGTTTGGCAGAAACATGACCAAATACTGTATCTATAGGATTACACGTTAAGAAATCATCTATGTGAGTGTGAAGTGTAAGTCACTTCAAGAAGAATGATAGTAAAGACTCATTCTCTATGCACTCATGAAACCAGACGGTGTTCATGGATAAAGCGAACACAACCGTGAGAACCATATACAGTTAAGGGTTAATTGTGTGACTTATGTTGTATAGGTATATAGCAAATCTCGATGGTTCAAAGATATCATATCTACCGATTGACCGAGTATATTCGATATAAGCTCACTACGGAAAGTTCAAAGGAAAACCTACTTATCCAGATGCAATTAATATTTACATGTAAATCACACACTTGTCCGTGCATTTCTTTATCTTATAGTCATTCCCCATTCATGTGGGGGATTATTGGATTTAAGGTGTTAGATGAATGGGAAATGGAGGGGAAAATAAAATTTTGAATTGTTCCTTTTTGCTTTTTGGATGAAGCATTTCTCCCACATTGGTGGTGAAAAGAAAAGTTCTTGTGCTCAAATAAAGAAGCATTCCTTATTGTTAAAGGGTTGAGAAGAAGTCAAGCCTCGCGCCGCCCTCGTCGCTCGCTCTGCTCGAATTCGAATTTGGATTCGGATTAATTAATCTTTTTAGACCAAATTTACTTAAATTTTAATTATTGAATTATTAATTAAAATCGAAATTGTTACCCGATTTTCCGAATCCGATTTTGACTCGCTGACCCGTTTACCTTTCCCGAAATATTTTAAATATTTCTGCCCATCTGTTGGAACACAACCTTTCAGAAAAGGTTGCACCTTTCCTGAACCAACACTTCCATTCCTTACGATTTTTCTGATATTTTACTTTCTTCTTCTTCTTTATGCACAATATTTAATTCTCGTGTGATTTACAGTCGTTGAGTTAGTTCACTGTCACCAGAGTTTGTTGTATCGCTACATCGGTGAGTAAATCATTATATCCCGGGAGGATATATTCCACAACCTATGGTATATTGAGGGGAATAATTTTCTTAAGGACATACTGTGCATTCAGTGGGCTCAATTTAATTCTTACATAATTTACTTACTGGTTTTGACATATTTCAGATTCTGTTTCTTCTTTCTGAATTATTTTCCTGTTTCTATTTAAAGATATTTTTAATACACATTACTAACATTCTTAAGGAAATTACTATTTAATCTTATAATATGTATTCTGTTTTGGAGTTTAAAACCTTTCTGGTTTTCTATTCTGTTTGAATTTTTTTTATTCCGGTTTGAAGAATATAAAACCTTCATCGGAGTATTAAAGTTCAAAATTCCGAAATGATTTGAAGAAGATAAAAATGTCACGATCCAAATTACTAAGTCGTGCGGGCACCTACATTTTCTCACCTTGGTAGGTGAACTCTTCACTTAACCAATAATTCAACACAATAAAGTAAATAAAGCAGAATAAATAGAAGTCTAATTCATATCATAAATATCAAGTGCGGGATCCAACTACCCAAGGGATCTGGTCTGATAGTAAAATAGCTTCAAAGTATACAACTGAAATAAAAGATACAACCACAACCTGAATACAACTTCTGTTTAGAATGAAAGTTAAACAGAAAATCTAGATGAACTACATGAGATGCTTGAAGGCTAATTGAACCTCGATGAAGTTCCTACAATAACTCTACACCTGAAAAGGTGTAGCAAGAGTAGTATCAGTATAAACATTATGTATTGGTAGGTATCGTAGGCTGACAATAGTAAGTTAACATATGTACAAGAAAGAAACTAAAAGACAGACATGCTCGCAATCAAGTACAAGTAAGATCAGTAACCAAATAATAGCTTATGGTAAAGCACCTAAACCCAAGTCTACAAAGTTTTCCACAATTCCTCAGAACAATCACAACCACAAGTATAATCAACAAGTCTGAACCATAGGTGTAAAATGAGATGACGAGAATGAATGATGAATAAATATGCAATGCAGTGGTCATATGATTAATTCGTAAATACAGGCTCCGGGCGGAATATATCATCGTCCCATCAGTCATGACCCATGGAGGACCCGCGACATCCATGTACCAGTCATTCCATATCACACAGCCTAGAATGACTCTTCCACCCAAATTCACCGCTATCTACTCTGCATCACTCAGCATAGAGATGGATATGCGATATAGTAATGTCATATGAATCATAACTACTCCCCTTCTCATTTATCACCGTCACACCAATAATAAGATCACAATCAATATATCATGAAATGAGAGTATATACAATGCAATGATAATATCATGAAATGAGAGTATATGCAATGCAATGAAATGAGAGTATATACAATGCAATAATATATCATACCAACTCATAGTCGTGCCACACAAGGACACTTATCATAATATCAGTATAACATCAATTTTCTTTCTTATACATGAGCATGCCAAGATAAGTGAGATACAACTACATCACAATACAACATGGTATATCATATAAGTCCGATAACTATAAGAAGCATCAAATAATATTTAGTCACAGTAACCGACCTAAGTATTTCATCCCAACTCCATACCTGAAGGCTTTCATGCTTTCTCTAATAAAATCTAACTACACATACGCTTCACTAACCGAAGTATAACTAGAAGGTAAGCCATAACCTACCTGGAAAGCCGAGTGGGAGTCGCACAATCACATTTGCACCTTGCCTTTCCTCAGATCACGATCATTCTCAAAGTCTAGTATTATCGAAGTCTAAGTTAGAATAAGGAATTCAGAACACCCGTATCATTATACTAGCTATTTGGTTCCAAATCGATTAGTAAAGAAGTGGTAAACATGCCATTAGGGGTAGAACGTTAATTTTAAAGGTGAACTATGGAATTTAACATTCTAGGAGTCCAATACTAAGCAATAATTAATAAATCAACACAAGATTAGTCTAATTTCACCTTATAAGTAAAAAACCCCAATTTAGGTACGAACCCTAGTTTTCAATTCAAATTTATCAACATAAATGGAATATTTAAGCTTAACAAGTACTAAATAAAGATTCACCATGCTTTGATTAACAAAACCCACTAATTAATTCTCACTTTAAAGCTTAACAAATCAACAAGCCCTAATTTGGTTGAACTCTTCTTCCCCGATTATATTCTAGGTCATGACCACTATTAAATAAACATAATGAATCTAAGTAAAGGTAATAAAAGATTAAGAAAGGTTATCTTAAGAAGATATCACTTATGGGTGCTTGGAATCACCCTAATGGTGTTTTTGAAATAAGGGAAGATAGGGTTTTAAGGACACTTAAAAAACAATATGGAATCTCGCACCTGCGGTGCTTTACAAAGAGTCAAAAAGCTTACCACAACGGATCTCCATCCTCTGTGGCGGACTACATCTGCTAAGGCGCACTAAAGCTCGCCCCAGTGAGTACACTAGCAACCAAACGAATCAAGTCTTATGCAATTTCAACTCGAAATATGATAATCATCTGAGACCTCCCCGACACAAACCAGATATGTACACATATGTAAAAATATGCTACAGACTCACATGTGGCCCCAAATTTCCATCGGAGTTCTAATTCTACGCGTCAACCCTCCACAAGCTTAACTAGTTTTCAAAACAATAGTGAAAAATGCTTCTGAGGGTCTCAAGAACCGAACCAACTATTCCACCAGTCATAAACGACCCTCCGGACCTCACGGAATTCCGAAAAAGGTCCGTTCATACAAAAGTTAATGTTTGGTCAATGCTTTCATATTTTAAGGTT
The DNA here is from genome assembly GCA_029783415.1 of Anisodus acutangulus. Taxonomy (NCBI): domain Eukaryota; kingdom Viridiplantae; phylum Streptophyta; class Magnoliopsida; order Solanales; family Solanaceae; genus Anisodus; species Anisodus acutangulus. Next base: position 1,469,774 of record CM056499.1, read on the forward strand.
CTAATTTCATAACTTCTACTAGAATTTTCCAATTTTTTTGGAAATCGAGTCTACGAGGGTATAATTGCCAAAATACATGTAACGATAGAACATGTCATTATATCATATACCAATTAAACAATCGATCGTCCTCGAGAGACAAGAGAGATTGAAAGTTGACGGTAACCAATTAATTTTTAATATAACAACACGAAATCCTATATGGCACGAAATGCACCAAAAACACTTCTATCTCCTTATCAGTCGAAACTCCCTCTAACTTAGCTAAAGACTTGATTCCCATATTTTCATACTCGAATTTCTCTCATCATCGATTCCTGAATATAAGATCTACTTTTGTTGGAATTTTCTAATCCGATATAGCCATACCTATGAACATGATCAATAGGTCCCACAATATTATTCAAGACAACACAAACCTTAAATAAAGACACAATCATAGCCCACACTGAACCAGTAAAATATTCTGATCCAGCTAACCTTTCTTTCACCCTTCTCGAGACATTCTTCATACCACAATTTCTTAGAAACACCAAAAACAAAACCCAAACCATGACTTACTCTTGCCAAAAAAGAATCCTTGCTTTATCAGAGCAACCCTAAGAAATATCATCAAACTGATCTTACTCATAGCTGACTTTGCTAGTTCCAAGTCTTTTAAAACCTTCAAATCACAATACATGAAGCATACCACTGAATATCCCACTGAGCCAAGCCCGTAGGACACTATCTGGTCACTCTATAGATCTCTCGCGACCATAGTACCTCCTTGAATCATTACCAAGTACCGATGTAACCCATTACATCTATCTGAGTAGCTTCTCTCAATAAAATATGATCAGTCCACTCACAAACCCTGATAAAGCTCGGTAAACTTTTCATACTTCAATATGAACTGAAACTCATCGAATCCGTGAAAGGTGATTTATTGGGACCCATAAGTTCTCCTGGAAATAAAAACATAGCCCATCAAGCTCCAACCGAACAATTTCTTACCCAGAATGAACGCACAACCCCTGAATACTACCAATAGACACTTGAACTGACTCCAACCTTCCGAAACTAATCACAGCCTTACCACACATTTGTGGTGTCCAATTCTAATATTTTCCTCATGAAAAATCGATTATGTCTATCACTCTTGACTCCAAAAGCTGAGTCCTATCCAAGTTTTCCACTTAGCATCGAAGAACTATACCTTATGATTACAATCTTTATGTTTCTCAACTTCTACCTGATACGCAGATCTGATACAACCCAAAACCTTTTGGATGCAAAACATGTAGCCTCATATAACATCTCATTAACCATCGAATCTCCTATTGTAACACCTCAATATGCCCATAACAATTTTGAAAGTATGAAATCTTACAACCATCTAATCTCCCATTGTAACACCTCGATATGCCCATAACAATTATGAAAGTATGAAATCTTACAACTATCGCTCTAAATCTCACACAACTACTCACATGTCCTTAATATCCAAAGGTGCTCACCCAAGCTGTCCAGCAAATATTACTTTCAATATAATGCACTACCATGAATACCATATCATCTCGAAAATATAGCTCTAGCCTCCACACAACAGAGATTTCTACAGCTCTTTTCCCTCAAACCCCACTAATTCATCCACAGAACATTGTTACAAAACTTTCCATCTGTGCACCACACAAGCCACTTCCATAAGCCTTGACATGTCAGTTACCTGAAATTTGCTTCTCACTGGTTGTTGATATACGAAACCCGTTGAACTTCATCATATCTCTTAGTCCATTTCCGTGGACTCCCTTCTTTAAGCATACCCAACAATCACACCTCATCTGAAATAAGCAAGACCACATACCACAACCCACAATGACCTATGTAATCCTGAATATGTACCTTATTTTTACCGATTCTCAATCAACTATACTTTTTCTCGACTATTCCATTCCCTAATTCTAATCAAATCATAATCACCATCATCGCCTAACCCTTTATCAAACCCACTAAACTCTAAAACTAAATACTTTCTAAACCCAACATATCACATACACAGTCTTCCTAACATCCTCATGTATCTCCATCTAGGTGTCCTAGCTCAAATTCCCTTAACTCAATTTCTGAAATGCTTTTTACAACTCGAATTAATTCAAACTTCATCATTGACTTACCACTTATAACGTACTAATTGTCGAACCAGAACACCTCTTATCATTCGAGCAATTATTTTTTTCATCCGATCAACTCAGTTGAGTAGTACAACAGTAGTAGCAGGAGCAAGCCAAAACTTACACAACAGGCACAAGGCTCTCAACACTAATCCAATATTAGATCACAAGTCACACAATTAATAGTATCTAAGATTCCCTCTCATTAATCCACTCTAGACCATTCATTCAAGAACGCCATGATATTACCCATTTGATACATCGCCAATCGCCAATCCATACAACCTATCACATCTGTCACCCGAAATTCACTTCCCCTTAGTCGCCAATCACCAATCCCATAGAACATATGTCTTAATACTTAGTTAATTACCGTAGACAAACTCCTACGAGCGTACTAACAATTTTACCCCATTTGAAAAAATGCTACCATAATTCACATCCGGATCAAGACTTTTCCATTGCTTTGAATCCAAATTCTCCCCTTTCTCGGAGAGATACCTTACTCGTTCTAAATTATCTTAATTTCTCAATTTCACACCTTTCATTTAAATCATAACCACCTCTAATGACCGACCACTGCTCAAACCTGCTTATATTCTCATATTTTTCCATTGAAGTACCCTTGGCAAAATTCGTTAACTGAAATAATCCTTCTTCTATATTGGTTTATACATTCACTGACCTGATCATCGATCTCTAAAAAGATCTTCACCATTAGTACTAGTCAAACCATCATCACTCTATTATCGTAAATAACCTCATTGACCAACATCCTATTCAATAGTCCTTAAATGATGCTCACCTACGAAGAACCAACTCTTACCTTATTTTGTCGAACCATAACCATCCAACCAACCATGAAATTTTTCCCTGTCCTTCGGTCAACTCCAAGTCATTATACCAGTAATATAAGAACTTCTCAAGTATTAACATTTACATACCATTGCTGACAAATCTCATCCAGAAACTTGATACAACACCCGATAACCCTTCAAATATATACCATCACACTTGTCCATCGCAAGAGTTATCCCTATTTAGTCGATCATTGGCTCCCAATAGCCTATGATGAGTCCAACATACCAACGCATATACGACTTTCACACCCACTCAATATTAAAAAACATTGAAACTGCCCACAAATCAACAATCTATTGGTTTCAACAATCCCCTATCATCACTAGCCTCGAATATGCCGAGTGAGCCCACGATACACTTTTTAGGTGAAGAACTCTAAGCTTCACTTATCATAAGTAACACTGCTACCTTATTTCGATCAGAAAACCATTCCCTGGACAATTCACAGCCGCTAATTTTATTGTACTATCACAATACTATCAAATTGAAGCCAACCCCACATTTCATAGCCTATACGACATCCGCCCGCGTACACCTTGCAACTTATCCCACAAACACGTCAGATACCAATTATTCCCTTCCTATAGCGGAGATTGATCTATCTAAGTCCTCTTTCTTACGCCTCTATCCCATTAATACAATAGCATTCTTACCAAAATACCCTAAGAAATCTTACTTTGCTACACATTTTCCACAAGTCTTCCTTCATGCCCTTATTCTCAACTTTCCTTCTTTATTACATGCGGTCATTATGTTTTTTGCTGAATTCGAACAACCCAACCTAAAAAGATGGAGATCATGTGACCGTATGTACCATCTTTCCTATTTCTCAAGAAAACCTCCACAAAAAATGAGTCTAACCGCGACCCCACACAATAGAATCCTCAAGAAATAACTAGAAATTGAACTTAGTCACGCGTCTGAATCAGGATAACACATCTCATACCGTACCACAACATGTCATAGACAATCGTTCGCGTAAGAATTTAAGCATGAGTTCCCACCGTCCGGGGGAGACTATAACATGGAAATTCATATACCAATTAGAATCGACTAGATACCAATTTGAATGAAGTAGCATGAAAGAATGAAAGAATTTGAAGTTTCTTAGAAGTCCTATAGCCTCTAAATTATAAGTGTGGCACGCAACACACCCGTAAGTAGGACTCTACTAGACATTACTCGTGTACTTATAGATTGGGTAACCTAGTGCTCTGATACCAACTTGTCACAATCCAAATTACTAAGTCGTGCGACACCTACCTTTTCCCATATCGGTAGGCAAACCCTTTCCTTAACCAATAATTCAACACAATAAAGTAAATAAAGTGGAATAAATAGAAGTCTAATTCATATCATAAATATCAAATGTGTGCTACAACAACTACCCAGAGGATCTGGTCTGAATAGTACAAGAGTTTCTAAGTATACAACTGGAATAAAAGATACAACCACAACCTAAATACAACTTCTGTTTAGATGAAAGTTAAGTAGAAAATCTAGATGAACTCCACGAGACCCTTGAAGGCTAATCAAACCTCATTGAAGTTCCTGTAATAACTCTACACCCAAAAAAAGTGTAGCAAGAGTAGTATCAGTACAAACACAATGTACTGGTAGGTATCATAGGCCGACAACAGTTAGCTAACATATGTATAAGAAAGAAACTGAAGGATAGACATGCTCGTAATAAAGTACAAGTAATATCGCTGTTCAGGAATGACAACTCAAGTACAGAAATATCAGTAACCAAATCATATATTATGGTGAATCACCTAAACCCAAGTCTGCCAAGTTTTCCACAATTCATCAGAACAATCACAACCACAAGTATAATCAACAAGTCCGAACCATAGGTGTAAAATGAGATGATGAGAATGAATGAAGAATAAATATGCAATGCAATGCAGTGGCCACATGATCAATTCGTACATACATACTCCAAGCGGAATATATCCTCGTCCCAACAGTAATGACCCATGCGGGACCCGTGACATTTATGTACCAGTCATTCCGTATCACACATCCTAGAATGACTCTTTCACCCAACTCTCCGCTAGCTACTCCGTATCATTCAGCATAGAGATGGCTGCATAATATAGTAATGTCATATGAATCATATATACTTCTCTTCTTATTTATCACTGTCACGCCAATAGCAAGATCACGATCAATATATCATGAAATGGGAGTACATAAAATGCAATGATAATATCAGGTATATCATACCAACTCCCAGTCATGCCACACAAGGACACTTATCATAATATATGTATCACATTAATTTCCTTCCTTATGTATGAGCATGCCAAGATAGGTGAGATACAACTACATCACAATACAACATGGTATATCTTATAAGTATGATAACCATAAAAAGAATCAAATTATACTTAGTCATAGTAACCGACCTAAGTATTCCATCCCAACTCCATACTCGAAGGTTTACATGATTTCTCCAACATAATCTAACTTTACATACGCTTTGCTAACCGAAGTCTAACTAGAAGGTAAGTCATAATGTACCTGGAAAGTCGAGCGGGAGTCGCATAATCACACTTGTTCCTTACCCTCCCGCGGATCACGATCGTTCTCGAAGTCTAGTATTATCAAAGTCCAAGTTAGAATAAGGAACTTACAGCACCCATATCATTACACTTGCCCTTTGGTTCCAAATCGATTAGTAAAGATGGGGAAATGGGTCATTAGGGGTAAAACGATTATTTTAAAGGTGAGCTATGGAATTTAACATTCTAGGAGTCCAATACAACCTAGTAATTACTAAATCAACTCAATATTAGTCTAATTTCACCTTATAAGCAAAAATTCCCAATTTGGATATGAACTCTAGTTTTCAATATTCAAATTTATCAACATAAATGGAAGATTTAAGCTTAACAAGTACTAAATAAAGATTCACCATGCTTAGATTAACAAAACCCACTAATTAATTCTCACTTTTAAGCTTAACAAATCAATAATCCCTAATTTGGTTGAACTATTCTTCCCCAATTAGATTCTAGGTCATGACCACCATTAAATCAATATAATGAAGATAAGTAAAGGTAATACAAGGTTAATAAAGACTACCCCAAGAAGAAATCACTTATGGATTCTTGGAATCGCCCTAATGGTGCTTTGGAAGTGTGTTTTTGAAATCGAGAAGATAGGGTTTTGATGACTCTTAAAAAGCAATTTAGAATCCCGTCGTCCGTTGCAGTGAACGCGCGCCAATGGACCCCCTCCGCACCTGCGATCATTTACAAAAAGTCAAAAAGCTCGACGCATCGGATCATCATCTGTTGGGGGCGCACTGAAGCTCACCCCAATGAGTACACCAGCAACCAGAAGAATCAAGTCTGATGTAATTTCAACCCAAATCCGATAATCACCCGAGACCTCCCTGACACAAACCAGATATGTACAGATGTAAAAACACGCTACGGACTCACTCGTTGCCTAGAAATTTCCATTAGAGTTCTAATTCTATGCGTCAACCCTCCGTGGGCTAAACTAGTTTTCAAACCAATCGCCAAAAAATCTCTCAAGGGCCTCGGGAACCGAACCAACTATCCCACCAAGTCATAAATGACCCTCCGGACCTCACAAAATTGATAGAATTTCGAAAAGGTTCATTCACTCAAAAGTCAACTTTCAGTCAATGCTTTTACATTTTAAGGTTCTAATTTTTCATCTTCTACTAGAATTTTCTGAAAGTTCCGAGCATCGAGTCTATGAGGCTAAATGGAAAAAATACACTTAACGACGAAACAAGTCATTACAAAAAACTTTATCATTAATACATATTTTTAATTTGTGAAATAGTTTGAATATATAAACCTTCACTATTTACTATTTTGTTTTTATTTATTAAACTATTTGTCAATTATTGACAGTGAAAAGAAATGGCAATAGAACAATATGCCAAGGTTCCTACTGGAACGGAGACTGTTGTGCCGACGGCTATTGCCGCCTCGAGCCGATTAACTGTTGCACATGCGATAGCACCGACTGAATAACCAGGAAATTTTTTTGGAATTAACTTCAAAGGATGGCAACAAAGAATGTTCTTTTGGTTAACCACACTTGGTATGAAAAAGTTCACAAACAAATATCCTCTTGTTTCTGAAGAAGGAACGTCGGAAAATTAGCGCTTCATGATTGTTGAGGCTTGTAAGCATGCAGCTTTCTTTTGAAAGGGTTACATCCTTAGTGATTTAGAAGATGCCTTATACAATATCTACAGTATTGCAAAGACTTCAAAAGAATAGTGGATTGCACTTGAAAATAAGTACAAAACTGAAGACGTATGCTTGAATAAATTTGTGGTTGTTAAGTTTCTAGATTATAAAATAATAGACGGTAAAATTGTTGGAACCCAATTTCAAGAGATCCAAGTCCTTATCGATGACCACATTTCTGAATGTATGGTTGTTAATGAGGCTTTTCAAGTGGCCGTTGTGATTGGAAAATTGCCTCCTTCATGGAGAGATTTCAAGAACTACCTGAAACACAAGTGAAAGAAAATATTGCTGGAAGATCTTGTGATTCATCTGAAGATCGAGGAGGATAAAAAAGTTTGTCGAAAGAAGGTCGCGTGGAAACTCAATGATCACGGGTGAAAATATCGTTGAGGAAGTTGATCCAAATAATAAGAAAAGAAAGAAGTCTTTTGGACAAAGATAGGAGCAGAACAATAAATAATTCAAAGGCAATTGATATAATTGTGGAAAATCTAGCCACAAGGTTCAGGATTGTCGTGCCCCTAAGAAATGTAAGAAAAACGGTGAGGCAAACATGTTGGAAAAGAATGATGAAATTGATGAACTATGTGTTATGCTGATGGAATGCAATTTAGTTGGAAATCCAAAAGAGTGGTGGATTTATTCAGGAGCCATTCGATATGTTTGTGCTGTCAAAGAAGCATTTGCTACTTATGCTCCTGCCAGACCCGAAGAAGATCTTTCCATGGGAAATACTACAACAGCCAAGGTGGAAGGATATAGGAAGATATGTTTGAAGATGACTTCTGGCAAGGTGTTGACTCTCAACAATGTTCTCCATGTTCCTACAATTAGAAAGAACTTAGTTTCTGTCGCACTGCTCGTTAAAAAATGGGTTTAAGTGCATTTTTGTTTATGAGAAAGTTGTTCTTAGCAAAAATGAGATGTTTGTAAGAAAAAGTTACCTCACCAAGGGCCTTTTCAAACTTAATGTAATGATTGAGGATAGTATTAATAAAATTCCAGCTTCATCTTATTTATTGGAGTCAAATAATTTATGGCATGTTCGTTTAGGACACATCAGTTAAAAAACCTTGTGAAAATTGATTAATTTAAAAGTATTACCTAAATTCGAGTGTAGTAAATTAAAATGGCAAATATATATTGAATCTAAGTTTGTTAAACGTCCTTGTAAGTCTATTGAAAAGAATTCCAATCCTTTAGACTTAATTCATAGAGATATTTGTGATATGAAGTCAATACCATCTCGCGGTGGAAAAAAGTATTTCTTAACTTTTATTGACGATTGCACTCGATATTTTATGGTTATTTGATTAATAGTAAGGATGGAGTAATTGAAGCATTTAAGCAATACAAAATGAAGTTAAAATGATAAGAAGTGATATGAGTGGAGAATATGAATCTCCTTTTGAAAAGATATGTTTAGAATATGGAATTATTCATCAAACTACTGCCCTTTACACACCACAATCCAACGGAATTGCGGGAAGAAAAAACCGAACATTAAAGGAAATGATGAATGCTTTAATAATAAGTTATGGTTTGCCACAGAACTTGTGGGGGAAAGCTATCTTTACAACTAACCGAATACTCAACAGAGTGCCCCACAGTAAAACACAATCTATTCCATATGAGAAATGGAAAGGAAAAAAATCCAAATTAAAATATTTTAAAGTGTCGTGGTGTTTAGCTAAGGTACAAGTTCCAAAATCCAAAAGGGTCAAAATAGGATAAAAATTATGGATTGTGTTTTCAATGGATATGCTACCAACAATAAAGCATGTCGATTCTTGGTTCACAAATCCAAAAATCCCGACATCCATGTAAATACAATAATTGAATTAGATAATGATGAATTCTTTGAAAACATTCATCCGTATAAAACCGAATGTGAGTCGTCTAGCAAAAAATCTAAACGACTTCGGGAAGAAACAAAGGAAGATACATTAAATAAAGAATATCCAAGGCATATCAAACGTCAAAGGACATCTGCTTCCTTTGGATAGAATTTTGTGACATTTTTGCTTGAAAATGAGCCTCGAACATATAAAGAAGCTATGTCTTCTTCTGATTCACCATTTTGGAAAGAGGAGTCAATAGTGAGATTGAATCAATCTTGAACAACCATACATGGGAATTGATTGATCTTCCTCCCGAAAATAAACCCGTAGGTTTGAAATGGATTTTTAAAAGGAAAATAAAAGTTGACAACACTATTGACAAATATAAGGCAAGACTTTTTGTTAAAGGTTATAGATAAAAATAAGGCCTTGATTATTTTAACACATACTCGCCGGTAACAAGGATAACATCTATTCAGGTGTTAGTAGCACTGGCGGTCGTGTATGGTCTTGAAATCTATCAAATGGATATTAAGATAACTTTCTTAAATGGAGAGTTGGAGGAAGATATTTACATGGAACAACCTGAGGGTTTCGTGGTTCCTGGTAAAGAAAGAAAAGTGCGCAAACTTGTTAAGTTGCTTTATGGACTAAAACAAGCACCCAAACAATGACATACAAACTTTTACCAAACAATGTTGGCAAATGAATTTAAGATCAATGAGTGTGACAAATGTATTTACATTAAAAAATACTCCAAACCATGAACTCATTGTTTGTTTATATGTTGATGACATATTGATAATGAGTAAAGATATTGTCGATATAAAATGCTTCTAAGCACATGCTGGCTAGCAAATTTGATATGAAATACTTAGGAGTTGTTGATTTGATCTTAGGAATTAGAATCCATAAAACTCCACAAGGTCTACCATTATCAAAGTCTCATTATATTGAAAGAGTACTTGATAAGTTCAAGTATTTGAATTTAAATATTGCAAAGACTCCAATAGATGTGCGTTTTGCACTTCAAAAGAATGAAGGTGAAAGTGATTCACAATTGGACTATGCAGGAGTATTGAGAAGTTTGATGTATATCATGAATTGTACGTGAAAAAATATAGCATGTGTTATTAGTAAGCTGAGTCGGTACACAAGTAATCCCAATCAAACTCACTGGATGGCAATGAAGTGAGTTTTGGGTATTTAAAACACATCCAAAACTATGCTTTTCATTACAATAAATGTCCCACCGTAATTGAGGGATATAGTAATGTAAATTGGATCACCGAATCATCTGAAGTTAAATCCACAAGTGGATATATTTTACCATTGGTGGTGGAGCAAATTTTTGGAAATTATTCAAACAGACGTGCATCGCTCGCTCGCTCGCTCTACGATATAATCTGAATTTATAGCTTTAGATAAGGCCGATGAAGAATGAATGGCTCCGGATTTTTTTTGGAAGATATTCCATTTTGAACCAAACTTTTGGCACCTATATGTATACATTGTGATAGCCAATTGGCAATAGGTAGGGCAGGGAGCGTTATGTATAACGGAAAATCTCATCACATACGACGGAGATACAATATTGTTAGACAACTACACTCTAGTGGAGTTATCACTATTAACTATGTAAAGTCAAGAGATAATTGTCGGATCCACTTACAAAAGGCCTAGCTAGAGATGCAGTTGAAAGATCATCGAGGGGAATGGGTTTAAGGCTTAGGACAAGTCATCATGACGGTAACTCTACCTAGTAGACTGGAGATCCTAAGAGCTAGGTTCAAAGAGATCAAACAAAGTTATGAATAACAGTTCAACATTGTCAAATAACTCAATCCATTCTCGTGATGAATACAATGGTCAGAAACAAGGATAAAACAATAAGGCTTTTAATGAGTTAATAAAGAATTAAAGCTTTTTAATGATTTCTAAGTTTGGCAGAGATATGAATAAATAGTATATCTATAGGATTACACATTTAAAAATCACCTATGTGAGTGTGAAGTGTAAGCCGCTTCAAAGAGAATGATAGTAAAGACCCATTCTCTATGCACTCATGAAACCAGGCGGTGTTCATAGCTGAAATGAACACAATCGTGAGAATCATATACGGTTAAAGGTTAATTATGTGACTTATGTTGTCTAGGTATACAACAAAGCTCGACGGTTCAAAGATATTATATCTACCGATTGACAAAGTATATCCGATAGAAGCTCACTACGGAAAGTTCAAAGGAAAACCTACTTATCCAGTTGCAGTTAATTTTTACTTGTGAATCACACTTGTCCGTGCATTTCTTTTTCTTATAGCCATTTCCCATTCATGTGGGGAATTGTTAAGTTTAAGGTGTTAGATGAATGAGAAATAGAGAGAAAATGAAATTTTGAATTGTTCCTTTTTTTCTTTTGGATGAAGCATTTCTCCCATATTGGTGGTGGAAAGGAAAGTTCTTGTGCTCAAATAAAGAAGCATTCTTTCTTGTTGTTAAAGGATTGAGAAAAAGTCAATCCTTGCACCGTCGTCGCTCGCTCGCTCGGCTCGGATTCAGATTCGGATTTGGTTAATTGATTGATTAATCTTTTTGGAACAAATTTACTTAACTTTTAATTCTTGAATTATTAATTAAAATCCAAATTGTGACCCAATTTTCCAGATTCGTTTCTGACCCACTGACCCATCCCAAAGTCACTACCTAACTTTTCTCTTAAGATAGACATTCACAATAAAGGAAAAAGAGTACACATTTCTAATAATACATATTTTGGCTGCCTCATTAAAAACCTTACAAGAAAAATTCCGTGGGACGAAAATCTTGTATGGAAAAAAGAGTAGAGTATGTATTAACTCCCCTTGATGAGAACTATAATCCAAATATTTGATTCTTCGCATCCCAATCTCGTGCACCATTTTCTCAAAAGTTGTAGTTGGTAGAGACTTGGTGAACAAATCAGCCGTATTATCACTTGAACGAATTTGTTGCACGTCGATATCACCATTTTTTTAAAATGTGCTTTGTCCTATCTCTTTATTAATCCTCCCTAATTGTCTATTGCATGCTGCATTATCTTCATATAAGATCGTGAGTATTTTGTCACATTTCAAACCTCATCTTTCTCGAATGAGATGTATCATTGACATTAGCCACACACAGTCTCGGCTTGCTTCATGAGAGTAGCTATTATTTCAGCATGATTTGATGAGGTACCATGATAGATTGCTTTATACATCACCAAGATATGACAACACCCCTACATATAAACACGTAGCCTGTTTGATATCTAACTTTATGTGGGTCATAACCAATAATATCAGAACTACAATTGTTAGAATGAAATAAGCTCATATCGATAGTCCCTTCTAGATACCGCAACATGTGTTTAATTCTGTTTCAGTGTCTATTTGAGGAGCAGAGCTATATCTTGCTAACACATTAACTGAAAATGCTATGTCGGCCTTGTAATATTGGCAAGATACATTAGTGTACCAATCGCACCAAGATATATTACTTCAGGACCAAGAGTTTCATTCTTTTCTTGAGGTGTAAACGGATCCTTATTCACATCAAATGATCGAACAACCATAAGAATACTTGATGGATGTGCTTCATTCATGTAGAATCTTTTCAACACTTTTTTTTGTATAGGCAGATTGATGGACAAAGATATCATTTGTCAAATTCTTAATTTGAAAATCAAGGCATACTTTTATTTTTTCAATATATTTCATCTCAAACTCCATCTTTAAATAGTGTCGTCAACATACACAACAAGTATGACAAACTCCGACATTGTTTTTTTTTTATAAAAATACACGAGAGAATGGTATTTTTTATAAAGCCTTTCTTGAATAAAAACTCACTAAGGCTGTTACACTACATACAACATGATCGCTTCAAACCATACAATGATATTTGCAATCTGATTGAATACATTTTCTGAGACTTTTAACTACATATTCCAGCATCTTAAATCCTTCAAAATATTTCATGTATATTTCATTATCAAGTGATCCATAGAGATAGGTTGTGACCACATCCATCAAATGCATCTTAAGTCACTCATGGAAAACAAAATTAATGAGATAAAATAACATTATTGCATCCATAATAGGTGAGTATGCCTCTTCATAATCGACACCAGACCTTTGTGAAAATTCTTGTGCAACAAGGCATGCCTTATATCTTTGTATTTCATTTTTCTCATTTTTTTCACGACCCATTTATAGAAAACCTGTTTAATATCGTTAGGTGTTTGAACTACAGGTACAAAAACTTCGTGTTTGGTAAGTGAGTTTAACTTTGATTTAATTTCCTCTTACCGCTTGGTCAATCACATCTTTGTTGACATTCTTTAACAGATTAGGGTTCAAGATCTTCACTATCTTGCATAATTCTAGATGCAACATTATATGCAAAAAATGTAATCACATTTATTTTTAATAGATTCAAAGTAGTCTCAATATCAATTGAATTTATTGATATTTTCTCATTTACTTGAGTCTCGGGATTTTTGATTTCTTCAAGAATATCAAGATTGTTCAAATCTTGAATTTCTTTATGATATTCTTTCGTAGTGTCATCTTGACCATTTATTTTTATTTTTTTAGGATTTCAATCCTTAGAATTCAATGTCTACCACGCTTCAAGTGTGCTCTGGTCACATTTTCTATGACACATGTGGATGGTCCTACAGGGACATCAAATCTGTAATTTATTATTTTCAGCAGATGAATAATTTTTTGAACCTCTTGCTCAAAAATAGAAGCATGGTTCAACATGAGACAATGTTGGATGATTCCACAAAAGTTTTGATTTTACTATTTTGTCCCTTAATTTTGAAAAAAGTGTCATCAAAGTATGAGAAAAAGCACACGTGGCAGTGAAACGTATAGAGAATTCATCCCTCGATATAAAGAAGTTTAGAAGGCAAGAATGATAAGCATTCGGGCCTCTAAGCAATGTAGTTGGTGTAAAGTGAGGAATTATAGTTAGATATATGGTAAGTGAATTATAATTATATGTCTCTTCCATTTTTTGAATGAAAGGTAATACAGGGTTGTTAAAGTAAACATTTGAATTTTCTTTTGGTGGGTTTAACCTCTTGCTCCATTGCATACTAACACAATTTTTTTTATCATTTACCAATATATATCTCTTATATATTGAGATAAATATATTAACAATTAGCATGCCTAAAAATTTCATCTTGGTTTTATGGTTTGTTTTATAACTGAAGTCATAGTTTCACTCTCCGAGTATACTTACTTTTGCTGGCATTGATGTCAAAAAGTTTCAGCCTTAACGATTTCAAAATGAAGCATGATTAGTTTATGTTGATCAGATTTCACTAAAAGTAGTTTTGGTTTGTTGGACTGCATTTGATTCATTATATTCTTCGTATGTGTTGTTTAGGAGACATATGAGATTGTTAGATTGCATGGGGTGTTAATAACAAGCAGCGGAAGACAAAAAATAAGTCTGGACAGATCTTCTTGCGTTTAAAATTTATTTACATCTAAAAGAATAGGTTTCAAGACAAACCTGGTGACGAGAGTCATAATTCAAAATCTCTTCAATAGTATGAAGAGTCTATGCGTACCCATACCGAGACCGATCTTTGTTATCAACTCCTTGATCAGCAGAACTCGCGAATAAATTGGATTAAAATTATTTTGCTGAAATTTATCTCTCTTGATTTTGGTGTAATACTCACACACTTTGAAGAAAGTGTTTTTCTCATGATTTAAAAACTTCTTCCACTTGTGCTTGTCAAACTCCTTTGCTCCCAAAGATTTAGTGAATAGGTCTGCTGCATTTTCTTTTCCATCAAACTTTTGAATCTCAACGTCCCCGCGTTCAATGATTTCTCTTATCAAGTGATACCTCCGTAGAACATGTTTGAATTTTTTATGCGATCTTGATTCTTTTGCTTGAGTAGTAGCACCAGTATTGTCACACAATAATGGAACATCGTCTTTTATCGAAGGAACCACACCTAGTTCATTAAGAACTTTTTCATCCATATAGCTTCTTTAGAAGTTTCACTAGCTGCTATATATTCTGCTTCAGTCACGAAATTAGCTAATGTACCTTGCTTTGAATTTTCTCAACTAAATGCACCACCATTTAGGTGAATACATAACAGAAGTAGATTTGCTATCATTCTTGTCTGAAGCTAAACTTGCATCAGTATAACCTTCTAGTTTCAATTAAGAGTCTCTATAAATGAGGAATTGGTCTTTAGTTCTTCTTAAGTACTTAAGAATGGTCTTAACCACTTCCAATATTTCTCACCAGGATTTACCTGATATCGGCTAGTCATTCGTAGTGCATAAGCCACATTAGGACGTGTGCATGTGATGGTATACATGATGGCTCCCACTGCACTAGCGTATGGAATTCTACTCATGTGTTCTCTCTCTTTGGGTGTTTTAGGACAATCCTCCCTACTGAGAGTAATTCTAGTTCCTATTGGTAGATAGCCCTTTTTAGAATTATCCATGTTATACCTTTTCAGGATAGTATCGATGTACATAGACTGGGAAAGCTCAAGCAGCCTTTTAGATCTATCTCTGTAGATTTTTATTCTCAATATATAAGCTACTTCTCCTAAGTTTTTCATAAAGAATTGTTTAAATAGTCAAATCTTGATACTTTGTAATGATGGTATGTCATTCTCAATGAGTAATATATTATCAACATACAGTACGAAGAAAATAATTATTCTCCCACTAACCTTTTTGTACACACAAGGTTCTTCTTCGCATCTAACAAAATTGAACTTTTCAATTGTCTTGTTAAAGTGTATGTTCCAACTTCGAGAGGCTCTATTTAGTCCATAAATGGACCTTTGCATCTTGTAAACTCTATTATGATTAGATGGGGATATGAAACCTTTAGGTTGTGTCATGTACACATCCTCCTCCAACTCACCATTAAGGAAAGTTGTTTTCACATCCATTTATAATATTTCATAATCAGAGTATGTTGCTATAGCAAGAAAAATCCGAATTGATTTGAGCATTGCCATGGGAGAGAAAGTCTCGTCATAATATATTCCTTCCTTTTGACGATATCCCTTGGTGACGAGATGGGCTTTATAGGTCTCTACCTTTCCGTCTGCTCCAATCTTTTTCTTAAAAAATCATTTACAACCAATATGTTTTATATCATTTGAAGGTTCCACTAAAGTCCATACTTTATTAACCTTCATGGATTCCATTTCGAATTCCATGGCAATTTGCCATTTCTCATAGTCGGAACTTTATATTGTCTCTTCATAAGTCTTAGGATCATCATTATTGTGATCAATCTCATCTGAAATATCATCTTACACTATTAGATTCAACTTATCTGGTGCATGACGTTATTGTGTAGACTTACTAAGAGGTTCGTGTACAACTTGCTCACCCTGTATTGGATTTGATTGTTGTTCAATTTGGTTTAGAACTGGTTCATTAACATGTTCTTGAACCTCATTAAGTTCTTCAACTTCAACCGTTGAAGGTGGCAACTTTCATGTCAACTTCAAGACATCCAATAAAGGTTCATCAACTTGTATCTCATGTTCCTGATCTTGTGTTGATTCATTAACTTCTTGAACTTCATCAAATTCTAGTTTCTCACCATTATTTCCTTCTAAAAGAAATTTCTTTTCTAAAAAGGTTACTCCTCTTGTCACAAACACTTTATGGTCAGAGGGGTGATAGAAATAATATCTCATAGTCTCTTTGGGATATCCAATGAATATACACTTATAAGATCTTGAATCAATTTTATCAGATTAGAATCTTTTAATATAAGCTGGACAACCCCAAATTTTATTATGTTTAAGGTTAGGCTTAAGGATAATTCAAATCGAAGCAATTGGATATCCAACTCGGGCCTATATGACATGACCAATCAATAGATCCAGCTTTGTCATATATTCTATACATCACACTAGATAGATACCATATTCACGGAATACGATTCACGTCCCTTTCATATCTCATATGGTATTGTAGAGACTGACTTAGTGGGAACTTTATTTAGTAAGTACATTGTTGTTTCTAAATCATATCTCCATAAGTTCATTGGAAGATCAGTGAACCCCATCATTGATCTCACCATTTCTAATAAAGTTCTATTCCTTCTTTTTGACACACCATTATGTTGTGGTGTTCCTTGAGGTGTCCATTGTGAGAGAATTCTGTTCTCTTTGAGATATTTAGTAAAATCATTACTCATATATTCTCCACCTCTGTCAGACCTTAGTATCTTAATACTTTTACTGGTCTATTTCTCAACTTCTCTATGAAATCTTTTAAATATTTCAAAAGATTCAAATTTGTGTTTCATAAGATACACAATTCATATCTTGACATATCATCAGTGAATGTAATGAAGTGAGAATATCCACCTCTAGCTTGACTTTTCATGGATCCGCAAACATCTGTATGAATTATCCCTAATAGTTCATAAGCTCTCTCTTCACTTCCAGTAAATGGAGATTTGGTCATCTTTCCTTTGAGACAAGATCACAAGTTGGATATGATTCAAAATCATACTTGTCAAGGTAACCATCCTTTTACAACTTGTTAATTCTTTTATCTCCAATATGACCAGACCTACAATGCCAAAGGTATGTATGATTTACTTGACTATCTCTTTTTCTCTTATGACTAAGGACATGCATAATCGAATTAGCATTCATATTATATAAGACATAAATACCGCATTGGAGATAAACATTCACATATAAATAATTACCACGAAAATAGTGCAAATGTCATTCTCAATAACAACGCCAAAACCACACTTGTCCAATAAAGAAACTGAAATTATGTTCGCAACAAATTTAGGAATGTAATAACAATCTTCTAAAATAAGTGCTTTGCCAGTAGGCATTATTAAAGAAATTGATCCTATAACTAAGGCTGCAACTGTTGCATCATTTCCAACTTGTAGATTAACTTCTCCTTTCTTCAACCTCCTATTTATCTGGAACCCTTGCAACATATTGCAGATGTTATAACAACTGCCAGTATCTAATACCCATAATGAAGAATCAATAGTAGTTAAAGAAACCATGAAAATATTTTTCATTAAAGTCTTATCTTGTTTCTAGTCCTTCAAAGTTGCAAGATATTCTTTGCAATTTCTCTTCCAATGTCCTTTCTTTTTGTAGTGAAAACATTCTGCCTCAGATTGGTCAACTTTTTCTTCTTTTCTTTTGGGTTTGGTCACACCACCCCTAGGCGCAGTAGGCTTCTTTTTAGGTTTTTTCTTACCCTTATCCTTCCTTTTAGAAGAGTTACTAGCCAACATAACAGATCCCTTCTTCTTCTCAGATGCAAGTTGATTCTCATAATCAATTAACATGGCAAGCATCTCATGAAGATCACAATCCATTTTATGCATATTTAAATTAATAACAAATTGTGAAAAGGATTCAGATAGTGACTGCAATATCAAATCTTGAGAAATCTCTTTTCCAAATTTGCACCCCAACTTTTCAAGTTCTTCAATAAGATAAATCATATGATTAACATGGGGTCCAACTGGAGAGTTTGCAGTCAACTTGGATCCGAACAAAGCTTTAGACAATTGATATCTAGTTGTCCTACTCTGGGTACGAAACATCTTCTTAAGATGTCCAATAATTTTAATTTGATCAATATCCTGATGTTTCCTTTGGAGTTCAGAACTTATAGAAGCGAGAATGATGCATTTAGTAGTAAGATAATCTTCCATGTAGTTCATAATACATGGTGCCCTTTGCATTTGTGACACCCCGTACCTTAAACTAAGTCATACTTATGATTCAGGGGTGTAGGAAACCAAAACAGGGAGTTTAAAGTTGGAAACCAATTTTAGTTCTACAGATCTGATTTTACGCCCAGGTTATACGGACCGTAAAATATTTTACGACCCATCAATTTGAACGGTCAATTTTTATTTTGAAATTGACGGCACTATACAAATTCTATAGATCGTATAAATTTATACGACATGTCGATCCCAACCGTCAAATCCCCTCAGCTTTTACAAAGCCTTGGAAAATTAAAAATTTCAAGAAAGTCCTATTATACGGATCATATAATTATTGACGGTCCAGACTCAGACCGTAAAAATATTGACGGGTCGTCAATTTTAACCGTCAATTTCTTCTGACTAGGAAAAGTATAAATACGAGACTTAAACCTGAAAAATTAGTGTTCACTCTTCCCAAGCCCTTGCACGAATGTTCTCTTCTCCCATCATCTTCCTACATCAATGTAAGCCTATTCCAAGTATTTCAAGTGAATTCTAACGTGCATACATGAATTCTCAGTAAGAATTCATTGTTCTTAACCTAGGCTTTTCAAGTTAAACCCAATCCAAGGTTTTAAGGTTCAAGCTTTGAATTCCTCCTTCCAAGTTCAGATTCTTAAGACACGTTTTGGAGCAAGTAAGATATGTACAACTTCTATCCACGTGGGGACACCATTATTCTTTCCCGCGCCACATGTAATCCATGAAACAAGAATTCTTAAACTTTCATTTCATTATATTATCATTGCATTGTATACACTCTCATTTCATTGCATTGTCTATGCTCATGTATTAGATGACTATTACAAAGATGGTTGCTTTTATACATGGTAATAAGAGCAGGTTAAAAGAAGAGGAAGCCTTGTAGAAAGAGAATGACAGGGAGTTTAATAAGAGAGACAGTTCTTCAAAAATAAGTCATCAAGACCTGCTCCATCTTCAGCCAGTGCCCCAACCCCAAAGTTCTGGAATGATAACAAGAGGCAGAACTTCAGAACATCAGGCTCCCAGTTATAAGCTAGTGTAGGTCAAAGTTTTTTTAGTAACCCATATTATGCTAAGTATGGTAAGAGGCACCCGGGGGAGTGTCGTACAGATGTTTGTTTTGGGTATGGCCACCAAGGTCACTTTCAGCAAGACTGCCCATCATCAAGGCAGGGTACAAGAAATAATGTGGCTTAGTCCACAAATTTAGCAGTACCACGAAATTCTCAAGCCCAATCAGGGTGTGGTCTAGCTAAGACCGGTAACGCAGGCGGAGGCCCGCACAAATATGGTCACATGTATATTAACCATTTTCACTTTCGATGTTTATGCTCTTATGGATCTTGGATCCACTCTATCATCTGTAACCCCATTTGTTGCTAAGAAATTTGGGATAGAACCAGAAAAGTTGAATGAACCCTTTGAAGTGTCCACTCTAGTTGGTGAGTCAGTTATAGTCAGGCGGGTGTATAGGGGTTGTCCAGTTAGAGTCTATCACAGCATTACCATAGCTGATTTAGTAGAGTTAGAAATGGTAGACTTTGATGTAATAATGGGTATAGATTGGTTGTCTTCATGTTATACCACGGTAGGTTGTACAACCAAAATTGTAAAGTTCAAATTTTCTGGTGAACTAGTCATAGAATGGAAGGGTGATGCAAGAGCACCCATAGGGATGTTTATTTCCTATCTTAAAGCTTGGAAGATGATATCCCAGGGGTACATTTACCATCTAGTTTAGGTTAGGGATGCAGATACCCAGACCCCAACTCTTCAGTTAGTACTAGTTGTCAATGAGTTTCCAGAAGTCTTTCTAGAAGATCTTCCCACAGTTCCTCCCGATAGAGAGATTGAGATCAGAATTGATCTACTTTCCGATACTTAGCCGATATCTATTCTGCCATATACAATGGATCCAGTAGAGTTAAAAAACTAAAAGTCTAGTTGAAAGATCTCTTTGATAAAGGATTCATTAGACCAAGTATCTCATCATGGGGTGCATCAGTTTTGTTTGTTCGAAAGAAAGATGGGTCTTTAAGTCTGTGCATTGACTACCGACAGTTGAACATGGTCACCATTAAGAATAAATACCTTCTTCATAGAATCGATGATTTATTTGAACAACTTCAGGGTGCTCAATAATTCCAAGATTGACCTTAGATCAGAGTACCATCAGCTTAAGGTTAAGGAAGTTGACATTTCAAAAACCGTCTTCAAAACTCGTTATGGTTATTTTGAATTTTGTGTTATGTCATTCGGATTGATGAATGCACCAGCTGCTTTCATGGATCTTATAAACAGAGTCTTCAAGCCTTTCATTGATCTTTTTGTCATTGTCTTCATTGATGATATTCTAGTCTATTCCTGTAGGGATGTTGATCATGCACCACATCTCAGAATAGTATTGCAGATACTTCAGGACCACAAGCTTTATGCGAAGTTTTCCAAGTGTGAATTTTGGATTAAGTCAGTGACATTATTAGGCCATGTGATTTCAAGCGAAATCGTTCATGTTGATTTTCATAAAATATATGTTAAGAATTGGCCCAGACCCACTTCTGCTTTAGACATACAGAGTTTATTGGGTTTGGCAGGCTATTACAGATGATTTGTAGAAGGTTTTTCTTCCATCTCAACTCCATTGACTAGATTGACTCAGAAAAAAAGTCAAATTTCAGTGGTTTGATGCATATGAGTGTAGTTTCGAAGAACTGAAAATAAGATTAACCTCTACTATGGTGTTAACATTTCCAGAGGGAATCGAGGGTTCGTAGTATACTGTGATGCATAAGGCATTGGTCTTGGGTGTGTTTTAATGCAGCATGGTGCGGTTATAGCATATACCTCCAAACATCTTAAACCTCATGAAAAGAATTATCTGACTCATGACCTAGAATTGTCAACCGTAATTTTTGCACTCAAGATATAGCGTCATTATTTGTATGGAGTTCACGTTGATATTTTCACAAATCACAAGAGCCTTCAGCACATATTCAAACAACAGGAGTTGAATCTTAGACAAAGGAGATGGCTCGAATTGATAAAGGACTATAATGTGGATGTTCTCTACTATCCAGGGAAAGCGAACGTGGTAGCTGATGCTCTTAGTCGGCAATCCATGGGAAGTTTATCGACATTTTCATATTTCACAAGAGCCTTCATCATATTTTCAAATAGCGAGAGTTGAATCTTAAACAGAGGACATGGCTCGAATTGATAAAGGACTATGATATGAATGTTTTATACTATTCAAGGAAAAGAGAATGTGGTAGCCGATTCTCTTAGTCGGCTATCCATGAGAAGTTTATCTCATATTGAAGAAGATAAGAGAACTATGATGAATGAGATTCATCGACTAACCAGTCTAGAAATTTGACTCATGGATTCTGAAGATGGAAGTGTTGTTGTTCAGAACAAGTCCAAATACACCTTAGTAGCCGAAGTAAAGGAGAAACAATAAAGTGATCCCTACTTATTGCAGCTGAGAGAGGGGATTCACAAGCATAAGACTACAACTTTTGAATAAGGGGGAGATGACGGTACTTTGAGGTACCGAGGCAGGTTATGTATTCCAAATGTGGACGGACTCAAGGAATGAGCCATGGAAGAAGCTCATAACTTTAGGTATTCTATTCACCTAGGTTCCACAAAGATGTATCATTATATTAAGGAGATTTATTGGTGGAATGATATGAAGAAGAATATGGCATATTTCAGAGCCAAGTGTTCGAACTGTCAACAGGTGAAAGTCGAGCACCAGAGGCCTGGTGGGGTGGCTCAGAACATTGATATTCCTGTTTGAAAATGAGAGATGATAAATATGGACTTCATAACAGGTCTACCTTGCTCAACCCATAGGCATGATTTGATTTGGGTGATTGTCGACCGACTTACTAAATTATCCCACTTCTTCCCAGTCAAAACCACAGATTCAACAGAAGATTATGCTAAGTTATATATCCGAGAAATTGTCAGACTTCATGGGACCCTAGTGTCCATTATTTTATATCGTGGTGCTCAGTTCACAAAGCATTTTTGGAAGTCTTTCTAGAAGGATTGAGAACTAAGATAAATCTTAGCACAACTTTTCATCCTCAGATAGATGGTCAAGCAGTGCACACTATTTAGACTCTTAAGGATATGTTAAGGGCATGAGTTCTCAATTTTAAAGGTAATTGGGATGATCATTTGTCTCTCATTGAATTTACTTATAATAATAGTTATCATGCTAACATTCAGATGGGACCATTCGAAGCCTTGTATGGGCGCATGTGTAGATCACCAATTGGTTGGTTCGAAGTTGGTGAAGCAGAATTGTTAGGACCAAACTTGGTCTATCAGGCTTTGGAGAAATTCAAGTTGATTCAGGAGCGCTTGAAAACAGCTTAGAGTCACCAGAAATCTTATTCAAATGTGAGGCGTAGAGACTTGGTGTTTCAAGTTGATGATTGGATATTTCTAAAAGTTTTACCGATGAAAGGTGTCATGAGGTTTGAAAAGAAAGGGAAGCTCAGTCCCAGATATATCAGACCATACAGGATTTTAAGGAGAATTGGACAAGTGGCTTATGAACATGAATTGCCATAAGATTTAGTTGTTGTTCATCCAGTGTTTCATATATCCATGTTGAGAAAGTGTTTGGGAGACCCGTCATTGGTTGTTCCTACCGATTCCATTACAGTTAAGGATAGTCTGACCTTTGAAGAGATCTCTGTGGCTATTTTGGATCATCAAATTCGAAAGTTGAGAACTAAGAAAGTTTTCTCAGTGAAAGTGTTGTGGAGAAGTCAGAATATTAAGGAGGCCACATATGAAACTGAAGAGAACATAAAGTCTAGATATTCACACTTATTTGAGGAGCAAGTACAAAACGATAAAGGACAATACATTCAGTATTCATGTCATGTCCCATGAGTATCCATGTCTCATGTTTCACGTTCATGTATTCAGTGCTCATGTTCATGTAATCATGTCAGTTCAGTTCCTATGTTTTATGTCATCTTTCTTCACTTTCATATACTCATGCCATGTCTAGTCTCATTCTTAATCATGACCCATCATTCGAGGACGAATGATTCCAAGAGGGAGATATTGTAACATATCGTACCTTAAACTAAGCCATGCTTATGATTCAGGGGTGTAGGAAACCAAAACAGAGAGTTTAAAGTTGGAAACTAGTTTTAGTTCTGCATATCTGATTTTATGCCCAGGTTATACGAACAGTAAAATATTTTACGACCCATCGATTTCGATTTTGAAATTAACAGCACTCTATAAATTCTATAGACTGTATAAATTTATACGGCTTGTCGATCCCAACCGTCAAATCCCCTCAGCTTTCACAAAACTTTGGAAAATTAGAAATTTCAAGATGGTCCGATTATACAGATCATATAATTATTGACGGTCCAGACTCAGACCGTAAAAATATTGACGGACCGTCAATTTCTTCCGACTAGGAACAATATAAATACGAGACTTAGACCTGAAAAATTAGTGTTCACTCTTCCCAAGCCCTTGCACGAAGGATCTCTTCTCTCATCATCTTCCTACATCAATGTAAGCCTATTCCAAGTATTTCAAGTGAATTCTAACATGTATACATGAATTCTAAGTAGGAATTCATTGTTCTTAACCTAGGGTTTTCAAGTTAAACTCAATCCAAGGTTTCAAGGTTCAAGCTTTGAATTTCTCCTTCCAAGTTCAGATTCTTAAGACACGTTTTGGAGCAAGTAAGGTATGTAAAGCTTCTATCCATGTGGGGACATCATTGTTTTTTCCCCACACCACATGTAATCCATGAAACAAGAATTCTTAAAACCTAGGGTTTTGCTCAAGTTCATAATAACCTTATACATGTTCAACTATATATATATATATCATGTTGTCATTTATTATATTCATGATATGTCATTGTGATTGTCATTAACCTGTTCGTAATATATGAACCCATGTCTTGATTTCCATGAGTTCTTACATATAAGTTATGGTCATTATCGCTCAGTTCCATGAAGTCATATATGTTTCTCATGATTTCTACAAGTTATATTAAATAATTCTTTACATGCTAAATTATAAATTTATAAGTTATGTTTACAAGTTATTTCATGAAATTCATGGGCTTTCAAGTCAACTATTTTTAAGTACATATTTTGGGAGATGCATAGATTATCGAGAAGGCTCAGACAGATTGAAACTATGTATACCAACATAGGAAAAGGATCGCTCCGCCCAGAGGACGATACCTTTATGTTACCCTTTATGGTATTATTGGATTCATCATGTTCATGTTCATATCTCGTACTCCAACAAGGTACGAGATAGCTTAGCTGATTGAGCAGAGATTAGACTCCACATTCACGCATGGTGGTTCATGTCAGTTTTGTTAATTCTCTCCCACATATATATATATATAGTTTATAGATTTTTCACATCTTATTACACTCATGTTCATGTTCAGTTTCAGTTTCATGTTCCTATTATATCATGTGTTTGCTTATTCCTTTAGTTGATTTACATACAGTACAATTCAAATGTACTAACATCCCTTTGCATGGGGCCTGCACTTTACGGTGCAGGTGTTGAGTTTCAGGGAGACAAATCTGCTCAGTAGGATTGCTTCAGTATCAGCTTTTGGTGAGCTCCATCTCATTCAAGGTGTCGGTTTTATTTATTACATGTCATGATTATTAGTAGAGGTATGTCATGGTCTTGTTGTTACACCTCGTAATTTTAAGACTATAATTAGAGGGCGTAATTAAGGAGGTAAGATTCGAATCTTGGATATAGAGTATATTTATATATGCTAATCCGGAAATTAGTATACAAGAGGATGTGATTCCGGAAAGATGTTGGTCACAATAAGGGTGACGTTGGATACTTTTTGCAATAATTGTATATTCCCGTTATGGAATAGTATTGTATTATAAAATTATGACATTGAGGATACGAGGCTTATGAAATTCTCGGGAATTAAAAGAAGTGGGTTTGAGATTTATTAATTGAAGAACTTGGGGGCCAAAGTGTAAAAAGGAAATCAGATTTTTTTTTAATAAACCTACATTACCTCTTCATCTTCTTCCTACACTTAAACAAAAACCAAACTCTCCTCTCATTCTCTCCTCCAAACAAATCCGAAAATCACCCTCCACCCATAACCAAAATTAAGGTTGTTATCTTCTCTTCCTAGACTACATTTTTCACCAAAAATTAGAAGCAAAACAACACCAAAAACAGTGGCGAAAACAGTGGCAAAACAGCCACTGCTTGGCCGAAATCTGCCGGAATTTTCGAAATTTTGGGATGTAATTTTGGAAGAAAATCGTGTAGGGATGATGGGTTAACATTGTAGAACAGTTGCATGTAAATTGGAGTTGAAGAAGTGGGCAAAAGGAGGAGAAAAATTACAAAACAGTGGGGATTTCCGGAAAAACAGTGGCAGAAAATTGCGGACTGTTTTGACGAATTTGAGGTATAAAAATTCTTCTTTCTATGATATAATTGGAATGCATGTTGTTAGAATTAAGGTAATGAATTTGTGTTAAGGAAGAATTGGAATTTAAGCATTGCATGTGACCATTTTGGGCTAGTTGCCAATTTGGGACAGATTTTGGTGTTGTTGGATTCGTTGGTTATTGTTGTGT
Source organism: Anisodus acutangulus (assembly GCA_029783415.1). Classification (NCBI taxonomy): domain Eukaryota; kingdom Viridiplantae; phylum Streptophyta; class Magnoliopsida; order Solanales; family Solanaceae; genus Anisodus; species Anisodus acutangulus. Next base: position 1,496,304 of record CM056499.1, read on the forward strand.
TATTATCACTAATTGCATGATGGAATTGAAAGGAAACTTGGAGATTTAGTTGGAATTAGTTATATGAAAGTATTAAAATTCGAAATTGGATTATAGGAATTAAGATAAGAGTTATGGAATTGTGACATGTTGTGGCCAAGAACTTGCATGAAATTGTTGGACATGTTGTGATGTATATGGACTGTTTTAGGGGCTGTTTTGTGGTGTTATAATTCTGAAAATTTAGTCACCATTATGCATGTTTAAGTGTGGTAATTTCTAAGGTAAGTCCTAAAGGAATAAGGGTGTGGAAAGGCATAGAAATGCTTCACATTCTACCCTCGTTGTTGTTGGAACATGGGCTGTTTTGTGGGCTGTTTTAAGGTGGATTAAGAGGCTAAATTTACATGAGAAGTGGGTGTGTAATTCCCTTTATTGTTGTCTTGGTTGTGCCCTTAATTGGTGCTTGTTTATTGATGTTATTAGCCTCGTTTGGAAGTTGTGGAAACATGTATAAACAGGGGAAGTGCTGCCCGAATTTTTATAAAATAAGAAGTCGTTATTCGATATAAAGTATGCTAGACATCATAGAATTGACGAACGTATTACCATTATTATAGGTTGAAGTTCTAAATCGAGACGTACTCTAATATAGAGTTGATTAGTTCGTCTAAGAGGTATGTGAAACTCTTACTTCTTTCTTTTTGGCATGATTTAATGAAAGTACGGCGGACGTACTTAATTCTTATATAATTTAATTCCTAATGAGGATTTTTATGAGAAGTGCCTATGATTTTTCAGCAAAGAGTTTATTATGACATTATTACAATGATTTTATTGAGAGTCAGATGATAATTTTTACTTGCATATGGTTACTCACGATATCTACTCGTGCTAAGTGTTACTACTTCACCTCACCGAGTCCCGGGCCGGGTTACGACTCGTGCACATCCTTGCATCGTTCACCGAGACCCTCACTAGAGGGCCGGGTTACGTAGGATGGATCCATAGATGAGAGATGATTTACCGAGTCCCAGCATGGGCCGGGTTATGATATGATTCCACCGAGTCCCGCACTAGTGGGCCGGGTTACGTTACAGGTATATATATGTATATGGACAGGCATTCATGTTTTCTTGCCTTGACTCTCATTTTTATAAGGAACAGCTGACTTTTATGGTTTATGGCACAGTTGGATTTGGATCCTGATTTTTATACTGATCTTACATTTACATTGGCTACTTATGATCTCTTTACGACTTCATGTTTTACATACTCAAGACATTATTTAAATCGACCCCTTTCCTGGGCTGCGTTTCATGCCCGCAGGTACATGCTCTCAGTTTGGTGAACCTCAGGCCTAGGTTCCTACTCAGCAGGTTGGAAAGCTCCTTTGATCCAGAGCTTTGTCATTTTGGTACCGAACCTCCTTTAGACTTCTGTTTGTATTTAGGGGCACGACGAGGCCCTGTCCCGTCATATGTCGTTATTCTTCTTATAGAGTGCAGAAGCGGTGGTGGGTTGTACGTATGTAAGGGTTATGACTCTGTTTTGGTCGGTCATGTTATTGTATTCTGTGCTGGGGTGTTCCCATGTATATACGTTACTATCTGGTGGCAGCCTTGTCGGCTTACTTGTTATGTTATATTGGCTAGTTGTGACTCCTCAGGAGACAGGTACAATCTTGGGTAAAGGCAGCCTCGTCGGCTTGCCTACCCTGGCATATGTTGATATTGCAGCGTTATGCTGCCGGATTTCAGACTCATTAAGTGTTAGTTGGATTATGTGTGACAGGTTAGTATAATGACGTCATTAGGGTGGTTAGTCGCGGCCTGTCGGGTCGGGTCGTGACAAAAGTGGTATCAGAGCAGTTAGTCCTCGGAATGTCTACAGACCGTGTCTAGTAGAGTCTTGCATATGGGTATGTTGTGCACCATACTTATACGCAGGAGGCTGCCGGACATTTAGGATTGGTTTCTATTCTTCTTTCTCTAAGATCGTGCGATAGAGCTATGTTATTAGGTTATTCCCTCTCTGACGTATTAATGTGTTACAGCTATGCCTCCGAAGAAAGCGACAGCCGCCAGAAGGGAAATACGAATTCGAGGTTATGAGAAACTATCTTACTCGTATACGGGAAGAAATAATGTAAGCTTGGGACATGGAATATTTGAGACTCTTAGAATATTAGATAATCGTTGAGACCTTAGATATACAAGGCTTTCTTGAGTAAAATATTTTATGTTTGATCTGGGTTAAAGTACATGGTATATGTGAAGTCTATTAGTTGTGATGACTCTTTTGTATGCTTATGTTTATATGAAAAGGGATATGAGATATGCAAAAAACTGGAATTGCTCTTTGTTGTACATATAAGGTTTGTTGTCTCTAGAGCAAGCTGTCTGGATAAGTCCTTGAAATTAGTTCAGTAGGTAGTTGACAGTCGTTAACGGGTTGTCCTACTTGTGGATGGGGCTTAGGAGTAGATGGTCCTCTACATGTTGTAATATTACCCTATTTAAGTTTATGTGTTCCAGCTTTTCTTATGAGTTATGCTATCCATGTTATGTATAAATGTATTCTGTCTTGGTCATACTTCTTTCGGAACAGGGTGGTATGTTAATGTCCCTGTACAGTATGTGGGTTGAGTATAAATCACTTGTGTTAGGACCTATCTTTGCCAATTTTGCTCAGTGGGACTACCTCTAAACAGTTAATTAGACTTGCCTAGATATCTTTTATGTTTGATTAAAATTTCCCCCGTAATTGTCTTTGCGTATCATAATGTAGAATGCAAAATGTTCTAATAACCCAAGCCTGCGTTTTATCTCTTAAATAGGGAATAGATTCGTATGCTAAACATGTTGTCAGTAGTTGCTTAAAGGAGTGGAAAATTGAGTATTTACATAATTCCAGGAATGACTTGTTGCTGCAATAAATGGTTTACTTATTTAGTTAACTATTAAACCGTGAATATATTATGCCAAGCATTATGTAATATATGTGAATATTATGGCTATTTATAACTACTCTATTAATGTCTAGCGTGTTCAGTTGATGAAAACACCGTTCGAGTATTGTGTGACGATTATTTGTGTGTTAAGTGGCTGTCTTGTTAAGTTTAAAGGTTATTTGACCTTGTATGATCTGTTTAAATGACTTTGAAGTAATTGGTATACTAGTTTTAGTCCATTGTAACCCTTCTTGGATTGTTTAAGTCCTGTGGTGTCCATAGTATGTTAGGTCAAACCATCATTAGCACATGTACTAATTTAGTATGCTTAATACATGAACATGAGGTTTGTTCCCCTGGTTAACTGAACAAATTATTTCGGTATGTTGCTATAGTGGCTTGAGAAGTATATTAAACCTCTTAGACACTGTGTTCGATTAATCCATGACTCAATACGCAGGTTATGTTAATTAAACACCAATTGTTGAAGTTAAAAATTATGCTTACATAATGACTATGTTGGTTGTAAAGGTCACATTTGGTATGGAAATGATTGAAGGGATTAATGTTTTTATTTATTTATTTATCTGCCTATAATAAGGGAACTAAGATTTAGCATAAGAATGTTGTTATAATTATGATAGGATCACCTAATGACTTTGAAATGGATGTGTGTCTTGTTTAAGTGCTGTCGTGATCTGAAGGATAGTTTAGGAGCCTATTTGGTGTATGTTTTGCTTGTTAAAGGGTCATATATATCATTGGCATGTCCCAATAGTCATAGGTGGTCTAATACTCATCTGAACATAACTATTTAAAATAACCTTGTCTCTTCCTCATGTGCATAACTCTGCATCCAGTTTGGTTTGATTGTTTATGCCCATGTTTTGTAACTATGTGTTGATTAAATCAAACTATTAAGTCCACCTATTTCCATGTGCACATCGCAGTATGTCTACCCCCTTCTCCTTTTATGTAAATTTGGTAGATAATATAAGATCATTTGAGTTTTGATAGGTATCTAAATCACATGTTAAAAAAAAATGAAATGAATATCTGAGTAGTTCCTCAACTATGTGCATTCCCTTACTTCTGCCGATTTGGTTAAGTTATTAAGTGAGTAGTGATGAGGTTAGCATGGCATGGATAGGCAATCCACATATGTTTGGTCTGTCTATATATACTTGTTTATGCGTTCTCATGTCCGGATAATTGGTTTACCTGTTACCACTCGGGATTGAATATCTAGTTTGGTATAGTTATAGATTCCTTTAAGTTTTGATTGACATTGTCCATTTTCCAAGATGTGAAAAAGGGGGGGGGGGGGGTACCTTGAATTTTATGTTTCCCAATCCACTTCTTGATGGTACAACAAGATTGTAGCTTTAGGTAATACCAAACTTAGAAACAGTAAGCAGAGAGATTCTTGTTCTGTCCCTTTAAGAGTTTGGGATTGTACTGGTCACCATCAGCTTTATATAGGAAGAAGAAGGGGCATTGTTACCAAATTGAAAGTAGTAGTAGATATCAACAGAAGAGTGTAAATGTTCCATGCTGATTTAGAATAAGCTATACAATTGAAATAGAACGAAACATGTTAATTTTAGATTTGTCTAGTCGTGTATGGGCTACCTAGTTAATTTAATGCTTAATATTGCTAATTTAAAGATATTAATGATATATGAAACGCCTAGATTTGATTTAATGGATTGGCAGGTTGGATTGAAGTTGGATTTAGCATGTATGGGTTGTTTAAATTAATGTGATGACCAATATATTATTTTGGAAACTCGTTTGGCTATCTGTAAGTCGTTTGGTCATATTATCTACCTAAAACAAGCGCCACTAATTAAGAACACAGTAAGCAGAGAGATTCTTGTTCTGTCCCTTTAAGAGTTTGGGATTGTACTGGTCACCATCAGCTTTATATAGGAAGAAGAAGGGGCATTGTTACCAAATTGAAAGTAGTAGTAGATATCAACAGAAGAGTGTAAATGTTCCATGCTGATTTAGAATAAGCTATACAATTGAAATAGAACGAAACATGTTAATTTTAGATTTGTCTAGTCGTGTATGGGCTACCTAGTTAATTTAATGCTTAATATTGCTAATTTAAAGATATTAATGATATATGAAACGCCTAGATTTGATTTAATGGATTGGCAGGTTGGATTGAAGTTGGATTTAGCATGTATGGGTTGTTTAAATTAATGTGATGACCAATATATTATTTTGGAAACTCGTTTGGCTATCTGTAAGTCATTTGGTCATATTATCTACCTAAAACAAGCGCCACTAATTAAGAACAAGATTAGTTGTCCTATTTAACAAAACTTGTCTTATATCGTCTGATATGATAATTTAAAACTAGAAGAGAATGAGTTAAGTGGGTTGATATGGTTGAGGTTATATGATGTTATTTATGATGGGAATTGATAAAGGGTAGCCTATGTGATGATTGTGAATTATGAATATTACCTAAATTCCGAGCCTGCTTTACTGATTTAGGGGTATGTTAGAAGATATGACTAAGCATGCCTAATTAATGTTAATATGATTTGGATATATCTGTAAGTTTTGGATTAGTAAGTTCAATACGGTGTCGACTTATAATAGATAAAGTCTTGCTAATCATTGTTAAAAATGAGACATTGAGTAACCTGATTTGATTAACTTAAGCTTCCAATTTATGCTCATTGTTTAAAATTATTCTTAATATGGGTATTAAGTATATGTTAGGCTCAAATAACACGATATGGATAACACTTGCTATTTGAATTATTAGAGAGATAGTGATTAATATCTGGACAGGAAAACTTAGTTCATTATATGCCTATTATGTGTTCACTTGTTCTGATTTAGGCTTGATGTAGGTCTAATATAAACTTTAAGACTTGTTTAGCCTTAGTACCTGATCATAGGCATGGTAATGATGGATTGGATATTCATTTAGCATCTCTTGTGTTCCTAAATATATATGTGTGGTTGGGACGGTCTAAAATAGTCTGTATGCATATGTCACTTATTTACACCTGCCCTGTGATCCCTTGTTTATGGTTCAAACTAGGTAACTAGTGTCTATTCCATGTTGGTGTCTTGGGCATGTTCATATGTATGTCATCATTAGGGTAGCTTGTGTGTTTTCCCTTAGTACCCTGCATGATCAAACAACGCCTCTATTATGTATATTTGGATTCTATTATATAGAACGCTTGCATCTTGATCCAGGTAGAGGATATTAGGCTTTTGGGAACTCGGAAAAAAATATATATATTTTAGTCTCTGCTATTACACCATTTTGAAGTTATGTCTTCCCTGATCCTTATGTGCTTAGTTGAAACTGCTGATTTTGAGTTAAAACATTCATTTAAGTACTTAACTACTGGTTAAAATAGGACCAGGAATCTGAATATATAAAATGGGGATTAGTCATTGGTTGTGAAGATGATATATGTTCTCAAGTTTAAGATTAAGGTATAGATTATGCTTAAAGTTCTTGTATATATGTACATAATGTGGTACTGCGGGAATAATGACTCTACTTAGCCTTAGTTTTAGTATACTTCACTTTTAGAAAATTACGAATAAGCTAGGACGTAGGTTGTTTCCTTGTTTATTTGAGTCCTTTTGTTAGATAATGGCAAGAGTTGAGTTGTTTGTAAGTCAGATATTTGTTGGTAGAAACGTGTATCATAGAGTCTAAGATGACCTAATATGCAAATTTCTGTGTGCTTGTGAATCCTTGGACCAATTTGTATAAGATGTGCCCAATAGTATGAACATTCGAGGACGAATGTTTCTAAGGGGGGAAGAATGTTACACCTCGTAATTTTAAGACTATAATTAGAGGGCGTAATTAAGGAGGTAAGATTCGAATCTTGGATATAGGGTATATTTATATATGCTAATCCGGAAATTAGTATACAAGAGGATGTGATTCCGGAAAGATGTTGGTCACAATAAGGGTGACGTTGGATACTTTTAGCAATAATTGTATATTCCCGTTATGGAACAGTATTGTATTATAAAATTATGACATTGAGGATACGAGGCTTATGAAATTCTCGGGAATTAAAAGAAGTGGGTTTGAGATTTATTAATTGAAGAACTTGGGGGCCAAAGTGTAAAAAGGAAATCAGATTTTTTTTAATAAACCTACATTACCTCTTCATCTTCTTCCTACACTTAAACAAAAACCAAACTCTCCTCTCATTCTCTCCTCCAAACAAATCCGAAAATCACCCTCCACCCATAACCAAAATTAAGGTTGTTATCTTCTCTTCCTAGACTACATTTTTCACCAAAAATTAGAAGCAAAACAACACCAAAAACAATAAAACAGTGGCAAAACAAATTTGCTTGGGCCGAAATCTGCCCGGAATTTTCGAAATTTTGGGATGAAATTTTGGAAGAAAAACGTGTAGGGATGATGGCTTAACATTGTAGAACACTTTTGCATGTAAATTAGAGTTGAAGAAGTGGGCAAAAAGGAGGAGAAAAATTACAAAACAGTGGGGATTTCCGGAAAAACAGTGGCAGAAAATTGCGGACTGTTTTAACGAATTTGAGGTATAAAAATTCTTCTTTCTATGATATAATTGGAATGCATGTTGTTAGAATTAAGGTAATGAATTTGTGTTAAGGAAGAATTGGAATTTAAGCATTGCATGTGACCATTTTGGGCTAGTTGCCAATTTGGGACAGATTTTGGTGTTGTTGGATTCGTTGGTTATTGTTGTGTTATTATCACTAATTGCATGATGGAATTGAAAGGAAACTTGGAGATTTAGTTGGAATTAGTAATATGAAAGTATTAAAATTCGAAATTGGATTATAGGAATTAAGATAAGAGTTATGGAATTGTGACATGTTGTGGCCAAGAACTTGCATGAAATTGTTGGACATGTTGTGATGTATATGGACTGTTTTAGGGGCTGTTTTGTGGTGTTATAATTCTGAAAATTTAGTCACCATTATGCATGTTTAAGTGTGGTAATTTCTAAGGTAAGTCCTAAAGGAATAAGGGTGTGGAAAGGCATAGAAATGCTTCACATTCTACCCTCGTTGTTGTTGGAACATGGGCTGTTTTGTGGGCTGTTTTAAGGTGGATTAAGAGACTAAATTTACATGAGAAGTGGGTGTGTAATTCCCTTTATTGTTGTCTTGGTTGTGCCCTTAATTGGTGCTTGTTTATTGATGTTATTAGCCTCGTTTGGAAGTTGTGGAAACATGTATAAACAGGGGAAGTGCTGCCCGAATTTTTATAAAATAAGAAGTCGTTATTCGATATAAAGTATGCTAGCCATCATAGAATTGACGAACGTATTACCATTATTATAGGTTGAAGTTCTAAATCGAGACGTACTCTAATATAGAGTTGATTAGTTCGTCTAAGAGGTATGTGAAACTCTTACTTCTTTCTTTTTGGCATGATTTAATGAAAGTACGGCGGACGTACTTAATTCTTATACAGTTTAATTCCTAATGAGGATTTTTATGAGAAGTGCCTATGATTTTTCAGCAAAGAGTTTATTATGACATTATTACAATGATTTTATTGAGAGTCAGATGATAATTTTTACTTGCATATGGTTACTCACGATATCTACTCGTGCTAAGTGTTACTACTTCACCTCACCGAGTCCCGGGCCGGGTTACGACTCGTGCACATCCTTGCATCGTTCACCGAGACCCTCACTAGAGGGCCGGGTTACGTAGGATGGATCCATAGATGAGAGATGATTTACCGAGTCCCAGCATGGGCCGGGTTATGATATGATTCCACCGAGTCCCGCACTAGTGGGCCGGGTTACGTTACAGGTATATATATGTATATGGACAGGCATTCATGTTTTCTTGCCTTGACTCTCATTTTTATAAGGCACAGCTGACTTTTATGGTTTATGGCACAGTTGGATTTGGATCCTGATTTTTATACTGATCTTCTGTTTCTGTTGGCTACTTATGATCTCTTTTACAGCTTCATGTTTTACATACTCAGTACATTATTTCAGATCGACCCCCTCTCGGGGCTGCGTTTCATGCCCGCAGTACATGCTCGCTTTGGTGAACCTCAGGCCTAGGTTCCTACTCAAGAGTTGGAAAGCTCCTTTGATCGAGCTTTGTCATTTTGGTACCGAACCTCCTTTAGACTTGTTTGTATTTAGGGGCACGACGAGGCCTGTCTCCGTCATATGTCGTTATTCTTCTTATAGAGGTCTGACAAGCGGTGGTGGGTTGTACGTATGTAAGGGTTATGACTCTGTTTTGGTCGGTCATGTTATTGTATTACGTCTTTGGGGTGTTCCCATGTATATATCGCATTATCTGGTGGCAGCCTTGTCGGCTTACTTGTTATGTTATATTGGCTAGTTGTGACTCCTCAGGAGACAGGTACAATCTTGGGTAAAGGCAGCCTCGTCGGCTTGCCTACCCTGGCATATGTTGATATTGCAGCGTTATGCTGCCGGATTTCAGACTCATTAAGTGTTAGTTGGATTATGTGTGACAGGTTAGTATAATGACGTCATTAGGGCGGTTAGTCGCGGCCTGTCGGGTCGGGTCGTGACACTTGTCCTGGTAAACAGTTTTGCAGTTAGACTCATATTCAGAGGTTTTATAGACTGATTTAGTATGTCATGTCAGCTGTGACTTTCAGGCATTATATTTTCAGAGTATTTCCGCAATATACTTTTAGACTATAAATTCAGTATTATGGTTTATGTGTTTCATTATCATTGTTAGTGTATGTTTTAATGCCCGTGTTAATAAGCAAGTCATGTGATTCGCTCGGTCACGTGTAGTCAGTCATCGAGTGTCGTGTTTTATCCAGGTCATGGTTCAGGGCGTTACAACATCATCCTCAGTTGAGACTTCCCTTTCCAGCTTATCTATCACATCAATAATTTTTTCATGCATGAGAACAATTCTCAAATTTCTGTACCAGTCTTCAAAGTTTGATCCTACCAACTTGTTGGCATCAAGTATACCGCCCAATGATAAAGCAGACATATTGAAAAATCTAAAATAGAAAAGCAAAGACAACAATATAAGAACATAGTGACACTATAATTAAAAATATGGACTTTTATTTAAATAATGTTTTTACTAATTACCATGTACCCTCATTATGGTGTAAGAAATATGTATTTCTTTTAGTATATTAAAGGAACCCTTTAACAATATATATATGAGTCCCCCAGTATACAGGTCATTTCCCACACATACATTAAAGATAGATATTCATACCAATTGTATCTCTATACAACTTCCTTAAATAGCTCTATGTCAAATAGCCCTCTAATAGTCAAGTCGATTCTACTAACATAGTTGAGTTAACCATCATGACAGCAAAGAATCGATTAGATTTCATACTCCCCGAGCAGTCTAGGTGTTAGCATAAAAGTTAAATAATTCTTCATATCCCCACATCTAATGCAATAAATAATTTTAATTTATTCTCGAATTACAAGTCTCCGTAGTCAGGTCATTTCTTATAAACAAAGTATTTATTTTGATGAATAGCTATAGAATAAAATATCATATATTTTATTAGTTAAGAACTCAAATTTTAGTGAGATGGAATTGTTATTAAAACAACTTTTAATAACATGGTGATCAAATCGTTCATAGAATGTAAATTTAGTTTAAGTTATTTATATACATAGTCCTAATTTCACCTACATCACACGTAACAAATAATCTATTTATTTAATAAAGCTAGGCATAGATAATATGATATGACACATCTCTATGACTAGTATTCATATTTATCTTTTTTCTCCTTTTTTTTAGTTTTCTCTTATTTTCTAATTAAATAATTAACCATATTCTACCATATTTATTGAGTCTCGTTGAATTTTATAACAACCATATTAATTCATTGTCTATGAGTTACTATACTAATGAAGATGAATGAATTTGTTTAGAGTCCCACATCGGATATGGAACAGGAACATTGACTCCTTATATGAATTTGAACAATCCTCATCCTACAAGCTAGCTTTTGGGGTTGAGTTAGGCCCAAGATACATTCTTTACCTCGTATCAGAATCAGACTCATTCCAATTCTTTGTTCACCGATGTTGGGCCCCCAAATTATATTATTCACGCTTCAGTTAACAAGGTCTGAGCGTGCGCGTGAGTGTTAAGAGTCTCATATCGGATATGGAATGAGAATATGAACTCCTTATATGGACTTGGACAATCTTCACCCTACAAGTTAACTTTTGGAGTTGAATTATGTTCAATATTTATTCTTTACGAAATTCATAATGATAAGTTTTTCTAGAAGAATAGAACGTTTTACCTTCCTCGAGTAAATCACTCCTTTCATTATAGAAGCCCAAAAGTTTGCATCAGATTTTGCTTTCTACTACAAATCTCAAAGGTTCCAATAATCAAGGAAAACAAAAAGAAATACTAAGCTAACTGAAATATAGCCAACAGAAGAAAAGGTATAATATTTTGCTTTTTCCTCTAATTTCACAATGAAACTCAAAAATATGGAGTAGTTGTTACTCTTATCTTTGTATGCTCCGATCCATGAGAATTCTTAGTTGATTATTAAATTTTTTGATATAATCTATTAAAAATTCATTACGATCAGGTGAGGAAAATGTACTCGAACAATGATGATCCGAAAATCCCTCTTCTCTTTTCATTCCATATTTAAGCTCTTTACCCAGATGACAAGATATATATATTTGACTACATACATCATCTTCTTATTTTGAATTTTAATGATAAATCTGGTATTGATTCATAATCTTCCGAGTACAAGACTAATTACTATTGGTGAGTACTTTTCATTGTTTATTTGTGTGGTTGAATTTTACTTTGTTCATGATTAAAAGGTCAGTTATACTTTCTTATCATAACAATAATAACGATAATGTCTCAATTTCAAATAAATTGAAGTCGGCTACATGAATATTTGTTGGTCATGCTATTCCATATAATTCATCTAAAGAATTGTCGTTAATGTTTTAAATGTAATAACATTTGATGATCCTTTGATATTGTCATTGTCTTGAGCCGATGATCTCTCGAAAACAGCCGATCTACCTACGAAGGTAGAGGTAAGAATCTGCGTACATTCTACCCTTTCCAGACCCACATTGTGAGATTTCACTGAATATGTTGTTGTTGATGTTGATAGTGTCATTGATTTCCTATTGTTTGCTTCAACAACCAAACTATATCTGAAGGATCTCAATCACATAATATTTGAAGTTATTAATTCCTTTTGAATTATTTAATTGTTAACTCATTTATTATTCTTGTTTTTCCTGCCATACAAGATTTAGCAATTTTCTCAGTTGTAATACAATCTAGAGTTCTCTTAAAGTACACTCGAGAGGTCAGAGTTTAAGTTTACCCCTCCTTTTCACCCTCTTTAATCATGGGATGTTTGATCAACTTGAATTGGAAATTTTTGGTGTAGGTTGTTGAAAAATAGAGAATTTAATTATATCAACAGGATACATGCATAATTGAGTTTTTTCTTCTTTGTTTTTCATTTATTAATTTATTTTTCCATTTCTTTTCGTACTTCCTTTCCTTTTTAGTAATTGTTTTAATTGTTATATGAGAGAAATGAAAAGATGTCACTGAGTTGTCAATCTGTAATGTTTCTTATGGATTGTTTGATAAACCGTTGTACAACTTCATCATCACATCTCTTTTCTTTGATTAATTTGTTAATTATATTTTTTGGATAATTTTATTTTTGAGTAATCTATATAGTATATGCATGTACTCTTTTATGGTTTTAAAATTTTCATGCATATAGTAAGTATTCCAAATCTAAATTCTATTGACGTGAAATTGATGATATGATGAGGTCATAGTTAAATTGAGAAAATATTTATATTTATGATTTTAACTATTTATACACATGAAAAGATAATTTTTATATTGACTGTATTCATAAAAAGACATTAAAAATTTCACTATAAATTCTTTATTTACCGCGTGAAGCGCGATTAATATTACTAGTTCAAAATTATACAACGAACGAGCATGAAACACAAATAAAATTCAATATGTCATTAACTTGTTATCCTATATACACATATATCACATATAATTAAAATTCATAGCAAAGTATTATTACTAATTAATAACTCATGAATTAAAAAATAATAGTAAACTTAAACAATCTTGAATTGCATCTAACACACAATGTTACATTCAGGTCATGATTTTTACCATTAGTTCGTCATGCATCTATATATAATTTTACTCATAAAAAATATATCAATACGTAATTATTATAGTTGAACTCTTCAAACATAATAAGTAAAAGAAATTTAGTAATAAATTTTAAACACAAAGAACAACCAAGGCTCTTGATACCACTGTAGGATTACATAGGGTATTCATAACACGCATCGGAAGACAAAAAACAATCATAGACAGATTTACTTGCGTTTAAAATTTATTTACATCTAAAAAAATAGATTTCAAGACAAACCTGGTGATGAGAGTCGTAGTTCAAAATCTCTTCGATAGTACGAAGAGTCTATGCGTATCCACACGGAGATCAATCTTTGCTATCAACTCTTTGATCAAGATAATTTGCGAACAAATTGGATTAAAACTATTGTGCTGAAATTTATCTCTCTTGATCTGGTTTAATACTCACACACTTTCAAGAAAGTGTTTTTCTCATAATTAAAAAACTTCTTCCACAAACCCTTTATATAGCATCACCTATAAACGTTTTTCCTATTTAGTTAAGGTGATGTTTTACTTGGGATAAAAGTTTAATTCCATAATTAAACTATTTAGAAGTTATCTACGTGAAAATTGAAATCCCATTCTCAATGGGTTATGTTACGTGTGGTGCAAGAAGTCCTTTGTGGACTTTGATTCCTTTATGCACGTTAGTTCAATATTTGATTCAAACTTATAAGTTTTCTTACATAATATTATTTTATTTATATCTATCTATCTATATCTATATTATATTAAAAGCACGAATGATCTTAGAAATGTTTATTGAACTTTTTATCCTTCATTAAAAGACTCTACAATAAACAAAATTGTCATTTAAGGATTTTCTCCTAATATTTAGAATTTTTTTAAATAAAGTAAGTTTTGTGTATTAAATGTTCATTAATATTACAATTTTAGAACTCATAAATTTGGAACAAAGTAAAACAGGAAGAGTGCAAAAGAACAGTAGGCCTTCTTTTTCTTGTACCGTGACAATTCCGAAAGTCATCCTAATATTTAGGACTCCAAAATAAATTAGAATTTTACTTCCTATTATATCATTACCTTGCTAATACAGAAAAACCAAAGCCCTACAGACGGCTAGATCGTGATCTTTCGACTCTTCCCTATGGACCTATGAGCTATGATAATTAATGATATCCGTGAAAATCTTTTTACACTCTATGTGTATATTTGATTCTCTTTTGTAAATATTGTAAGGTGTATTAATTTTAAGTTTTGGTACTGCAGAAAGAAGATAACGAAATTCAACAAACCTCTCGAAATGTATCGTTTCTTTCTATTATTATGCCTTTTAATTTCAATTTTATTATTTATGTTTAAGGTCTTATTTTCAATTTTTATTGGCGACAATTTTCCATAGATTAAATTCTCTCTTTAGATTTGAGGGATAATATATAGAAAAATTAACTAGAATAGCTGCCCATATTAGTAATAAACTTAAAATAACCATATTCTTTATTTATTCCTTGTACCAGCCCAACTCCAATTTTCTTATACACTTTATAGCCATATTTTCTATGCTCACCAAAAAGAAAACCTAACAGCCGTAATTCTTATATCATCTTCGTAAAAGTCTCATCCAATGTACACTTTTGTTATTTAAGTGAATGCTATATCTATTTTAATGTTCATTGCTATTTTATAATTTATACACGTACGCTAAAACTAGTATCATATATAAACAAGCACTAAATATATATCTCATATATATTTTAGTCAAGAGATATAATTTAATTTTCTATCCAAATAGAAAACTCCAATTTCTTCACAATATTAATTATATTCTCTCTGCTAGCAAACAATATAATAATATTCCATTTTGACTAATAAGTTTATTTGTTTAACTAATTAAATTCTCTAATTTAATTATCAACTAATAAAATAATTAATCAATTAACAAAGAACGGAACACTCGTTAGTGTGTGACCCCATAGGTTCATTATTAAGCCGGTAGTAAATTCATCATGTCAATATACTAATCAAGGGTCGCGTTGAGTAACACTCCTTAACGACCGGATAGCATGAAGTATACAATTTACTCTCAAGAACCTGTAGAAGAATGATGTTATATTTTCTTATGTCCTTCTAGCTTCGGATCACCCTGTGATATGGTCTAACTGTCAAATCCCCGTAGGTGATCAACTATGTGTGCATGTGAAATTATAATTGACTATTGAATGACTTAAGAAACACTTTTCTTCTTCCATTCAATTACTCTGGCCAAGGTCTTAATTAGAAGTTTATAATTTATGACAACATAGAGCTTAAACTCATTACCAAGAGTTTACAGATTTCATCTTAATCAATCATTAATTCTACAAGTATTTAATCATACCCAATATCCTTTCAATCATCTCCGTATGGACATGAGTGTTTGGTATCAATGTATAATAAATAACTTGTTAATTACTATGATGATCTCAGGTCAAAGGAAACTCTTACATCATATTCCTCAAGATAATATTCCATTGACATTATGGTAATTCTAACCATTAGGAATTATCTAACGAGTCAGTTCAATGATCATATCTCTATATTCATCATCTATGTATGTGATTTAGTTAATGAGATCAACTAATCTTTATCCAATAAAGACCACCACATTCATATTGATCTAACCGGATCACTAATATCCTAATTAGTAATCCTACGATCATGAATAATTTTTGATTAAGTTATAAGTGAAAGAAGGGGGGTTCTCGGCCGAGAGAGGTCAAAAAACTTTGGGAGATAAATTTTTTTGTAAAACCTAGTCTCTTGATACCATGAAAGAAATAATTCCCTTAATTATTTTCATTAATTGAAAGGCTATATATACAAGTTACATATTTCCATAATAGGAGAATCCTATTCCTATTCTATTCCTAAAACCTTATTCTACCATAATTCTAACTATACAATTATGGTAAGTGTATATCCTAATTATGGTAAGTGTATATCCTAATCTAGGTAACAAATATACTACAATATACACAAAATATACTTTCCTTAATATACAAACTTTTCCCACTGTTTTGCTGCCCAAAGCCGTGATAGGCCTGTACGATTTGGGCCACTGCCCACTGGCCAGTGGGCTGCCCACTGCTTTGTTGTTGCTAGGCCACTGCTTGTATACCTGTGATATATACTGATGTATATTCAGTGTATATCACATATATATTACCTTTGTTTAACAATAAGAGACATGACTCTCTCATTATCATAATCTCCATCATAATGTAAGTCCCAAAACTTTAATCAATGATCTTATCATATTTAATCAAATAATTAATAATAACTATGTATGATAAAAGAATATCATATGCCATATATTTAAATAAAATAACATTCACAAAATATATTCGAATCATCATATGTGAGATTCGATCTTGGGCATATCAACTATATTCCTAATAGTTAAATACATTACACAAGGTAAGTTCGTCGTCCTTTCTAAAATTATTTTCTTGCGACTTTTAAAATTCGTTGCTTTCAAATTCAGAATCTGTTGGGGTATGAGTCCCAATTTCGAGTGAGGAACAACACTCCTGACTTTCCTAAAAGAAATACGCAAAGTTTTTGGCCAAACAAAAAAGATGATCTTTTTTATTATAACACACCTATTTATATACATAAATAATAACCTACCACTACTGCCACTCTGCCACTAGGCTAATTGTGGGAGCATCATTCCCCATGATTGAAATTAGCAGCCACTAATTCACAAAACACAAACTAACAATACCCACTACATTAAGGAATTAAAATAACTACTACCACTAATGAAATAATGCCTAAATAAATGGAACCTTAAGCTCGGCTTATAGCTTGGGATTTGTTGACAGCTAGAGTGTTGGCCGACATCAATTATCTTCCCTTCAAAATGGGCCTTGTCCTCCAGGCCCATGGAATTAGTAAATTGTTGCTGACTTGTACTGGCCGGGTCATCCTTTTCCTCCCATTAGCGATCTGCTTGAGGTGATGATGAGCTAAATTCATCAAATTCTTGGATTCCCAAGTCTAGTCTGTAGGTGAAGAATTCTCCCACTGAACTAAAACTTTCTTTTCCTTTCTCCCTTTCTTCCACACCGTGTGCTCATCTACGATAAATTCGGGCTTCAGGTACAATTTCTCATCCTCAATGAGGCCTGGTAAATTCGCACTAGTGGTGGTTGTTTCTCCCAAGTGAGGTTTGAGAAGTGATATGTGTAAAATAGGGTGGATGTGACACCCGTTTGGAAGGTCAAGCTCATATGCTACTGTGCCAATTTTCCGCAGTACTCGAAATGACCCATAATATTTTTTGTGAGCTTGGCAGAGTTGCGGCGGTGTAGAGTCACTTGTCTATAGGTTCGAAGTGTAACATAGACCTAGTCCCCTACACTGAATTCCTTTGCTATTCACTTTTTGTTTGCATGGGCTTCCATTTGTTGACGGGTTTTATAGAGAGCTTCTTTAAGTTTCACTAGGAGATTATTTATGTGGGTTAGAGTTGAGTCGATGGCAGCATTTTGGGATTTCCCCGATAGATATTGAGTCGCTGTTGGTGGTGGGCGGTTGTATAATGCTTGGAAGGGGTGGTTTTAATGGTCGTATGGTGTCTCGTGTTATACCAATATTCCGCGAGAGCTAAGTACCTAGTCCAATTACGGGGTTCGTCACTAACAAAGCAATACAGATAGGTCTGGAGGCTGCAATTAATGACTTCGGTTTGCCCGTCCGTATCCGGTTGGTACACGCTGCTGTAAGTTAATTTAGTACCCAACTGTAAGAAGAGTTCTTGCCAAAACTTGCTTAGAAACAACGGGTCCCGATCCGAAACTATGATTTTGGGCATTCGATGAAGCTTGTATATGTCAGTAAGGATTATAGAAACTAGGTATGAAGCTGTGTATTTGGTGGGTAATGCTATATAATGGGGTAATTTGGTTAATCGGTCAACAATCACCCAAACAACAGTTTTGCCACATGACATGGGAAGGTGGGTTATAAAATCCATACTTATGTCTTCCCATACTTGATTTGGTATGGGGAGGGGTTGGAGTAATCCATATGGTTTGTGGTTCACTGGTTTGTTCTGTTGGAAAATAGAGCAGTTGTGTACGAATTGCTCAATTTTTTTCCTCATTGCAGGCCACGCAAATGCTGCTGATATGTGACTTAAAGTTGCCTTGACTCCCGAGTGGCCACCATATGGAGAAGAATGGTATTCTTCTATTATTTGTGACTGCATCCCTGTTTCATCAGGTACATATAATTTCTTATCAATGAAAACCAAACCATCATGTACCTTAAAACTTTCATTGACCCTTGCTTCTGATGTGATTTTGTTCAGTAACTTTGTTCCAGCTTTAGCGGTGGCATAGAAATCATTCAACTACGTAATCCAGGAAATAGTAGGTCCTGAAATAGCAGTGAATTGGGGCTGCTCCACCCGCAATAATGCATCAACAACTTGGTTCTCCTTCCCGGGCTTGTATCAGATTTCATACTCAAAACCGATCAATTTAGTGAGCCACTTTTGCTGTTCTGGTGTTTGGATTGCTTGAGAAAGTAAGTATCGTATGCTCATGTGATCCGTATAGATAATAAACCTTCTTCCAAGCAAATAATGCCTCCACTTTTTGACTTCTTCGATAATAGCATAGAGTTCTCTTGTGTAGGTGGAAGCTGCTTGCATACGAGGCACTAGTTTCTTGCTGAAAAATGCCAAAGGGGTGGTCCGATTATGACAAGACAACACCAATGGCAACACCTCTAGCATCCGTCGTGACTTCAAATTCTTTATCAAAGTCGGGTAGAGCAAGAACTGGGAGGGTGGTCATGCATTCTTTCAATTTCCTGAATGCTTCAATGGCCTTGATACTCCATGCAAATTCTCCATTTTTTAACAAGTCAGTGATGTTGACACCCAATTTTGTCCCCTTTTCCCGATATTTATTTGCAGTTTTAAAATATTTTGACACCTCAAAACAATTTTAATATATATACATATATGCATATATACATATATATTATTATTCTCAATATCATTATTATTATTATTATTCACATTTTTTACTATCATTTGCCTTCTAATATACTAATCATAGTTTTTATCCTAATATTCTATATTATCTTATTTTCGCAAATGGCATCGCATTTCTATTTTAAATTAAGCATTTCGCAAACATTATGTTTTTATTATTATCATATTGTTATTTTTATCTTTACAATTTATATTTTTTGCAAAGCATGTTTTTAATAATAAAATCCTTTTATTTTAACCCACAACCCATTTTATTTCCCCTCACCCAAAAGGCCAAAACAATACCAACAACATTCCAGCCCAATCATCCAACACACCAGGCCCAAAACCGAATCAGACCAGCCCAATCGAAAAGGCCCAATTCGCCCAATACCCCTGTCACGACCCGACCCGACGGGCCGCGACTAACCGCCCTAATGACGTCATTATACTAACCTGTCACACATAATCCAACTAACACTTAATGAGTCTGAAATCCGGCAGCATAACGCCGCAATATCAACATATGCCAGGGTAGGCAAGCCGACGAGGCTGCCTTTACCCAAGATTGTACTTGTCTCCTGAGGAGTCACAACTAGCCAATATAACATAACAAGCAAGCCGACAAGGCTGCCACCAGATAGTAACGTATATACATGGGAACACCCCAGCACAGAATACAATAACATGACCGACCAAAACAGAGTCATAACCCTTACATACGTACAACACACCACTGTCTACAGACCTCTATAAGAAGAATAACGACATATGACGGGACAAGGCCCCGTCGTGCCCCTAAATACGAACATAAGTCTAAAAGAGATTCGGTACCAAAATGACAAAGCCCTGGATCAAAGGAGCTTTCCAACTTGCTGAGTAGGAACCTAGGCCTGAGGTTCACCAAACTGAAAACATGTACCTACGGGCATGAAACGCAGCCCCCCGAGGAAAGGGGGGTCAGTACGAAATAATGTACTGAGTATGTAAAACATGAAGTCGTAAAGAGACCATAATTAGCCAATGTAAATGTAAGATCAGTATAAAAATAAGGATTCAAATCCAACTGTGCCATAAATCATAAAAGTCAGCTGTGCCTTATAAAAATGAGAGTCAAGTCAAGAAAACATGAAGGCATGTCCATAAACATATATATACCTGTAACGTAACCCGGCCCACTAATGCGGGACTCGGTGGAATCATATCATAACCCGGCCCATGCTGGGACTCGGTAAAATCATCTCTCATCTATGGATCCATCCTACGTAACCCGACCCTCTAGTGAGGGTCTCGGTGAACAATGCAAGGCTGTGCACGAGTCGTAACCCGGCCCGGGACTCGGTGAGGTGAAGTAGTAACACTTAGCACGAGTAGATATCGTGAGTAACCATATGCAAGTAAAAATTATCATCTGACTCTCAATAAAATCATTGTAATAATGTCATAATAAACTCTTTGCTGAAAAATCATAGGCACTTCTCATAACAATCCTCATTAGGAATTAAACTGTATAAGAATTAAGTACGTCCGCCGTACTTTCATTAAATCATGCCAAAAAGAAAGAAGTAAGAGTTTCACATACCTCTTAGATGAACTAATCAACTCTATATTAGAGTACGTCTCGATTTAGAACTTCAACTTATAATAATGGTAATACGTTCGTCAATTCTATGATCGCTAGCATACTTTATATCGAATACCGACTTCTTATTTTATAAAAGTTCGGGCAACACTTCCCCTATTTATACATGTTTCCACAACTTCCAAACGAGGCTAATAACATCAATAAACAAGCACCAATTAAGGGCACAACCAAGACAACAATAAAGGGAATTTACACACCCACTTCTCATGTAAATTTAGCCTCTTAATCCACCTTAAAACAGCCCATACACATCACATGTCCAACAATTTCATGCAAGTTCTTGGCCACAACATGTCATAATTCCATAACTCTTATCTTAATTCCTATAATCCAATTTCAAATTTTAATACTTCCATATAACTAATTCCAACTAAATCTCCACGTTTCCTTTCAATTTCATCATGCAATTAGTGATAATAATAATAACAATAACCAACGAATCCAACAACACCAAAATTTGTCCCAAATTGGCAACTAGCCCAAAATGGTCACATGCAATGCTTAAATTCAAATTCTTCCTTAACACAAATTCATTACCTTAATTCTAACAACATGCATTCCAATTATATCATAGAAAGAAGAATTTTTATACCTCAAATTCGTCAAAATAGTCCGCAATTTTCTGCCACTGTTTTTCCGGAAATCCCCATTGTTTTGTAATTTTTCTCCTCCTTTTTGTTCACTTCTTCAACTCCAATTGACATGCAAGTGTTCTACAATGTTAAGCCATCATCCCTACACGTTTTTCTTCCAAAATTTCATCCCAAAAATCACAATTTTCTGGGCAATTTTCGGCCAAGCAGTGGCTGTTTTGCCACGGTTTTTGGTGTTGTTTTGCTTCTAATTTTTGGTGAAGAATGTAGTCTAGGAAGAGAAGATAAAAACCTTAATTTTGGTTATGGATGGAGGGTGATTTTCGGATTAGTGTAGAGGAGAGAATGAGAGGAGAGTTATTTTTTTTTGTTCAGTGTAGAAGAAGATGAAGAGGTAATGTAAGTTTATAAGGAAAAATCTGATTTTTCCTTTACACTTTGGCCCCCAAGTTCTTCAATTAGTAAATCTCAAACCCACTTCTTTTAATTCCCGAGAATTTCATAAGCCTCGTATCCTCAATGTCATAATTTTATAATACAATACTATTCCATAACGGGAATATATAATTATTGCTATAAGTATCCAACGTCACCCTTATTGTGACCAACATCTTTCCGGAATCACATCCTCTTGTATACTAATTTCCGGATTAGCATATATAAATATACTCTATATCCAAGATTCGAATCTTACCTCCTTAATTACGTCCTCTAATTATAGTCTTAAAATTACGAGGTGTAACAACCCCCATTTTATTTCCCCCTAAACCTAAAAAACCAAACAAAAACCCTCACCCTATTCTCCCAAACGAACTAGCCCCCCATGCCCTGCTTCCCCAAAAATCGGCCGATACGCCACCTATGCCGCACCTCCCCATACCCCTGACGCCACCTATGCCGCACCCGACACCATCCCATACCCTATCCCTCAAAATTCGCTTCCAAAAATCAGAAATCTTTGCCTTTAATTCAAATTGCAAACTCAATTGTATGGGGTGAACCTTAGGGGGAATCCATCTATAAAAAGAAAACCTCGTTCTTCGTTTTTAGAGGAGTTTTCGGGTCCAAAATAACAAAAAACAAGTCCAAAAAGAAAATTGAAAACAGTGCTTTGCGAGTCCGAAAACAGCAAAGAAAAAGGCATCGAAAATAAAGGCAAAAATCCAAATCCAAAATGGTTCGTTTGTTCCTAATTTTTTTACAAAATACTACTTTTTGTTTCATAATCTTCAATCCGAAATACTCCTTTTGGTTCCCAATTTTCCAATCCCAAAATCCCTTTTTCACATTTCGGGTCACATTTCCAAGTCGGGTCGGGTCTATTTCTGTTTCGGGTCAGAAAATCAAGTTCCAAAAATCAGAGTTCCAAAATCGCAAAAAAATCAGAATTCTAAAATAACTTTCTCCGAGCGGATTCGACGATTCGAAACACGACTCTGTTCGCTGCCCGGAGAAGGTAAACTCGAATTCCTATCATTTACTCCTTTTTATGCATTTCATGTGTTTGTGTGTTTAATTTATTGTTGGTAATTTAAGCATGTTCAGTTTCTGTTTCAATCAAATAATAGGTAGGAGTATATTGTTTTCTTTATGATTAGTTAATATAGTTCTAAAAATACTATGTTGCTTTATTTATGTGTACTGGTTATTTATGACTAAAACACACTTTATGATAGATGGTTGTTATTTTAGATGTTCAGTTAAGATTAGTTAGTTACTGATTTTCTTAAACTGATTTTGGTCACTGATTGTTAAATATAGTACGAACTTTGTATGAAAGAAGCATGAAATGGTCTCTGAGAGTCTTTTGTGCGTCTACTTGTTCTTGAATGTGATTGACTAAGGATAAAATGAGTAATGTTGATATATGTTTGCTTATGATGAGCTTGTTCCTAATTTAACATGTCCGGGTACGATGTCGAAATCATGTCTGCATATCTTTCTGTGTCTAGTCTAAAATTACTTGTGTTATATTTGGATAAGCTCGGGTACCTACATTTGCCGTTCTTTTAAGTTCTTTTATTTTAATTAATTGTTTTGTATGCATTATGTGATTTGATCATGCTTAGTTAATTTGTGTTCGTTAACTGATAGGGTTAATTTAGTCCGCAGATGAGCTTTGGAAAATGACTGCTTTTGTTTATGACGTAGTTGGTGAACATGTTTACGTAATTGATGAACAATATACACAGCTCTTACGAGTAATTTAGGTTTAAAAGAAATTTCTAATAGTTGTTCACCTATAATTTCTTGTGACAATGGATCTGCTGAATGTTATTATACCTATTTAAGGTATAGAATAGGTTAAGTATACACCTAAAGTACCTTTTTGGCCATAATACATGATAGTGAGTCTGTCTCAGTTCACCATAGTTTCATTGTAGTAAATATAAGGTTAATCTAAGTGTTAAAATGGACTTATAAGAATTTGTGGTTCAATGTGATGGTATGCCTGTTTAGTTTAGCTTAAAAATACCAAAGTGGATTTTGTTGACTTGGATCTCATATTAATCAAGTGTTACTTGCTCTTTTCCTAAATGTATTGGTGACATTAAACCCGTAAGTTCATGTCTGGTCTGTGTCCGTCCATCTTGCTATCCCAGACTTAAGATATGATAAATATGATCTTTAAAGAGTCTGTTAGCTTAATATATGTATTATATGGGTCTTTATATCTTCTTTGCCATCATTTGTAGCCTTGGATACATGTTTCCGTGACCTATTCATGTGTGTCTCTGTGATTGAGGAGTAATATGGTTTTTGTCTTTTGCTTTGAATATGCACTAGCATGCCTATAAATATGTATGTGAAACAATCTGAGTTGCTCAACCTAAGTGTTACGTGTGCTTGTTCGTTTTCTGAAAATTAGCATATTACCTTTCACGAATTATTTACATTTTTCTATGTATATATTTTCACGTTCCGTCGATTAATCCTTTTCTTTTCTTTCATTTCCAATGAAATGCACCAGGAGCAACGAAGAGTCTCGTCACGAGACTCATCATGACTATTGTCAAAAGAAGAGCAGCATCCACGTTCATTGCATTCTCTTGCCTCGGGACCTTTAAACAAATAGGGCGGGATGATATCGTCATCCGCCCAGTCGCGACTTTTAATCTTTAATACCGCTCTTTTATTTTTCGGGTTGTAATAATTATTTAATTTTTGTGCAGTCATTGGAACACTTAGAATAATTAGGCTTTGAATTGATAGATTAATAGGTTAGTTTAGAATTGGAAACTCATCGCCCGTTTATTTATTTTAGGCTCGGGTAGTTTTAAATTGGAAACCCGCCATTAGTTATTTATTTTAGGCTCGTCATGCATGTTTCAAACTATCAAAATAACTTGGTCACTTTTATCCACATTATTAATCATACAAATAAGGTTTCGTTTTACTCAAATTGAGACTTAAAATGACTTTCATAAAAATCACTTCCTTGCATTATAAATAATTTACTTTCCTCCTTTATTATCAAATGCAAAATATGTATTTTATATATAATGCCATGCAAATGCATACTTTATCCAAAATTAACTTTTTATGTATTTTATAAATAATGTAATACAAGTGCATACTTTGTCAAAAAATCAAATTTGCCTATATTCTATAAACCATGCATGCTTTTATCAAAAACTTAATTTCACATTACATTTTATAAGTCATGCCTTGCAATGCATACTTTATCAACAAATCAAATTTTTATATATTTTGTAAACAATACTATACAAATGTATATTTTTATTCAAAAATCAACTTTACACATTTTATGAATAATGTCATACAAATGCATGTTTTTGTTCTAAAAATCAAATTTTCATGTATTTTATAAACAATGTCATACAAATACATCTTTAAATCTACTACGTGCAACTTTCTTTAAACTAACCTTATATTTCAAACATCATTTTTCTTAGCATAATAATTAATCTGAGTTTGATCGGATAACCACAAGTTAGCGGATCTTAAAAGATGCCTAACCCCTTCTCTTTAGGATAATAGAGAACTCTTACCTAGAATTTCATAGTTTCACAGACCTTAACCAGAGATCATTTCTTAGCATTTATGTTAACATTTAGGTGTTCTAATTCACCGTAGAATAATTAGGCAGCGACTCCTTAAGCTTAATCAAACTCAGGGAAAACACCCGTGCATCACGACCGTTGGTAAAAAACAGGGGCGCACAAGTGAGGCGAAGCAAAAGATGCATAATTCCGCACGAACTGCCGGTAATAACCAGTAAGACCTAGGAATCCTCGTAAAGTCGTAATAGTGGAAGGTGCGGGTCATTCTAAAATGGCCTGAATTTTGTTCGGATCCACACCCCGTCGCTGGAAATTATATGTCCCAGATAATGCACTTGTTTCTCTCCAAATACACATTTTGACAATTTGGCATAATACTTATGAGTATGGAGTAAGGAAAAGACCTTGGAGAGGTGTTCCATATGCTCAGCCCATCCGGTACTATATATGAGTATGTCGTCAAAGAAAACCAGCACAAAACACCTCAATTGTTCTCGAAACAAAGCGTTCATTGCTTCCTGAAAGGTGGAAGGAGCGTTGGACAACCCAAATGGCATCACTGTAAATTCGTAATGCCCATCGCATGTTCGGAAGGCTGTTTTGTGCATGTCTTGAGGATCCATCCGAATTTGGTGGTATCCGGACCTCAAGTCAATTTTTGAGAACATTTTAGCTCCTTTCAATTCATCTAGAATTTCATCCACCATAGGAATCGAAAATCGATCACGAACAATGATAGCATTCAAAGCTCGATAGTCAACACAAAATATCCAGGTACCATCTTTCTTGTGAACCAATAATACCGGTGATGAGTACGGGCTTTTACTTGGTCGAATCACTCCTTCGTCTAGCATTTCACCAATGAGCTTTGTCATAATTTCCTTCTATAAATGAGGGTAGTGGTAGGGTCGCACATTGACGGGTTTGGCATCGAGTTGGTGATGTATTTAATGGTCGTGCTTGCGATTGGGTGGAATTTCAGTGGGGTTTTTGAAAATATGGTAGTATTCTCTTAGCATTTGTTGTAGTTATGGGAGTAGATTGGGATGGTTGGATTTGAGTGTAGGTGAATGAAGGACGGGCTCATGTGTGACGGCATGTAGGGATAAGCTAGAACTCGTGGTGATCATTCTGTTTAGTTGAGCTATAGTGGAGAAGGTTAAAGTGGGATCATTGGTTAACTGAAATTCTTTGTCGTGGTGGTTAAAGCTCATTTGTGGTATGGAGAAATCTGCGGTAACAACCCCTAGTTTTCTTAACCACTGAACTCCGAGAACGACATTGGCCATTTGAATAGGTAAAATTAAAAATGGACTATTGACCCTTCAATTTCACCTTAACATCGAGGTAGTGACCCGTGCATTCCAGAAATTCCACATTCCCTACCATCACCTTGACATTGGTAAGCATTAAAATTGGCAACTCGAGTTGATCTGTAATTCGAAGTTGTAGGATATTATGCGTGCTGCCGGAATCGATCAAGGTTGTAAACTCTCTTCTCTTGATGGTACAGTGAGCTCGCAGAGTTCGGGGAGCCGAAACTCCCAAATAGGCCGCCATGGAGAGATGAAAAGTACTCTCATCCCGTTCTGGCGAGCTATATTCCATCGGCATCGTATCTTCAGTTTCCCTTTCCCCATTTTCTTCTTCTTCTTTGGCCTCCATAGTTGAGAACACTTGTTCAGTAGTCTCATTGACTACAATAATGAGAAATTGAGGCTTTTTGCATATATGGCCAGGGTGCCATTTATCCTCACAACTAAAGCATAATCATTTGGCTCGCCTCTATTGGATCTCAGGTTGGGTGAGTCTCCTAACGGGTAGATTTGGTGGTGGCCGTGGGGGTGCAGGTAATTGAGGGAGTGAAGTGGGTTGTTTGGTGGGCATCGCGTAGCTAGAATTTGTCGGGTAATTGAGTTGGGGATAGTAACGCGGGGTTTGATTTATTTTGGGCTTGGGTTCTTTCATTTTGGCTTCTATTAATTTGGCTAGCTCAATTGCGTCAGTGATGGTCCGTGGTTTTAAGACAGTGAGCTCTTTCTGTATTTCCTCTCGCAACCCTGAAATGAAACGGTTTAAAATCGTAACAGATGATAGCCTTTACACATAGTTGCAAAAAATTTCAAACTCTTCTTGAAATTCCATAACCGATCCTTTTTGCTTGAGTTTAAAGAGTGATGCATTATGATTTTCATACGAACTTGGCCCGAAACGCAGTTCTAAAGCTCTAGTAAATTGATCCCAATCGCCAAATTGGTGATTTGAGTGCATCCATTTATACCAACTCAAGGCTGGTCCCTGCATGAAAAATGACGCCATCATTAATCGTTGATCGGGAGGCACGTGATAATAATTGTAATATTGATCAGCTTGAAAAAGCCAATCCAAAGGGTTGGTTCCATCGAAGAATGGAAGGTTTAGTTTAGGTGGCTTTATGGCGGGTGAGGGAGGTTGAAAACTTTGTAGATTTGAGATATGGGTGAGTGTGTCTGTGAGTACGAGGGCCCTTCTTGATAATACGGGTTCATGTGAACGGTGGGGGGAGGTGGTGCAAACGGGTTTATGTCATCGAGTCGGGCTCGGAGGTCATTTATGACTTCGATTAGAGACATCACGGAATCCTTCAATGCATCAATTCTTCCGTGGTGGATGTTTTGTTTTGCTTGAGAGGCATGGTACTCTGGATGAAAGCACCAATTTGTTGGGAGGATGAGTCCCAATTTCGAGTGAGGAACAACACTCCTAACTTTCATAAAATAAATACGCAAAGTTTTTGGCCAAACAAAAAAAGATGAGCTTTTTCATTATAACACACACCTATTTATATACATAGATAATAACCTACCACTACTGCCACTATGCCACTACGCTAATTGTGGGAGCATTATTCCCCATGATTGAAATTAGCAACCACTAATTCACAAAACACAAACTAACAATACCCACTACATTAAGGAATTAAAATAACTACTACCACTAATGAAATAATGCCTAAATAAAAGGATCATTAAAGCTGGAAATTCTTAACCCAAATCGGAGCTGGTTGGGCGCGTTTGGGCCTTGAGCTCGGCTTATAGCTTGGGCTTTGTTGACAGCTAGAGTGTTGGCCCACATTAGAATCGGTGCACATTTTCTAATGATTCTCTTTGTAGTTTAATTATTCCATAGGAAATAGTCTTGTTTTTTTTTTTTGCTAAAGTAAAGATTACTTTTTTCTAGTTTTAAATGATATATATATATATACAACAACAATAACATACTCAGTGAAATTCCACAACGTAGGGTCTAAGAAATAATATATATATATATATATATATATATATATATATATATATATATATATATCAATATTTTTTATTGCTACTCTTTTTTTAAGAAATAGATGATACATTGACATTGTCATGAAAACTTGTTCTTGTTCAGGATTAGACTTTGTTTTTTTTGCAAGTACCTTCACCAACATTTTTTCAATTATTTGTTGGCATTACGAAGAACATTCTGGCGTGACGGTTGATTGATCCGAAATATATCATATTTACATAATTTAACATATGTGTGCAACATACGTGCAAGAAAAACTAGTTAGTATAAAATAATCAATTTTTTTCAGTTTGGCACCTCCTAATCCAAATACTCTATTTTATTATTAGTATTTGACATCTTATACCTAAATTTTATTATATTATAGAAGAGTCTTGTTTTGACATCAGTGCTAAGGATGTGATGCAGCGGATGAGATTGCTCCTCCATTAACTAGATGTTTCGGATTCGAGCCCCAAGTATAGAAAAATCCTTGATAGGGAGAGCTTCCCCCGAATGAAGCCCTATGCGGCGCAAATCCGGATATAGTCGGGCTTCAATATGGGTACCAAACACCAGATGAAAAAAAATACATGACTGCTTCTTAATAAATTTTCAATTCAAGGGCATATTTGACTTTTCAGTATTTATTTATACGTGTCCCCAGTCCTACAACTGAACATCCACGTGCCATATCACATTTCAGTCTTTAGTGTCATAGCCTTCTAGGTCGACTAATTTTCTAGGGTTCTTTCAGCCCTCTTCTTCTACTGTATATATTGTAAGTTTGAAATTACTGATGATTTTATTTGTATTGGCATGTTAATAATAGGGGTGAATTCAAGTCTTTTCAGATGAGCGGAAACGGTTCAGATTTTCTTCTTTACTTTGATTACTTTTTTTTATTGCTGAAGTAACCTAATTTTTCATCCATCCTAAAAATTTCTTGATAGTTATTGAAGATTTTAGATAGAAGTTTTCCTTTTACCTATGTCTAGGGACGACCCTGATGGGAAAGAGGTTAAGAAAACATTTTAGGTGGAAGCTGTTTATGCCTTTCGATATTGTCACAAGCTTCAATGTCAGAATTCAAAGGCGAGGAGAGAGTTTTAGTTCTAACAAGTATGTTTCTGTGTAAATCCATTTTGCCCACAACTTCCTCGTTTTTCCCTTGCTGTGTTTTTTTTAGGAATTGTTAAATATAGAGTATATGTATAGCATATACCGTGATGCACACTTACCTTAAATAAGTGTATATTACGGTTTTGTCCTCAAAATAAAGTGTAAATTTTTTATATTAATTAGCATTGTACACTTACTATAATTGTATAGTTAGTCTCCAATTAGAATAAGATATTAGAAGTAGATTAGGAATATGATTTTCCTATTATGGAAATATGTAAATTGTATATATACTCTTTCAATTAATGAAAATAATTAAGAGATTATTTCTTTCATGGTA
Organism: Anisodus acutangulus; assembly: GCA_029783415.1. Classification (NCBI taxonomy): domain Eukaryota; kingdom Viridiplantae; phylum Streptophyta; class Magnoliopsida; order Solanales; family Solanaceae; genus Anisodus; species Anisodus acutangulus. The sequence continues at coordinate 1,526,492 of CM056499.1, forward strand.
TCAGAAGTCTATGTTCATATTCTCTCTCAATTTTTTCCGTCCAAACAGTCCGGATTCCGAGCTCCCTTCATCAGTTTCTGTGCCCGGAAATTATTTTTTCTTCCCAAAATTTTCTTCCAAATCCCTTTCTCACGTCGTTCGTTGCTATTATGGCTAAGAACACGTTTCACCCTGCCCTTACAGTTTCTAAAATCAAGAATCACATCCCTTTTATTCTTGTAATAGAAAACGTCCAATATGCAACTTGGACCGAACTGTTCAAAATTCACGCACGTTCGCATCAATTACTCCATCACATAATTCCCGTGGCTACTGAGGATACAAAGGTGACTAAACGCGAGGATGATCCTAAGTTGTGGACGACTCTTGATGCCACCGTCTTTCAGTGGATTTACTCCACTATTTCTATCGACCTGTTGCAGATGATTATTGAGCCAGACGCTACGGCAATGGCTGCTTGGGCTAGGCTGCGTGACATAATCCAATATAATCGAAATTCCCGAGCAGTTACACTTGAGCAGGAATTTTCCTACGTCCATATGAAAAATTTCCCAAACGTTTTAGCGTGTTGCAAAAGGTTAAAAGAATCGGCGGACCAACTCCGCAATGTTGATGCGCCTGTTAGCGACGATCGTCTTGTTCTCAGATGGTTGCTGGCCTATTCGAGGCCTATAGTGGCGTTGGTATTCTCCTTCGTCAAAGTAATCCTCTCCCGAAGTTCTATCAAGCCCGCTCCATTCTTACTTTGGAAGAAGCCGCTTGGCTAAAAAGGCGGCTACTAGTGCTAGTCCCGTGGTCATGATGACGTCCTCCACTAATTCTTATAATTTTGGTGACAATTCATCCCCAAACCGGTCTCAAGGGGGTGGCAAAAATAGTCAGAAAAATAATGGCAAAAATGCGGGGGCAAACGCGGTGGTAACGGCGGCAGTAGGACCCGCCACAACAACATCGGGTCACTGCCCAACTGGTCCCAGCCTTGGGCCCCCTGGTCGTGGGCCTAGGCTAGTGGGCAGTGGGCTGGGCAGAATTTCAGGCCCAACTCGCAACAGCCCAGTTATATTTGACGCAGTGATGGGCCGGGGCAGCAAGTCGTGGTGCTTGGGCCTCGGCCTCTGTAGGCCCACCATACAGCAGGCCCCACTCAGATCGACATTGAAGCCGCGATGCACACATTTGGTTTAACTCCACCAGACCTGAATTGGTACATGGACACCGGCACAACTACCCACATGACATCCGATTCAGGTACTCTCTCGTCTTATTCCAATTTGAGCAACCATCGTGGCATAATTGTTGGTAATGGTAATTCTATTCCGATTCATGGTTATGGTCATAAAACTTTATCTCCCCCCATCCACCCATTGTCATGAAAAATACCCTTCATGCCCCTTAATTGATTAAAAATTTGGTGTCTGTCAGTAAATTCACCACTAAATAATTCTATTTTTGTTGAATTTAATCCGCTTGGGTTTTCTGTGAAGGATTTCAAGACGGGGAGTCCTCTCATGAGGTGTGATAGTAGGGGAGATCCTTATCCTGTCACACTAAGTTCTGGTTTCTTGAGTCAGGCCTTGGCATCAACTTTTGCAGTCCTTGCTCCTTCCTTGTGGCATGCTCGTCTAGGTCACCCGGGGTCATCTATTTTGTCTTCTTTAGATAAAAATAATTTTATTTTTTGTAAGAGTACGAGTAGTACTCCGAATTGTCAATCTTGTCTTTTAGGAAAAATTGTTAGATTGCCTTTTGTAGACTCTAATTCTCATACTTTTAATGCAATTCGATATTATTCATAGCGATTTATGGACATCTCATGTTCTCAATTCTTTGAGTCATCGTTATTATGTTCTATTTTTGGATGATTAATCTAATTTTTATGGACTTTTTCGATAGCGAAAAAATCTATAGTTTTTTCCATCTTAAAATTTAGAGGATTCATTAGAACCCAATTTGAACGGAAAATAAAAAATATTCAATGTGATAATGACAAAGAATATGATAATGGGGTGTTTCAAGAGTTTTGTGCTAATAATGGGATCAATTTTCATTTTTCTTGTCCTCATATGTCTTCACAAAATGGGACAATTGAACGCAAAATTCGTACAATTAATAACATTATTCGAACTTTATTGATTCATGCTTCCGTAGCCCCTTCTTTTTGGCAGCATTCTCTACAAATGGCTACATATCTTTTTAACATTCTTCCGTCCAAAGGTTTGACATATTCGCCCCCTCTTCAAATTTTATATAATAAGACTCATTCGTATTCACATCTTAGGGTCTTTGGGTGCTTGTGTTATCCACTTTTTCCGTCCACCACAATTAACAAATTTCAGGCTCGGTTTACCCCTTGTGTATTTTTGGGTTATCCGTCTAATCATCGTGGTTACAAATGCTTTGATTTATCATCAAATAAAATCATCATTAGTCGCAATGTTATTTTTTATGAATCCCAATTTCCGTTTGCTAAGGTAAATAGTCCCGTGCCTAGTTCGTATAATTTTTTAGATGATGGTGTCTCCCCGTATCTTATCCACCATTTTTCGGACGCATCCCGCACCCCAAATCTGCCAGCGGGCCCACACCCGTTGGACCTATAAACCCGTCACCTACCACTGTTCCAATTTTCATCCATGGGCTAGCTATTGTTCCAATTTCCGTAATTGGGCCAGTGGCTCAGTCCAATACGGAAATTGTCCCAGCTTCGATGTCAGGCACTACTACAATTATCCATTTTGGGCCCGGCCTGCTGGCCCGTCCGTCATGTGTCCCGATATTTCCCAAAATCCGCCCAATTCTTCCCCGAGTTAAAGACCAGTCACTCATAGTCAACGGGGTATTTTTAAACCAAAAAGGCATTGTAATTTAAATTCTAATGTTCTTCGATCACCCCTACTCCGTAATTTTGTGTCTGTTTTAAATGACCCGAATTGGAAAATTTCTATGACCGACGAATATAATTTTCTTATTGATAATAAGACGTGGGAGTTGGTGCCCCATCCATCTTGTATTAATATTATTCGGTCTATGTGAATTTTTGCTCATAAGGACAATGATGACGGTTCTTTTGCGAGGCATAGGCTCGTCTTGTAGGTAATGGTAAGACTCAACAGGTGAGTGTAGATTTTGGTGAGACATTTAGTCTGGTGGTCAAACCGGCTACCATTCACACTGTGCTCAGCTTGGCTCTTTCGAAAGCATGGCCCATTCATCAGTTGGACGTAAATAATATTTTCTTACATGGTGATCTTAAGGAGACATTCTATATGCATCAGCCCTTGGGGTTTAGGGATCCCAAATATCCTCATCATGTCTGTTTATTGAAGAAGTCCTTGTATGGTCTTAAGCAATCCCTACGGGCTTGGTATAAGAGGTTTGCAGACTATTTTTCGACTATTGGGTTCTCTCACAACAAGTCTGATAATTCATTGTTCATATATCGTCGTGCTTCTTTACTGGCTTATATACTGTTATATATGGATGCTATTATCTTGACCTCCTCTTCGGATGCATTACACAAGTCTTATCATGACAATGATCAGTTCTGAGTTTGCTATGAAATACGTGGGGCCCTTGAGTTACTTTTTGGGAATTGCTGTCTCTCGTCATGCAGGTGGATTGCTCTTATCCCAGAGAAAGTATGCATCTGAGATCATTGAGCGAGCTGGTATGTCCTCATGTAAGTCTACTTCCACTCCAGTTGATACTAAACCCAAGCTAGGTGTTGCGGCTGGCTCCCCTTACGAGGACTCGACCCACTATCGCAGTCAGGCAGATGCTCTTCAGTATCTTACTTTCACGAGACCAGATATTACGTATGTCGTACAGCAGGTATTCTTGTTTATGCATGATCCCAGGGTTGAACACATGAACGCACTTAAACGCATTATTCGATACATCCAGGGGACACTTGACTATGGCCTATATACATCTATATCCGTCTTCGACATCTACACTTGTCTCATATACAGATGCTGATTGGGGTGGTTGTCCGGATACAAGACGTTCAACGTCCGGCTATTGCAAGTTTCTTGGTAATGACTTGGTCTCTTGGTCTGCAAAGCGTCAGTCGACTTTGTCCAGCTCTAGTGTCGAGGCCGAGTTTCGAGGGGTGTCCAATGTGGTCTCAGAATCATGTTGGTTACGTAATCATATTTTGGAGCTTCATTGTCCTATTCAAAAAGCTACCTTGGTTTACTATGATAATGTTAGTGTCATCTACCTTTCTGGTAATCCGATTCAGCACCAGCGCACTAAACACATCGAGATGGACATTCACTTTATTCGCGAAAGCTTAGCTCGTGGACAAGTACGCGCCTGACATGTCCCTTGCAGGTATCAAATTGCAGACATCTTAACCAAAGGTCTTCCGTCAGTACTCTTTGAAGATTTTAGGGACAGTCTCAGCTTACGAAGACCGCCCGCTATGACTGCGGGTGTGTGTTAAATATAGAGTATATGTATAGTATATACCGTGATATACACTTACCTTAAATAAGTGTATATCACGGTTTTGTCCTCAAAATAAAGTGTAAATATTGTGTATTAATTATCATTATACACTTACCGTAATTGTATTGTTAGTCTCCAATTAGAATAATATTTTTGGAGTAGAATAGGAATATGATTTTCCTATTATGGAAATATGTAAATTGTATATATACTCTTTCAATTAATGAAAATAATCAAGGGATTATTTCTTTCCGGAATAATTACATCTCATAGCTAACTCTAGGATATATTGTTTAAATAATTACAAAGCATAACCATAATATATATTTAAATTACCTATTATAGCTACATTATATATTTAAAGTAGAATATTCTTTTTTTTATCTTTTTTATTCTTGACTCTCTCCTCATCTCTCTCTAACATCTGGCCTTTCTTTCTAATCCCCGGTGAGTCTAAACACCGTTGCTGCCATCGTCGAACCACCCTAAGCACCGTCGAACCACGCCATCGTTGTCATACACACACATAGGAATACACATATACTCGTTGTACATCATGTATCTGTGTTGATTTGAATGGATACGACGTCGTCTTCTTCGTCAACGGCAGAATCATCGTTTTACTCTCCATTTTCTCTGGTGAGTTCTAACCTCCGCCGTCTCACACCAACTGGAAAGTAAGTAGGTCGGTAAGGCCCAGATCTAATAGAAAAATATACTTTATTATTCAGATCTGACCGAAAATACAGTTTATCATCCAGATCTGACCGAAAATGCACTTTATTATCTAGATCTGATATGAAAATACACTTTATTCGCTGTATTTTAGTTTCTTGTATTCAGTTTCTTATTTCTTGTATTCAGTTTTTTTATTGTATTTGTTAAAATACATTTTTTGTCCAGATCTGATAGAAAAATACACTTTGTTCACATGTATTTCGAATGAGATATTTTTGTATACATATGAATACAGTGAATTTGAAGTGTATTTTAGAGTGTATTCATTTTTTTAATGTAAATTCTAATTTTTAGTTATGTATTTTATTTCTTGTGTTTTTGAAGTAACTGGTAAAGTTGTTTCCATGTGACCAGGAGGTCATGAGTTCAAGTCGTGGAAACAGCCTCTGGCAGAAATGCAAGGTGAGGCTGCGTACAACAGACCCTTGTGGTCCTGCCCTTCCCCGGACCCCGCGCATAGCGTGAGCTTAGTGCACTGGGCTTCCCATTTTTTAATTTCTTGTATTCAGTTTTTGAGTGTATTCGTAATTTTTTTGTGTAAAATCCAGTGTTTTGGAGTGTATTTTATTTCTTGCATTTAGTTTTTTGGTTGTAATTTGTATTTTGAAGGTGATTTTTCTGTTTTCAATACACTTTACTGAGCAAATTTTTACTCGTTATATTTATGAATACAGCGAGACTGTTTTATGAAATACAGTCGATAAAAAAGATGTTGTGGCAACTAAAAAGTAGCTACGCGCTTGTAAATATTGAAACTATAGTTGTGACAAATTTAAAACCTCTAAACTATAGTCATTTGTGTGAGTTTCACTTTTTCTTTTTTATGTGTTTCTCTTCATCCTTCGTCGTTTTGAAATTCAATTGCTGTTGCGGGTTCTCTTTCGCTGCCAAAATATTTCTTTGGCGAAAGAATGCAATCGCTGCCAAAATATTTGCAAATTAACATTAAAAAAGTGTATTTGGAGCAGTAAGGAAGTCAATTTATGCCAAACATGTTTGAGTTTTGGATCATGTGATTTACTTGGAGGCCTAAACCATAAAAAATCAAATCTGAACTAACTGATATCTATAACCAGAGGTCACCTTTAGTTTAGAAGCCTTCACCTTTACCCTTTTGCATTAAAGGTAAAAAAATCATGGTTGAAAATTTAGAGGTGGCCAGTGGGCCGGGTCTGGCAGGGTCGGGGCGGGACGGGCGAATGGGGCGGGGTCGGGTTTGGTGGGACTTGCTCCAGTCCCGTCCCGATCCCGATCCCGTCGGAATCGGGTCGGGGCGGGTTCCGGCATTTTTTTTAATAACATATGTATAAAAAAAACTCAATAAACAATTACATATAATTTTTTTGTAATACAAATACAATTGTCTAAAATCTAAATTGCAACTTTGTGGTATTGTCCAAAAGTTACAAATTACATAATAAAATTGCAATTAAAAAAATTACATTCTCAAAAAAACCTGTTCTAATTGCTTGATAATTTCCTGTGGTTCTTCGGTTGGAATTGGTATTTGTTGGTCAAATTGATTCACGTCGCTTCCACCACCTTCGGATAACATTTCGTTGTAGTTTTCGTCTTCTTCTTCGTTGATCTCCGGTTGACCGCACCTTCTCCGCTCCACTCGTATCCAATCTCTGAATAATACTGCAATTTCCAAGATGTCTCCGGCTAATGAATGTCTGTGATCTCCTATTTGATATCTGCCGGCAGAAAAAGCGCTTTTAGACGCAGTTGATGACGCTTGAATGTTCAAAACATCTCGGGCCATCAATGAAAGTGTCGGAAAGGTCTTCTCATTCCCCCTCCAGTATTTCAGCAAGTCTTCATATCCATCTTCATTGATAACTTCTCGGTACGGTACAGAACCCAGCAAAACAAAAATATCCAACTCGTTAATTTGGTTAGTAGTAGAGGTACGGCCGCACATTCTATTTCTGAGGCTTTCAATACTAGCCGCAGAAACAGCATGTCTTTTGTGAGGTTGTGTTGAAGATGAAGAAGATGGTATGAAAGCCGGTAAGTTACTAGCATTTTCTTATTGATAAAACCTATATTTGTTTTTTGCATTGGTCTTCTACGCTAGACAACACTTCTTCTTTAGTTTGTTCAATAGGTGGTGGGTGATTTAGATTTTTGGGACTTGGAGGTGGTAGTACTTCTATACAATCATAAATAGTTTTAATTAGTGATTTAGTACCGTCTATTTTAATAGTCGGATTTAATACAGAACCAATAATATAAATAGTGGGAATAGGAATAAAATATTTTTTTATTTTGATAAATATTTTTTTAATAGCTGCCATATAAGCTGGTTTTCCATATATTCACTAAGTAATAAAAATATTAGAGTTATATAAAACAACATAGTTGAAATAGTAGGATAATATATACCGGAAAATTCTTTTGTTGCTTGAAAAAAATTCTCTAAAAATACAATAAGTTCGGAAATTTTTACCCAATCACTATCTACAATCATATCAGCTGGATTTTGATTATGAGAGTTAAAAAATAAAGTTATAGGTTCTTTATAGTCATAAGCAACAAGTAGTTGCTCGTATAAAGAATTCCACTTAGTGGATACTTCTTGTGGAATTTTTCTATAAGATAGTCCACAATCGTGACAAGTTTTTTTATATTCTTTTCTTCGTTGTACTTTATTACTTTTAAAAATAAAGTTTATAGCAAATTGTATTTTACTAAGAATGTCTTCAAAAAGTGATAGATCATCCTTTACAATTAAGTTATATATATGGCACGCGCATTTTATATGAAAATGATCTGGAAAAGATGGAGTTAAACTATTTTTTAAAATTGTAATTGCGTAATTGTTAGAAGAAGCGATATCTAATGTAATAGTCATAATTTTATCGGTTATTCCGTAATAATGGCACACTTGATAAATATTTTCTACAATAAAAGTACCAGTGTGCCTATCATCTATATATCTATATGCTAAGATACGTTTTTGCATAGACGATTTATAATCTATCCAATGACAAGTTACCGTTAAATAATCATGGCCATTAGTACTACGACCTATATCAGACGTGATAGATACTTTGCCATTAAAATGATATAATGAATAACGTAAATATTGTTGATATTCATGTGCGAATTTAAATACATCTCTCTTAACAGTTGATCTAGAAAAACTGTTAAAAGCAGGATTATATATATCTCTAATGTAATGAATAAAATCGGGAGATGAAGGAAATGAAAAAGGCAAACCCTCCACATCAACTAATTTTGATATTGCTTCCCTATCTCTATGTTTATTGTATTTAGGGCCTACAATTCCCCCCGTCATAGGGTTAATTTGACCCTGTACTTGGTCCGGGACAGTATCAGTATGTGAACCTTGTCCCGATGGAGCGGGCGTTTGCGCACCCGATTTTGAAGCCTGGTATTGGGCATACTTAGCTGGATGAGCACTTACTACGTGTATAATTAAACCCCCATCCCACCGTGACCTTTTTCAGTTTTAAATTTTAAAACATTTTTACAAATTTTACATATAGCTACTTGATTCTCTACCTCCCTATCAAAAAATGTCTATGCATCTGATTTTAATGGTCGTTTTGCTGGACCTCGTCTCATACTGGGGGGAATATGAGGTATTTCAGTTGAAGGTGCACTAGTGGGTGTGTTGTCATCAACATTAGTGGGTGTATCATCTAGATCATCGTCTAAATTAAAGTCTTCTTGAGTTTCAGAAAATAGCATCTCGTCTAAATCTAATGGTATTGTTGGAAAATGTTGAGTATCAACAAAATCATCCTGTGTAGGAATAAGATGACTAGAAGAAGTACCCTTGCCCTGGTTGCCCCTCCTAGAAGAAGCACCCTTACCCTTACCCTTAAACATACCGCTTAATCCTTCCATTTTAATTACGATAATAAATAATTAAAGATAATAAAATTAAGTGCGCTAAATAAAATAAACAGACAATAATAATTTAATGAAGGAACGAATGTACCAAACGCTAACGTAATGTCGACGTGTAATCGAGAGGTTGAAAATTGAAACTTTGCTCGATGGAAGATCCTCAAGCTAGTTGTCAACTTCACTCCCAATTTTCAAATGAATAAATAAAATTGAATATTTAGTAAACAATGTAGACTTGTAGAGAGAGATATTGAGAGATTAGAGAGATTGTAGGAAGATTTGTGAGAAAGATGAAGAGAAAATTAAGGCTGGCTAGTGGGCCTGGACGGCCCGACCCCGACTCGACCCCATCCCGAGCCCGCCCCGACCCCGTCCCGAACCCGCCCCGACCCCGACCCCGAGTTAAAAAAAATGGTAGCGGAACTCGAACTCGGGATGGGACAATGTCTCATCCCGCCAGACCTGAGCCCGCCCCAGGCCCGCCCGCCCCGACCCCGCCCCGAGCCTGATCCCGCCCGAGAGCCCCTCCATTGCAAATATAGTCGTTGCACCAACGACCATTTTAGATTTTGGCCGTTGGGCAACGACCATTTTTGGCCTCCCCCTACCCCTTAATATTTATTTTTAACCCTTAAGTTATTATATTTACACTTTAACCTAATTTTTCAACTATAAATAACTCATTTTCTCTTCATCTTTCTCACAAATCTTCCTACTATCTCTCTACAAGTCTACATTGTTTACTAAATATTCAATTTTATTTATTCATTTGGGAATTGGGAGTGAAGTTGGCAACTAGCTTGAGGATCTTCCATCGAGCAAAGTTTCAATTTTCAACCTCTCGATTACTCGTCGACGTTACGTCGGCGTTTGGTACATTCGTTCCTTCATTAAATTATTATTGTATGTTTATTTTATTTAGCGCACTTAATTTTATTATCTTTAATTATTTATTATCATAATTAAAATGGAATGATTAAGAGGTATGTTTAAGGGTAAGGGTAAGGGTGCTTCTTCTAGTAGGGACAACCAGGGCAAGGGTACTTCTTCTAGTCATCTTATTCCTACACATGATGATTTTGTTGATACTCAACATTTTCCTACAATACCATTAGATTTAGACGAGATGCTATTTTCTGAAACTCAAGAAGACTTTAATTTAGACGATGATCTAGATGATACACCCACTAATGTTGATGACAACACACCCACTAGTGCACCTTCAACTGAAATACCTCATATTCCCCCCAGTATGAGACGAGGTCCAGCAAAACGACCATTAAAATCAGATGCATAGACATTTTTTGATAGGGACGTAGAGAATCAAGTAGCTATATGTAAAATTTATAAAAATATTTTAAAATTTAAAACTGGAAAAGGTCACGGTGGGATGGGAGGTTTAATTAGACACGTAGTAAGTGCTCATCCAGCTAGATATGCCCAATACCAGACTTCAAAATCGGGTGCGCAAACGCCCGCTCCATCGGGACAAGGTTCACATACTGATACTGTCCCGGACCAAGTACAAGGTCAAATTAACCCTATGCCGGGGGGAATTGTAGGCCCTAAATACAATAAACATAGAGATAGGGATGCAATATCAAAATTAGTTGCTGTGGAGGGTTTGCCTTTTTCATTTCCTTAATCTCCCGGTTTTATTCATTACATTAGAGATATATATAATCCTGCTTTTAACGGTTTTTCTAGATCAACTGTTAAGAGAGATGTATTTAAATTCGCACATGAATATCAACAATATTTACGTTATTCATTATATCATTTTAATGGCAAAGTATCTATCACGTCTGATATAGGTCGTAGTACTAACGGCCATGATTATTTAATGGTAACTTGTCATTGGATAGATTATAAATCGTCTATGCAAAAACATATCTTAGCGTATAGATATATAGATGATAGACATACTGGTACTTTTATTGCAAAAAAATTTATCAAGGGTGTCATTATTACGGAATAACCGATAAAATTATGACTATTACATTAGATAACACTTCTTCTAACAATTACGCAATTACAATTTTAAAAAATAGTTTAACTCCATCTTTTCCAGATCATTTTCATATAAAATGCGCGTGTCATATATATAACTTAATTGTAAAGGATGGTCTATCACTTTTTGAAGGCATTCTTAGTAAAATACAATTTGCTATAAATTTTATTTTTAAAAGTAATAAAGTACAACGAAGAAAAGAATATAAAAAAACTTGTCACGATTGTGGACTATCTTATAGAAAAATTCCACAAGAAGTATCCACTATGTGGAATTCTCTATACGAGCAACTACTTGTTGTTTATGACTATAGAAAACCTATAACTTTATTTTTTAACTCTCATAATCAAAATCCAGCTGATATGATTGTAGATAGTGATTGGGTAAAAATTTCCGAACTTATTGTATTTTTAGAGAAATTTTTTCAAGCAACAAAAGAATTTTCCGGTATATATTATCCTACTATTTCAACTATGTTGTTTTATATAACTCTAATATTTTTATTACTTAGTGAATATATGGAAAAATCAGCTTATATGGGCAGCTATTAAAAAATGTTTATCAAAATAAAAAAATATTTTATTCTTATTCCCACTATTTATATTATTGGTTATGTATTAAATTCGACTATTAAAATAGACGGTACTAAACCACTAATTGAAACTATTTACGATTGTATAGAAGTACTACCACCTCCAAGTCCAAAAATCTAAATCACCCACCACCTATTGAACAAACTAAAGAAGAAGTGTTGTCTAGCGTAGAAGACCAATACAAAAAATAAATATAGGTTTTATCAATAAGAAAATGCTAGTAACTTACCGGCTTTCAAACCATCTTCTTCATCTTCAACACAACCTCACAAAAGACATGTTGTTTCTGCGGCTAGTATTGAAAGCCTCAGAAATAGAATGTGCGGCCGTACCTCTACTACTAACCAAATTAACGAGTTGGATATTTTTGTTTTGCTGGGTTCTGTACCGTACCAAGAAGTTATCAATGAAGATGGACATGAAGACTTGCTGAAATACTGGAGGGGGAATGAGAAGACCTTTCCGACACTTTCATTGATGGCCCGAGATATTTTGAACATTCAAGCGTTATCAACTGCGTCTGAAAGTGCTTTTTCTGCCGGCAGATATCAAATAGGAGATCACAGACATTCATTAGCCGGAGACATCTTGGAAATTGCAGTATTATTCAGAGATTGGATACGAGCGGAGCGGAGAAGGTACGGTCAACAGGAGATCAACGAAGAAGAAGACGAAAACTACAACGAAATCTTATCCAAAGGTGGTGGAAGCGACGTGGATCAATTTGACCAACAAATACCAATTCCAACCAAAGAACCACAGGACATTATCAAGCAATTAGAACATATTTTTTTGAGAATATAATTTTTTTAATTGCAATTTTATTATGTAATTTGTAACTTTTGGACAACACCACAAAGTTGCAATTTAGATTTTAGACAACTGTATTTGTATTACAAAAAAATAATGTCTATTAAATAATATAAGAGGCACAAAAACAGCATTGAGATGTTTTTATTACACTATCTTGTCTTTTTTATTGAGTTTTTTTTATACATATGTTATTAAAAAAAAAGGAAAACCCGCTGGAACCCGCCCCGACCCGATTCCGACGGGATCGGGATCGGGACGGGACTGGAGCAAGTCCCGCCAAACCTGACCCCGCCAGACCCGACCCCGCCCCCTTCGCCCGTCCCGCCCCGATCCCGCCAGACCCGAGCCTGGCCCACCTCTAGAGAAAATGAGTTATTTATAGTTGGAAAATTGGGTTAAAGTATAAATATAGTAACTTATGGGTTAAAAATAAATATTAAGGGGTAGGGGGGTTGGGGGAGGCCAAAAATGGCCGTTGTCCAATGGCCAAAATCTAAAATGGCAGTTGGTGCAACGGCTATATTTACAAAGGGGGGGCTCTTGGGCGGGATCGGGGGCTGGCTCGGGGCGGGCGGGCTCAGATCTGGCGGGACGAGACATTGTTTCGTTCCGAGTTCGAGTCCCACTACCATTTTTTTTGTTTTACTCGGGGTCTGGGCGAGACCGAAGCGGGCTCGGGACGGGGTCGGGTCGGGGTCGGGTCGTCCCGGCCCACTGACCAGCCTTAGTTGAAATTGGCAATATCAGTGAAAAAGATATGGCAGTTCTTATTAGAAAATTTCAGTTTGTTTTAGTCTTTTTAAGGAATTACATGATTTTGTACTAAAAACAATTAAACAAACTTTAGTGGCTGAGTTTGGGCTCTTTTTAGCCCATCGATTTGTTGAGAAAACATGGTAGTCTTTTCATGGAGATTATTGAGAGCAGAAATTTGCATGCGGTTAACAAAATGATAATGCTAATGAAATTTTGGTGGGTATCTGCTTAATATTTGTATACTAGACTTACACACTGCTGCACTGAAGTGTCCAATAATAGGCTTCAATCATGAAAAATAAGGAAAAAGTTTGTCTTGCCTGATAGTCCCTTCAATATCTTATGCTGGACTAGAACTAATACATATATTTAATGGGTGTTATTATTTGAGTGAGAGTAGCTATGGCCACCTCATCCTTTCTTGCACGTCACATATAGAAAGGAATTAGTAAAGAATGTTGAGGGAGGATCAATTGTAAGTTCACCCAAGGGAAAACAGATGAAACTAATGAAGAAAAAATCGGGTTGAACGTATAACCAACTTTAAAAGAAAATCTGAAACAGAATAATCTCATAATTCTTTTCATTAATGAAAAAAATTTATATACATGATATATAATATTTAATTATAAAAAATAATTTTATCTTTTCCTAATACAAAATTACTACCATAATTATATATGTACAAGAATTCTAATAATTATGGTAAGTAAATATACATTGTACAAAACCGATATACACTGTTTCCGTGTGATATATACACGGTATCTTTCACACCCCCGCAATCATAACGGGCGGTTGTCGTACTCTAAGACTGTCCCTAAAATCTTCAAACAGAACTAAGGGAAGACCCTTAACAAAGATGTCAGCAATTTGGTACCGTGAAGAGGCATGACTCGGACACCACATTTGCTATCCCTCGATACTCGGCCTCCGTACTAGATCACGATAAAGTAGCCTGACGCTTAGCCGACCAAGAGACCAAGTTATCTCCAAGAAACATAAAATAACCAGATGTCGAACGTCTGGTATCCGGACATCCACCCCAATCTGCATCTGTATAAGACACAAGAGTAGATACGGAGGATGGATATAAGTGCAAACCATAATCAAGAGTGCTATGAAAATAACACACAATGCGTTTAACAGCATGCATGTGTTTGTCCCTCGGATCATGCATAAATAAACACATCTGCTACATTGCATATGTAATATTGGGCCTCGTGAAACTAAGGTAGTGAAGAGCCCCTGCAAGACTGCGATAGTGGGAGGGATCCTCGTAATGTGTGCTAGAATTAGCACTCAACTTCAGTTTGGTGTCAACCGGAGTAGGAGAGGATTTACAGGATGACATGACAACCCGTTCAATAATCTCAGCTGCATACTTCCTCTGGGATAGAAAAATACCACTTGCATGACGAGTAGCTATACCAAAAAAATAACTCAAGGTCCCCAAGTCTTTCATAGAAAATTTTAAATTGAGAAGAGATATGATAGACTTCCGCATGATACCAGAAGAAGCAATCAATATAATATCATCCACATATAACAGAATGTATGCCAGAGAAGTGCCACGATGATATATGAACAGAGAATGATCAGACATGCTATGAGAAAATCCAATCATAGACACATAATCTGTAAACATTTTATACCAAGCCTGAGGGGGCCGTTTAAGCCCATATAAGGACTTCTTTAGCAAACAGACATGGTTAGGATGATCGGGGTCCCTGAAACCCAAGGGCTGATATATGTATACTATCTCCTTAAGATCACCGTGTAAGAAAGCATTTTTCACATCCAGTTGATGAATGAGCCATGCTTTCGAGAGAGCCAAATTGAGAACAATGTGAATGGTTTCCGGTTTGACCACCGGACTAAATGTCTCTCAACAATCCATGCCAACTTGTTGGATTTTGCCATCACCTACAAGACGGGCCTTATGCCTCTCAAAACAAATGTAAGATTTTTCCTTATGAGTAAAAATTCACATATAATGAATAACATTGATACCAGGCAGACGGGGTACCAACTCTCACGTCTTATTTTCAATAAGAGCATTATATTCATCATCCATGGCCATTTTCTAATTCGGGTCATGAAGGACAGACACTGGGTTACATGGTAGGGGTAATTTAGTGACATTAGAATTGAGATTAAAATGTCGTTTTGGTTTAAAAATACCCCGTTAGCTGCGAGTAACATGCCCTTGACTCAGAATAGAAGTGGATGGGACTTGGGATGGTGTTGGGTCGACTAGGGACTGGACAGCAGGTAGTAGGCCTGCTGGCCAGATGAATGGACTGGCAGACTGAAATATTGGGCCACTAGGTAGTAGGCCTTCTGGTCGAGAGGCTGGACCGGGAAGGAAAAGATTTGGGCCAGCAGGCAGTGGGCCTGCTGGCGGAGACTGGTCATGGGGGGTCTGTGGGTCAAAATCCTGAGGTTGGGATCGTACTAAATGGTGGACCACATACGATAAGAGCCCATTGTCCAAAAAATTATAAGAATTAGACACCGAATTACACAATTTAGCAAACATAAATTGGGTTTCATCAAAAAGGACATGGCGACTTATGATGATTTTATTAAAGATAAATCAAAATATTTGTAACCACGATGATTAGACGGATAACCCAAAAATACACAAGAGGTAGAACGGGATGGAAGTTTGTTAATTGTAGTAGACGGGAAGAGAGGATAGCACAACACTCAAACACTCTAAGATGAGAATACGAAGGATCGTTATGATAAATAATTTTTAGTGTAGATTGCTAATCATTTGCTATGGAGTATGTTAAGGAGGTAAGTAGTCATTTGTAATGCATGATGCCAAAATGAAGGTGGTAAGGAAGCATGGGCTAGTAAAGTCCGAACAATATTATTAATGGTACACATTTTTCTTCTGGCTTTTCCATTTTGTGAGGACGTATGAGGAAAAGAAAACCTAAAAGAGATGCCATTAACATTACAAAAATCACAAAATGGCCCATTATCAAATTCTTTTCATTATCACATTGAATATTTTTAATTTTCCATTCAAATTGGGTATGGATGAATGCTCTAAACGATAAGAATGTGGAAAAAACTTAAGACCTTTTAGATAATGGAAAAGTACACAAAAAATTAGAATAATCATTCAAAAATAACACATAATAACGATAGCCCAAGGAGCTCAAAACGGGAGATGTCCACAAATCACTATGAATAAGATCAAATGACATTAAAGTACTAGAATTAGAGGCAACAAACGGTAATCTAACATGTTTTCCAATCTGACAAGAAGGACAAATATTAGTACTACGCGTACTATTACAAGAAATAAAATTATTATTTTTAAGAGAGGAAAGAACAGACGTGTCACGACCCAAACTGGAGGGTCATGACAGGCACCCGGACCTTCCTTGCCGCGTACCACTAATCATATATGTTACATCTAACCATAATTAATCTAGGTCCCCGAGGACCGTCACAAAGTACCCTACTGAAACATAGGAATGATAAACTGGAAAGGTATTGCGTAAACTCTTGCAAACGGAAGAACCCAACCTATTCATATATACATACTAAGGCCGACAAGGCCATACATGACTACTATACACAGGACAAATGTCTACAATCCGCTAAAGAGTATGTAACAACATAAGGTCAGGACAGGGCCCATCCTACTAGTGCGGACCGTCGCCCTGTCTACCTGAGCCTGCGGGCATGAAAAGCAGTGTCCCCCGATAAAAGGGACATCAATACGATTGATGTACCGAGTATGTCAGGCATGAAAAATAGCATAATAGATATATGAAAGTAACATGAGACCCATAATATGCATAAGTATCATGTCTGTGTAGAATGCGTCTGAGGGCCATAGTATCCATAAGTATCATGTCTGTGTAGAATGCATTTGAGGGCCATAATAAGCCTAAATGACATGCACAATGCGATCATGCATATACATATGCCTATATAACGCCATCAAGCCTCTGTGGGCATCCCATCATATCATATCGGCCTCTGTGGGCATAATCATCATCGTGTATATCTGTACCAACTGCAGGTGGTGTGCATACATAACGCCTTCCCTTTTCCCATTCCCCATACATATATATATAGTAGAGTATATAACTCATTTGAGGTCAAGGTATGTAGATGAATGTAATGCATGAATGATATGATAATAAGACACTATAAGTT
The DNA here is from genome assembly GCA_029783415.1 of Anisodus acutangulus. Lineage (NCBI taxonomy): Eukaryota > Viridiplantae > Streptophyta > Magnoliopsida > Solanales > Solanaceae > Anisodus > Anisodus acutangulus. The sequence goes on from CM056499.1 coordinate 1,543,925, forward strand.
TGTCGGAGTGATGTAATGTCGCTTCACCCCCGATTAACATTATGAATACTAACATCTTTTCCGTATACCTCAATAAGGATTTAGGAACATATTTAGACATTCTTTTAACATAAGAATGAATAACAGGAATATCCTTAACTACTAAGAGTAGAATAATTTATGGAACAATGTTACGTTTACGTTTCGTACTTAGAACATGCCAAAAGGAAGAAATGATTTCCTTAACATACCTTTAATGTCGAACAATACTTCAATCTTATATGTCAAGAACTACTCTTATTCCATTTTACTTCACTTCGAAGAAAGCCCAAATTCAACAACGCAACAAACGGAACATCGTGATTGAAGTAGTGAGAATTGCTCTTTTCCTCCATAAATTGGGCTTCCATTGCTTCTTAGTATACAAGAGTTATGTTTTATGTAAGGAACTAAAATTCACATTTTCTTACTGCTACAAAAGTACTATGTATCTATTCCTAAAAAAAAAAGTGATGCCTATCTATTCTCTCCTCCATTTATGTTTTTTTCTAGTGAAATTGGATCCACAAACTTATATCATTATTACTCCCATTAGATACTATACCCATGTGTACATGTCTATCTAATTACAAGTACATACATGCCGCCACCTATCCCTTGTCCCCCTTAAATTTTATCCTACTCCACTACAACCCCTCGTTTAAATAATTACACTCATAATTAATTTCTTGATCCCAATTCACTTAAATCTTATTGACTTATAAAACCTTCATATACTAAATGTCATAATAATGCTATATAGCACTAGTCCATAGCCTCTTTTGGGACATACAACTATTATTAAGCCTCGCCGTCACACTTGTTAAATCCTAAATTGTTTCGAGACCGCACTCTTTTATATACTAAGCTCTTCATTTGCGTATATGAATATGATAAATCCCCCAAGGCTCTGGTCTACTTGCATACATCTAGTTATTCAAACCTTCACCCGAAAGTATGGGGTGTTACATCATTTCCCCCTTAGAAACATTCGTCCTCGAATGTTGGGGGACGTATCTAATCACCGTCACGTAGCCAAAAAATACAACCACCTCTTCACGGGGCCATATAATATAACATACATCATTACGGGGCCTCGTCTGGATTGCCGACTGTCTTTATCTCCGCTGAGATTTACATAAAATATTATTATAGTTTTTCCCGTACAAAGTTAAACACTACATCTAACCTACCCCCAACCAGTTATTCAGCATAATGTGAGTCTGGGGTTTCGGAATACAAGGTCACAAGGGTTTGAATCACGTATTAACCATCCATCAGTGAAATCTCATATCTTATTAGGTTGCTAGAACAGTGTTGTGGTCCTGTTACTTCTACTCTGGTCTCTTCTTTACAATTTTGACCCATTGCTACTAGAATAGCATTGTTTGCTTATAACAATGGATAAGTTGGTTAAGGATATTTGTGCTTCATCTCATCTTCCGCCCCCCTTGTCTTATCTCCTACATTCTTATTCTGCCATAGAAATTTCATGAAAGCTACTTCTTTAGTCCTCAACTTGTAGAATTATCGATCTATGTTATCAATAGAAACCTCTTCATATGATAATTCCTATGTAACCTTCACATCGTCAATCGGTACAATCTTGGAAGGATCCCTAACACACGCTCTTAACATAGAAACATGGAAAAAATGGATGAACAAACTCTAACTCCGAAGTCAAGTCCAATTCGTAAGCCACTTGGTCGATTCGTCGAATTATGCGATATGGCCCAATGTACATTGGGATGAGCATTCCTTTTTTCCCAAATCACATTACACCCTTCAAAGGAGAAATCTTTAAAAAGATCCAATCATCCACTTGGAACTCTAAGTCCCACCGTCGCACATCTGAATATGACTTCTGATAACTCTGAGCGGTTAACGACCATTCTTAGATAAGCTTCACCTTCTCTATGGCTTGGTGCACTAGGTCATGCCCAAATAATTCTGATTCGCCTACTTCGAACTATCCGATAGGTGATCTATATTTCTGTCCATACAAAGCCTCGTATGGAGCCATTTTAATTCTAGCATGATGATTGTTATTGTATGTAAATTCAAAAAGGGATATATGATCATCCCAACTTCCCTTGAAGTCCAATACACGAGCTCGTACCATATCTTCGAGTGTTTGAATCGTACGCTCGGCATGCCCGTCTTTTTTAGGGTGGAAAGATGTGCTAAGATTAACTTGAGTGCCCAAACTTATTTTTTTGAAATGGTTTCTAGAATTTAGCTATAAGTTGCGCACCTCGGTCAGATATAATAGAACTAGGCATACCATGAAGGCGAACAATCTCATTAACGCATAATTTTACGTAGTCCTTGGTTGTGTAGGTAGTTTTGACTTCCAGGAATTGAGCTGATTTGGTCAGTCTATCAACAATCACCGAAATAGAATCAAACTTATGATAAGAGCGAGGTAAACTGGTAAGGAAATCCATATCAATCATTTCTCATTTCCACATTGGTATTTCAATATTCTGAGTCAAATCGTCGGGCTTTTAATGCTCCATTCTTATTTGTTGAAAATTAAGACACTGAACTACAAACTCTGTAATGTTCCTCTCCATGTCGTTCCACCAATACATACCTTTGAGATCATGATACATCTTAGTAGATCCAGGGTGAATTGAATATCGTGAGCAATGGACCTTCGTCATAATCTTGTCTCATAATCCTGCTACATTAGTAATACATAAATGGACCTTCCACCTGGGGGTCCATCTCTCATTGTACTCGAATATTGCGGTTCTCTTTTGTTAGATATCCTTCCCAACCTTCCCTAAAAATGGGATCTTCATCATGATGTTCATTTTCTTCCAGTATGAGGGATGACCCTACTGTATTCTGAGTCATAGGGCTATTACTATCTGAATCTTTCAATCGGACTCCCACTTAGCTAACTAATGTGTTCTCTCCGGTTAACTTCTCTCCTTAGTCCTCACATTAGTCAAGCCGCTTATGGGTGAATGATCATATTGTCAACATAGCTTTGTTTACTAACTGGTGTGCTACAAACTCTTATATTTATAGTTTCTCAATCGTGAACACTTTATGGAAAATGTCATCGAATCTAAAGTGTGCATATCATCACAGTTAACTCTTTCGTACTTTCTCACTACTCGTAATTATAAACAACTTCCTTTCTTACTTCTTCACTCATTTTCTTACTTGTCGTACTTTTCTTAGTTCTAAAATATTCTGTTATACATACATAATCTCAAACACTGCTCCTAATTCCAATCATTGGCGTTACTACCCCTTAAAAGATGAGTTGTTAACTTATTCCCTTATTCAGTACGTGGAAGATTCTAAAGAATTTGCATTACATGACGTTGGCCTACTATATCCAAACCTGGTCATTATATTGGATTCAGATTCCTTCATTTGCCCCATGGCTGAGACTTTCTATCAATGGTGCTTTGGGAAAAAAATTCCTTGATCTCGTTAACTGGTAAACTCTTTACGTTATCTTTCTCGTAGAACCTTTGGTCAGTTCAAAAATGCTCATAGACATTTGTATTTGCCTGACATTTTGTCTTCATTATAATGACATTATATCTTGACATATATCTTTAATGTCTACCTTGTATCCATAGGCGTCATTGGCCCCTTTTCACCTGTCTAGGTGCTGATCTCGAGCTTTACTCACTGTTACTTTCGTTTACATACTTTCTGAGATATATGACTGCATATGTTATGGAACCGATGCTTCGTATGTTTAGATCCAATTCACGGTGTTACATGATCTCATGACTTGTCAAGCTTTCTTGTCTTATCATTATTAGATCTCTTATCGACCGGGTGCTCATTCGTCTTACCTTTATATTTCCATTTCAAGTTACCTTGGGGGGGTCTCTTATCCCAAAGTATTTCTCATACTATCTTTCTGATTCTCATAGGTTCGTCACCTTTGGCTGAAGGGTTCTTACTGTCCCTCCTCTACCATTGGTCCTTATGTTGTTCTGGATTAATCATACCTTTGTGAAACCTGCACAACTATATTCTCATTCACCTTTATCCTTCTTGTCGTAATCCTTCCTTCTATTCGTCATTAAACGAAAAATATTTCTGCCTTGATACTTGAGCATACCATTCCATTCATACTTATTAACTGTTTTCATATTTCTTACAACCATTCTTTGATCGTTTCATAGTTCTCGTCCTCAACTGCCTCTAACAAGCTATTGTTATCTAGAGGTTATTTAGAATGGTAATATGCTGCACAATGAAATATGTAGATTTGCATAACCTACTAAACCTTCCAATGATGTCTTCTGCGTTTCATCTGTACAACTCATAACCATCTTATCATTACCTTTGCGTATCAACTTGGGACGCTTCAGAATGTTGTGGCCATGACTACCACACTAGACCAACCCCCTATACCCTTGCTGCATACTCCAGCATGCGCTCGACCATACTGACTACAAGATGGTCGGGGCGGTCTCACTTGACCTTCACCACTTTTGACCCTGAGATATTGGCATATTTGAACCCTTTAATTATCGGCGATCCCTGACTAATAAACTCCCTAGGTTATAAGTTCTCTGACCCTTCTAGGGGCCTATCTCTATCGATGTTCTAGGATGAAGTCGTGCCTGGGAGGCAACCCATTGATTCAATACCTGCACCGCTCTTCTTACATCCAATTAGACGGAGCCGGTGGTAGGACTGATTGTACGGGTACTTCCCTCAACTCCTCTGGTACTACTAGATTCGTCGATACCTAAGAAAGTAACTTACTCATATCCTCTGACGGGCCTGTTTCAATAGAGAGAATACTATACCAAGTTTGTCATGACCCAAACTGGAGGGTCATGACCGGCAGTCGGACCTTACCTATCGAGTACCACTAATCATAATTTAGCATATAACCGTAATTTCTCATGGTCCATGAGGGCCACCAGGAGATACCCTGCTGATATATGGAAATAGTAAACTGGAAAAGAGCTATGTAAAATCCTGTAATCAGAAGGACCCAACCTATACACATATACATACCAAGGCCATACATGACAACTATACACAGGACATCTATCTACAAGCCTCTAAAGAGTACGTAACATAATAAGGTCCGGACAAGGCCCCGCCATACCCCTATGCATATAAAAAATATCATACCACGACTAGACTGCAACTCTAGAACAAATAGTGCTCCAATATCAGCTGAACCAGCAATCTACTAGTGTGAACCGTCGCTCTATCTACCAGAGCCTGCAGGCATGAAACGCAGCGTCCCCTGACAAAAGGAACGTCAGTACGACTGATGTACTGAGTATGTCAGGTATGAAAAATAGCATAATAGAGACCTGAAAGTAACATGAGACAAGAAACAACCAACCTGTACTGAATGCCTCTGAGGCCATAATATGCCTAAATGTCACACACAATGCGGTCATGCACATTCATATACGTATATAACACCATCAAGCCTCTGTGGGCACCCCATCATATTATATCAGCCTCTGTGGGCATAATTATTATCGTGTATATCTATACCAGCTGCAGGTGGTGTGTGTATATAACGCCTTCCCTTTTCCCATATCCCATACATATATATAATGCATACATATAGTAGAGTATATAACTCCTTTGAGGTCAAGGTATGTCCATGAATATAATGCATGAATGATATGATAATAAGACACTATGAGTTTGTCTAAGTAATGTAATATGGCTTCACCTCCAATTAACATTATGAAGACTAACATCTTTCCCATATACCTCAATAGGAATTTAGGAACGTATTTAGACATGCTTTGACAACAGGAATGAATATTCTTAACTACTAAGAGTAGAATCATCTATAGGATAATATTACGTTTACGTTTTGTACTTAGAACATGCCAAAAGAAGAAATAATTTTCCTTAACATACATGAGCCAGTTTGTGTCCTCAATACAACTAAAGTAGTCCGTAATGCACCCCAATCTCATTTTTCAAGAAATCCTCTTCTCCCCCTTACTTTACTTCGAAGAAATCCCGAATTCCACATCGCGAACAAAAATGGAATAATAAGACCAAGGTAGAGAGCAAAACCCGCTATATTTCTCCGTGAGAGGATTTATATGTTTCCCATTTGGGATCAAGAAAACGTTGCTGCCTCACTTTTTAATTTAAGCAAAAGTTTACCACAATTCTTATGAAAGCTCTTAACAATTAAAATGATAAGTTAGTATACAAAGATTTGTGTATTTCACCCCTATATGAACTTTGAGCCCACTTATCTTTTCGTCACTTTGGACAATTGTCCAATACAAACGATGCCACCACCAACTAATAAAAGGTTAGTCACAATATGCTCTATTTCCTATGCAACAGGTGGAAGTATTTTTTTAACAACTTATCCATTAATCAATTAATGTCTTATCTACCCTACACTCTAAATATACTCAATTACACACATAACTAATTTCTTGATCCCAATTCACTTAAATTTTAATGAAATATAAAACCTTCATATACTCAATATCATAATCGTGCGATATACAACTAGTTCATAACCTCTTTTGGCACATACAACTATTATTATTAATCTCCATCGTCACACTTATTAAGTCTTAAATTATTTTGGGGCCGCATTCTTTTATATACTAAGATTATTTATTTGCATACGTGAACATGACCAAAAATCCTCCAACGCTCGGGTCTATTTACATACACCTAGCAATTCAAACCATGGCCCGAAAGTACGAGATGTTACATTATAATGGAGTAGGACAAAATTTAAGGGGGACATACCCATGTGATTGAGGGATAGGTGGTGGCATGCATGTACTTGTAATTAGATAGACATGTACACATGGGTATAGTATCTAATGGGAGTAATAATGATATAAGTTCGTGGATCCAATTTTACTAGAAAAAAAAACGTAAGTGGATGAGAGAATAGATAGGCATCACTTTCTTTTTTAGGAATATATACATAGTACTTTTGTACCAGCAAGAAAATGTGAATTTTAGTTCCTTACATACAACGTAACTCTTGTACACTAAGAAGAAATGTAAGCCCAATTTACAGAGGTAAAGAGCAATTGTCACCACTTCGATTCCGTTGTTCCGTTTGTTGAGTTGTTGAATTTGGGCTTTCTTCGAAGTGAAGTAAAATGGAATAAGAGTAGTTCTTGGCATATAATGTTGAAGTGTTGTTCGGCATTAAAGGTATGTTAAGGCAAATCATTTTTTTCTTTTGGCATGTTCTAAGTACGAAACGTAAACGTAACATTGTTCCATAAATTATTCTACTCTTAGTAGTTAAGGATATTCATGTTATTCATTCTTATGTTAGAAGCATATCTAAATATGTTCCTAAATCATTATTGAGGTATACGGAAAAGATGTTAGTATTCATAATGTTAATCGGGGGTGAAGCGACATTACATCACTTCGACAAACTTATAGTGTCTTATTATCATATCATTCATGCATTAAATTCATGTACATACGTTGACCTCAAAAGAGTTATATGCTCTACTATATGTATGTATTATATATATGTATGAGGAATGGGAAAAGGGAGGCGTTATATACGCACACGGCCTATATATATATGCATGACCACATTGTGCATGACATTTAGACATATTATGGCCCTCAAAGGTATTCTACACAGACATGATACTTATGCATACTATGGCCCTCAGAGGCATTCTACACATACATGATACTTATGCATATTATGGCCCTCAGACACATTTGGTACAGGTTGGTTGTTTCTTGTCTCATGTTACTTTCAGGTCTCTATTATGCTATTTTTTATGCCTGACATACTCGGTACATCAGTCGTACTGACGTCCCTTTTGTCGAGGGACGCTGCGTTTCATGCCAGCAGGCTCAAGTAGACAGGGCGACGGTCTGCACTAGTAGGATACTGGTCCAACTGATATTGGAGAACTCTATTTGTTCTAGAGTTGCAGTCTAGTCTTGGTATGATATTTTGGTTATGCATTGGGGTATGGCGGGGCCCTCTCCCGACCTTATGATTTCACGTACTCTTTAGAGGCTTGTAGATAGTTGTCATGTATGGCCTTGTCGGCCTTAGTAAGTATATATGCATAGGTTGGGTTCTTCCGTTTGCAAGAGTTTACGCAGTACCTTTCCAGATTATCATTCCTATGTGTCAGTAGGGTACTTTGTGACGGCCCTCGGGGCCTAAGATTAATTATAGTTAGATGTTACATATATGATTAGTGGTAAGCGGCAAGGAAGGTCCGGGTGCCCGTCATGACCCTCCGATTTGGGTCGTAACAAATTTGGTATCAAAGCAGGTTTGTCCTAGAGAGTCTACATGCCGTTTCTAGTAGAGTCTTATTTATGGGTGTGTTGTGCACCACACTTATAGACAGGAGGCTACATGGCATTTATGATTATGGTCACCTTCCTTCTTGATCTAGAATCGTGCTATAGAGCTGAATTGTAAGAATTCTCTCTGTAAACCTTATCGTGTTTATGATTACAACAATGCTTTTTTTCAAGTGGGCTATGATTAGCAGGGAGATTGAGGTTTGAGTGAGTGTAAATGCGAGCAGTATTCTCTCTATTGAAACAGGTCCGTCAGAGGTTATGACTAAGTTATTTTCTTAGGTATCGACGAATCTAGTAGGACCAGAGGAGTTGAGGAAAGTTCTCGTACAATCAGTCCTACCACCGGCTCCATCTAGTTGGATGTAAGGAGAGCGGTGAAGGTATTGAATCAATGGGTTTCCTCCCAGGAATGACTTCATCCTAGAACATCCAATATAGATAGGCCCCTAGAAGGGTCAAAGAGCTTATAACCTAGGGAGTTTATTAGTCAGGGATCACCGATATTTAAAGGGTTCAAAAATGCCAATATCTCAGGGTCAAAGTGGTGAAGGTCAAGTGAGACTGCCCCGACCATCTTGTAGTCAGTATGGTCGAGCGTATGTTGGAGTATGCCGCAAAGGTACAGGGGGTTGGTCTAGTGTGGCAGTCATGGCCACAACGTTCTGAAGTGTCTCAAGTTGATACGCAAAGATAATGACAAGATAGTTATGAGTTATACAGATGAAACGCATAAGACATCATTGAAAGTTTTAGTAGGTTATGGAAATTTACACGTTTTACAGTGACTCGTGATGATTAGAATGAAGGAATATGTTATGTACGTGCGACCTAAATTGTAATGTCTTACCCAGAGTAGATTGGGAATTATCCTAGGATATCATTAACGATAATGGATTTCCAGAGTCGAATCATGTGAAGAGTTACCATCAGTAAATTTAAGAAGATCACTCAAAGTGATGTACTTAAAATAGTAAGCCCAAGTCATATATAAGGATCGAGTTATCCACGGTAGTCGAAGGGAACATAAGCCTCTCGACGTGCGTATAGGGCCATACCGCATATTATTGAGAATTACATGTATCAATGTTAGTATGTTAAGGCATGTTTTAGGTATTGGACTGGTAAGGTCTTCGGCTTCATTGTGCAGCATATTACCATTCTAAATAACCTTTAGATAACAATAGCTTGTTAGAGGCAGTTGAGGATGAGAACTATGGAACGATCAAAGAATGGTTGTAAGAAATATGAAAACAGTTAATAAGTATGAATGGAATGGTATGATCAAGTATCAAGGCAGAAATGATTTTTATTTAATGATGAATAGAAGGAAGGATTATGACAAAAAGGATAAAGGTGAATGAGATTATAGTTGTGCAAGTTTCACAAAGGTAAGATTATTCGAGAACATCATAAGGACCAATAGTAGAGGAGGGACAGTAAGAACCCTTCAGCCAAAGGTGACGAACCTCTGAGGATCAGGAAGATAGTATGAAAAATACTTTGGGATAAGAGACCCCCCCCCAAGGTAACTTAAAATGGAAATATAAAGGTAAGACGAATGAGCACTCGGTCGATGGGAGATCTAATAATGATAAGACAAGATAGCTTGACAAGTCATGGGATCATGTAACACCGTGAATTGGATCTAAGCATACGAAGCATCGGTTCTACAACATATGCAGTCATATATCTTAGAAAGTGTGTAAACGGAAATAACAGTGAGTAAAGCTCAAGATCAGCACCTAGATAGGTGAAAAGGGGTCAATGACGCCTATGGATACAAGGTAGACATTGAAGATATTTGTCAAGAGATAATGGAATTATAATGAAGACAAAATGTCATGAAAATACAGATGTCTATGAGCATTTTTGAACTGACCAAAAGTTCTACGAGAGAGATAAAGTAATGAGTTTACCGCTTAACGAGATCAAGGAATTTTTTTCCCAAAGCGTCATTGATAGAAAGTCTCAGCCATGGGGCAAGTGAAGGAATCTGAATCCAATATAATGACCAGGTTTGGATATAGTAGGCCAACGTCATGTAATGCAAATTCTTCAGAATCTTCCACGTACTGAATAAGGGAATAAGTTAACAACTCATCTTCTAAGGGGTAGTAACGCCAATGATTGGAATCAAGAGCAGTGTTTGAGATTACATATGTATACTAGAATATTTTAGAATTAAGAAAAGTACTAAAAGTAAGAGAATGAGTGAACAAATGTCAAAAGAAGTAAGAAAGGAAGTTGTTTATAATTATGAGTAGTGAGAAAGTACGAAAGAGTTAACAGTGATGATACGCGCACTTCAGATTCGATGACATTGTCCATAAAGTGTTCACGATTGAGATACTATAAATATAAGAGTTTGTAGCACACCAATTAGTAAACAAACCTAAGTTGACAATAGGATCATTCACCCACAAGCGGCTTGACTAATGTTAGGACTAAAGAGAGAAGTTGACCGGAGAGAACACATTAGTTAGAAACATCATGATGAATATCTTATTTGTGGGGAAGGTCGGGAAGGATATCTAATAAAAGAGAACCACAACCTTCGAGTACAATGAGAGAGGGACCCCCAGGTGGATGGTCCATTTGTGTATTCCCAATGTAGCAGGATTATGAGACAAGATTATGACGAAGGTCTATTGCTCATGATATTCCATTCACCCTGGATATACTAAGATGTATCATGATCTCAAAGGTATGTATTGGTGGAACGACATGAAAAGGAACATTACGGAGTTTGTAGTTCAGTGTCTTAATTGTCAGCAAATAAGAATGGAGCACCAAAAGCCCGACGATTTGACTCAGAATATTGAAATACCGATGTGGAAATAGGAAATGGTTAATATGGATTTCCTTACCAATTTACCTCGCTCTTATCATAAGTTTGATTTTATTTAGGTGATTATATCTGACCGAGGTGCGCAACTCATAGCTAAATTCTAGAAACCATTTAAAAAAAAGTTTGGGCACTCAAGTTAATCTTAGCACAGCTTTCTACCCTCAGAAAGACGGGCAGGCGAGCATATGATTCAAACACTTGAAGAAATACTACGAGCTCATGTATTGGACTTCAAGGGAAGTTGAGATGATCATCTATCCCTTTTTGAATTTGCGTACAATAACAGTCATCATGCTAGAATTAAAATGGCTCCACACGAGGCTTTGTATGGACGAAAATGTAGATCTCCTATCAGATGGTTCGAAGTAGGCGAATCAGAATTATTTGGACCTGAAGTGCACCAAGCCATAGAGAAGATGAAGCTTATCTAAGAATGGACGTTAACCGCTCAAAGTTGTCAGAAGTCATATTCAGATGTTCGACGATGGGACTTAGAGTTCCAAGTGGATGATTGGGTCTTTTTAAAGATTTCTCCTATGAAGGGTGTAATGAGATTTGGTAAAAAGGGAAAGCTCATCCAAAGGTACATTAGGCCATATCGCATAATTCGACGAATCGGCCAAGTGGCTTACGAATTGGACTTGCCTTCGGAGTTAGAGTTTGTTCATCAGGTTTTTCCATATTTCTATGTTAAGAGTGAGTGTTGGAGATCCTTCCGAGATTGTACCAATTGGCGATGTGAAGGTTACAGAGGAATTATCATATGAAGAGGTTTTTATTGCTATCGTAGATCGATGATTCCGAAGTTGAGGAATAAAGAAGTAGCATTCATGAAAGTTCTATGGCAGAATAAGAATGTAGGAGAGAAGACAGGGGAGGTGGAAGAGGAGATGAAGCACAAATATCCTTAACCAACTTATCCATTGTTATAAGCAAACGAATGTTATTCTAGTAGCAATGGGCCAAAATTGTAAAGAAGAGACCAAAGTAGAAGTAACAGGACCACAACATTGTTCTAGCAGCCTAATAAAATATGAGATTTCACTGATGGATGGTTAATACGTGATTCAAACCCTTGTGACCTTGTATTCAGAAACCCCAGACTCACATTATGTTGAATAACTGGTTGGGGGTAGGTTAGATGTAGTGTTTAACTTTGTACGTGAGAAGCTATACTAATATTTTCTGTAAATCACAGCTGAGACAAAGACAATCGGCAATCCAGACGAGGCCCATAATGATGTATGTTATATTATATGGCCCCATGAAGAGGTGGTTGTATTTTCTGGCTACGTGACGAGGATTAGATACATCACCCCAACATTCGAGAACAAATGTTTCTAAGGGGGAAATGAAGTAAAACCCCGTTAGGACAATGTTGTGCCCCTGTTAGTGTACATGCACTGTCATGTCTCGGTCTTATATATGAGCCTCGATCAGACATACTTTGAAGTGGAACCCTCATATCCTTACTAACCATTCGCATCCTCTTGTCCTACCTACTTTCTTCCTCCTCCACGTATCTTATGACATAATCTGGCGAGCCCTGATTAATGAACTCCCAAGATTGTATACTATCCAGAATCTCAGAAGAATCGGTGTTAGTGAATGAAATGAATACCCTGTCATGGTGTTGCACCTGAGGGGACCCCAGCTGTGTCAATCCCTGTACAGCCTCACTTACATCATGATCAATGGGGCCCAATAGTAAAACTAAGGGCCTCGGTGAGGTTGGAACTCCCCTCACCCCATCTTCCATTGGCAGAACTGAAATTGTTCGAGCGGGTGACTCATATGGATCCTCGGATGGATCCTCCTCTATAGAAACCATGATCTCTGACGGATTTGACTCCATAGCGTAATTTATATCTCTTTTTTCTACCTTTGTAGCCATCCGACCCGTACCAGCGGGTGGTACTTGTCTAATATCTTCCCTCACAACAACACTCGCACTCTTACTAACCTGAGTCTTTCTCGTATAGACATCGCTGTAATTTCAAATGGGAAAATAAGATTAGGAACAAGTTTTCTTACGACTCGGCTCAATCGAATGATCTAGGTTATGAAATAAGGAGACCATCCTAAATTCCCTGTAGCCTCCTGCTTATAAGTGTGGTGCGCTACACACCCATAAATAAAACTCTACCAGACACGCTTCTAGACAGACCTGGCTCTGATACCAAGTTTTTCACAACCCAAACGGAGGGCTATGATGAGCACCCGGACCTTACTTGCCGAGTAACACTAGTCACATGTTTAGCATATATCCATAATTTTGCATGGCCCACAAGGCTGCCACAAGATACCCTGCTGACATATGAAATAGTAAACAGGAAAGGAGCTATGCAAAATCCTACAACCAGAAGGACCTAGTCTATATATATATATATATATACCAAGGCCGACAAGGTCATACACGACTACTATACACAGGACAATTGTCTACAAACCTTTAAAGAGTACGTGATATCATAAGGTCGGGACAGGGCCCCGCCATACCCATATGCATATGCAAAAATAATGTACCAAGACTAGACCGCAACCCCGGAACAAATGGATTACTCTAATATCAGTTGAGATGCAACCTACTGGTGCGGACCGTCGCCCTACCTACCTGGACCTGCGGGCATGAAACGCAGCATCTTCCGACAAAAGGGACGTTAGTACGAAAAATGTACCGAGTATGTCAGACATGAAAAATAGCATAATAGAGACCTGAAAGTAACCTGAGACAGGAAACAACCAACCAGTGGAGAATGCCTCTGAGGGCCATAATATGATTAAGTACCATGTCTGTGCAAAATGCCTCTAAGGGCCATAATATGACTAAGTACCATGTCTGTGCAAAATGCCTCTGAGGGCCATAATATGCCTAAATGTCATGCACAATGTGGTCATGCATATACATTTGCGTATATAACGCCATCAAGCCTCTGTGGGCATCCCATCATATCATATCAGCCTCTGTGGGCATAATCATTATCGTGTATATCTGTACCAGCTGCAAGTGGTATGCGTATATAACACATTCCCTTTTCCCCATCCCCATACATATATAATGCATACATATATTAGAGTATATAACTCATTTGAGGTCAAGGTATGTACATGAATAAAATGCATGAATGATATGATAATAAGACACTATATATTTGTCGAAGTGAGGTAATATCGTTTCACCTCCGATTAATATTATGAATACTAACATTTTTCCCATATACCTCAATTGGGATTTAGAAACATATTTAGACATGCTTTGAACATAGGAATGAATAACATGAACATCATTAACTACTAAGAGTAGAATTATTTATGGGACAATATTATGTTTGTGTTTCGTACTTAGAACATGCCAAAATAAAGAAAGATTTACCTTAAAATACCTTTGGATATAGACTCTTCAATAATCACCCTATCGTTCTTTATTTTGATTCTGCGTAGAGACCTAATTCATGAAAATAATCACGTTATTTTTCCCTTGAAGGGAATATGAAATTGCTGTGAACAATTGTTCTTGAGTACGTATTTGACTTCAAGTCCCGTAGATGTAGTTGTAGCTAAACCAAAAAATCCCTATACACCTTATCAACTATTCTCTTTAAAAAGGGGACCAAAATCTCATAAAATTATTGGCTGCACAACTTCATGATACATCAATTCATTACATAAAAGAGCACAAGTAATCTTTTCATAGTGGACCGAGAGGTCCACCCCCTTTTGCCACTTTCTTGAAATGATGACATTTGTGTTAAAGGTGTCACCATTTGACACATACCATAGTGAGTAATCATTTTGTGTTATGTTGCCATGGACCCATATAATTAAATACTAACTTATGTACTAAGAGTTGATACACCACGTACAAGAGATAGATATATATGCAATGGATGAATCATCTTTTTGTCCCTTGTAATGGTCTTATCATTATTATATCTTCCATCGATTGAGTGCTCATTCATCTTACCTTTATATTTCCATTTCAAGTTACATTGGGGGTCTCTTATCCCAAAGTATTTCTCATACTATCTTCCTGATCATCAGAGGTTTGTCAAATTTGGCTGAAGGGTTCTTACTGTCCCTCCTCTACCATTGGTCCTTACGTTGTTCTGGTGTAATCATACCTTTGTGAAACCTGCACAACTATAATCGCATTCACCTTTATCCTTCTTGTCGTAATCCTTCCTTCTATTTGTCATTAAATGAAAATCATTTCTGCCTTGATACTTGATCATACCATTCCATTCATACTTATTAACTGTTTTCATATTTCTTACAACCATTCTTTGATCATTCCATAGTTCTCGTCCTCAATTGCCTCTAACAAGCTATTGTTATCCAGAGGTTATTTAGAATTGTAATATGCTGAACAATAAAGCCGAAGACCTTACCAGTTCAATACCTATAACATGCCTTAGCTTACTAACATTGATACATGTAATTCTCAATAATATGTGGTATGACCCTTTACGCACGGCGAGAGGCTTATGTCCCCTTCCACTACCGTGGATAACTCGATCCTTATTTATGACTTGGGCTTACTATTCTGGGTATATCATTTTACGTGATCTTCTTAAATTTACTGATGGTCACTCTTCACATGATTCAACTGTGGCAATCCATTCTCATTAATGATATCCTGGGACAATTCCCAATCTACTCTGGGTAAGACATTACAATTTAGGTCGCACGTACATAACATATTCCTTCATTCTAATCAGCACGAGTCACTGTAAAACGTGTAGATTTCCATAACCTACTAAACCTCTCAATGATGTCTTATGCGTTTCATCTGTATAACTCATAACCATCTTGTCATTACCTTTGCGTATCAACTTGAGACACTTCAGAACGTTGTGGACATGACTGCCACACTAGACCAACCCCCTGTACCTTTGCGGCATACTCCAACATACGCTCTACCATACTGACTACAAGATGGTCGGGGCGGTCTCACTTGACCTTCACCACTTTGACCTTGAGATATTGGCATCTTTGAACCCTTTAAATATCGGTGATCCCTGACTAATAAACTCCCTATGTTATAAGCTCTCTGACCCTTCTATGGGCCTATCTCTATTGGATGTTCTAGGATGAATTCATGCCTGGGAGGCAACCCATTGATTCAATACATGCACCGCTCTCCTTACATCCAATTAGACGGAGCCGGTGGTAGGACTGATTGTACGATAACTTCCCTCAACTCCTCTTGTACTACTAGATTCGCCGATACCTAAGAAAGCAACCTACTCATATCCTCTGACTGACCTATTTCAATAGAGAGAATATTGCTCGCATTTACACTCACTCCAACCTCAATCTCCCTGCTAATCATAGCCCTCTTGAAAAAAAGCATTGTTGTAATCAGAAACACGATAAGGTTTATAGAGAGAATTATTACAATTCAGCTCTATAGCACGATTCTATATCAAAAAGGAAGGTAACCATCATCCTAAATTCCTTGTAGCCTCATGTCTATAAGTGTGGTGCACAACACACCCATACACAAGACTCTACTAGACACGGCTTGTAGACTCCCTATGACAGACCTGCTCTGATACCATGTTTGTCACGACCCAAACCAGAGGGTCATGACAGGCACCCGGACCTTCCTTGTCGCGTACCACTAATCATATATGTAACATCTAACCATAATTAATCTTGGGCCCCGAGGTCCGTCACAAAGTACCCTGCTGACATATAAGAATGATAAACTGGAAAGGTATTGCGTAAACTCTTGCAAACGGAAGAACCCAACCTATGCATATATATATATATACTAAGGCCGACAATGCCATACATGACTACTAACAGGACAACTATCTACAAGCCTCTAAAGAGTATGTGATATCATAAGGTCGGGACAGGGCCCCGCCATACCCCAACATATAACAAAAATATCGTACTAGTACGGACCGTCACCCTGTCTACCTGAGCCTGCGGGTATGAAACGCAGCGTCCCCTACAAAAGGAACGTCAGTACAACTGATGTACCTAGTATGTCAAACATGAAAAATAGCATAATAGAGACCTGAAAGTAACATGAGACAAGAAACAATCAACCTGTACCGAATGCCTATGAGGGTCATTATATGTATAAGTATCATGTCTGTGTAGATTACCTCTGAGGGCCATAGTATGCATAAGTATCATGTTTGTATAGAATGCCTCTGAGGCCATAATATGCCTAAGTGCCATACACAATGCGGTCATGCATATACATATGCGTATATAATGCCATCAAGCCTCTGTGGGCATCCCATCGTATCATATCGGCCTCTGTGGGCATAATCATGATCGTGTATATCTGTACCAGTTGCAAGTGGTGTGTGTATATAACGCCTTCCATTTTCTCATTCCATACATATATATAATGCATACATGTAGTAGAGAATATAACTCATTATGTCAAGGTATTTACATTAATGTAATGCATGAATGATATGATAATAAGACACTATAAGTTTGTTGGAGTGATGTAATGTCGCTTCACCCCCGATTAACATTATGAATACTAACATCTTTTTCGTATACCTCAATAACGATTTAGGAACATATTTATACATGATTTTAACATAAGAATAAATAACAGGAATATCCTTAACTACTAAGAGTAAAATAATTTATGGAACAATGTTACGTTTACGTTTCGTACTTAGATCATGCCAAAAGGAAGAAATGATTTCCTTAACATACCTTTAATGTCGAACAACACTTTAATCTTATATGCCAAGAACTACTCTTATTCCATTTTACTTCACTTCGAAGAAAGCCCAAATTCAACAACGCAACAAACGTAACAACGGGATTGAAGTAGTTAGAATTGCTCTTTACCTCCATAAATTGAGATTCCATTGCTTCTTAGTATACAAGAGTTACTTTGTATGTAAGGAACTAAAATTCACATTTTCTTGCTGCTACAAAAGTACTATGTATCTATTCCTAAAAAAGAAAGTGATGCCTATCTATTCTCTCCTCCACTTACGTTTTTTTTCTAGTGAAATTGGATCCACAAACTTATATCATTATTACTCCAATTAGATATTATACCCATGTGTACATTTCTATCTAATTACAAGTACATGTATGCCGCCACCTATCCCTCAATCACATGGGTATGTCCCCCTTAAATTTTATCCTACTCCACTACAACCCTTCGTTTAAATAATTACACCGATAATTAATTTCTTGATCTCAATTCACTTAAATCTTAATGACTTATAAAACCTTCATATACTAAATGGCATAATCATGCGATATAGCACTAGTCCATAACCACTTTTGGGACATACAACTATTATTATTAATTAATGTCGTTACACTTGTTAAATCCTAAATTATTTTTGGACTGCACTCTTTTATATACTAAGCTCTTCATTTGCGTATGTGAATATGACAAATCCCCCAAGGCTCGGGTCTACTTGCATACATCTAGATGTTCAAACCTTCGTCCAAAAGTACGGGGTGTTACAAGACGCTCCGGGATGATCCAAACGCGCATGCCATAAGGAGGGTGCAAAAGCGGAAAATGTTGACGGCGTGGCTCGATTAGTGGTAGTGGTGGTAGTGATAGGACAGAGCTCTCCCCGACTATTACATCTCATTAGAGGCATCCCCATTGTGAAATCCTTCACAGAAAATCCAAAAGAGTCAAAGTCAACAGAAATCCAATTATTAGTTGTAAATTTACGAATGCACACCAAATTTTTAATTAAGTGGGGAGAATGAAGGACATTTTTCAAGGCCAAAGGTGGGTTAAGGGGAGGTAAATGTGTGTGACCATAACCACGAATTGGAATTGAATTACCATTACCAACAATGATGCCACGATTATTTCTCAAATTGAAATAAGATGAGAGATTACCTGGTGCGGATGTCATGTGAGAAGTAGCACCGGTGTCCATGAACCAATTTGCATTCGAAGGATTTAATCCAAGTGTATGCATCGATGCCTCGATATTCGTGGAAGTCAAGGTCGATACGGGGACCACAACAGTAAAGGCCTGCTGGGATCGAGGCCCAAGCAGGCCAGCCTACTACCAAGGCCCAGTCAGTAACTGCTGGGTCTGCTGGAACGGCTGGGGGCCATTAGGCCTGGCCCAATTAGCTGCTAGAAATACTGGCCCAAACACTGGAAATTGTGGCGTGGGCCACTGCCCACTGACCCAACGCCACGGCCACTGTGCACTGGCCCAAGGCTGCGGCCCAGCCGGCTGGCCACTACCACCTCATCCTCCGCCACTGCTAACCCCGTGGCTACCGCCACTGCCACCGCTGTAGTTTTTGCCACCATTTTTCCAATTTTTGCCCTTTCTGCCTCCACCATTATTACGGGTTTTGCTAGAATTGTCCTAGAATAAGTGAAAGGCATCGGACGTGGCCACCATAATGGCAGAATTAGCTCTGGTTGCCGTGTTTTTAGCCAAGTTGGCTTCTTCTAAGGTGAGCATGGAACGTGCGTGGTAGAACGACGGGAGTGGATTACTTTGATGAAGAAGCGTCTCAATGCCATTATAAGCCTCAGAGAGGCCTGCAGCCATGTGAAGAACAAGACGATCATTTGTGACGGGCGCGCCAACGTTTTTGTGTTGATCCGACAACTCCTTGAGCCTTTTACAATAGGTGGAGACATTCGGAAAATCCTTCATGTTGATGTAGGAGACTTCCTGCTCAAGGGTCACAGCACAGGAATTGTTATTATCCTGGAATATATCACGCAACTTATCCCACGCTTCCATTGTCGTGGCGTCGGGTTCAATAATAGTCTGCAAGAGGTCCGTAGATATAGTGGGATAAATCTACTGGAGCACCGTAGCATCAAGAGTTGCCCATAACTCTATTTCATCATCTGTGGTAGGCCCCTTCTCCTTGCCTTTTGTCGGGGGATGATGTGATGAAGGACTCGATTAGATCGTGCGTGAACTTTAATAATTCTGCACACATCGCATATTAAACATTTTCCATCTCAAGAACAATAGGAATGTTGTTCTTGATGTTGGAGACTGCAAGGGCATGATGAAATGTGTTCTTTGTGGTAGATATGATGAAAGAACAAGAAGAGAATTTAGGGATTCGGAAGAAAAAAGAATTTGAAGGGGGGGGGGGGGAGACGGTCACTGGTGGAGTAGGGGAGTGGAACTTCACTGGCAATTTCACCCTAACCCGATGGATACCCAATCCACCCGACCCGATTATATGGATGAAAATCTGACAAAACATGGATTTAATCGGGTGACGGATGGATCGGGTCGGATTCGGGTGGACATACATCCAACCCACCACCCGATCCACCCGTTATAAATTAATTATTTTCAATCCACCCCTTGTAGATTTTTTATTATTTGATATAAATAATTGATAAACATAATTGCTAATTATATCTACCAATTTATGGATCTATTTTTACAAAATATAAACTTGTGGTCAACTTTTACATTTAAAATTTGAAATCTCAAATCATGCCTTTTGGATGATTTGGATTTTCATCCCATGAGATAAAATCGCATGTCCAAACGATGATTTCATCTCATAAGATGAAATTGCATGTCCAAAAACGCTTAATAAATGCTATTTTTAATTTGACTGAATCGAGCTAATCAAAATAACTTGAGTTAAGAAATATGCGGGTCGCTAACTCGTCCAAATTTAAACAGATTGAATAAATTATATTTTTATCTGCTAATTATACCACTCTAAATTTGATCAAGTAAAGCGTACATTGAACAACATAAGAAAGGAAAAAAACAAATGTTGATCGTTTTCACATAAAAATATGAACTCACAGTATTAGGAGGATTGATGATATTTATTTTATCTTAACAGTTGATATAATCAAATGCAACTTTGTGGGTTTACCAGACCCTGCCATTCTCGAATTAAAATGAACAAAGTAAAGTTCATTTTTGTGAAATTTGAACTGACATATTTATTAACTGTCATAAATTACCTACAAGACTTAAGTATCGACCAATTTTCATAAGTCTTCGTCGCTTCCATCCGCGAAGCACCCGATTCACCCGTGGATGATGGGTGGATCGGATGTGGATTTAAAAAAATAGGGTGATGGATGGGTCGGGTGGTGGATGGATCGTTGGCGGGTGGAGGCGGATTGAGTTCCACCCGATCCACCTCTGATCCATTGCCAGCCCTAAGTGGAAGGAGGATATTTTTGGAGAAGGAAAAGTTTGCCCTAGACTGATGATACCATGAAATAGAATAATTCACTGATTATTTTCATTAATAAAAAGGTTTATATACATGATATACAATATATAATTATTAAAAATAATTCTGCATTTTCCTAATACAAGACTACTACATTTTTCTAACACAAGACTACTATCATAATTATATATGTACAAAAATTCTAATAATTATGATAAGTAAATATACATGGTACAAAACCGATATACACTGTTTCCGTGTGATATATACACGGTATCTTTCAAAATCATTATGTTAAGAGGCCTTCTACAAAAATTTCTAAAATCGGTACGTGAGAATTGGTTAACCAAGTTGTCATGAAGTACCTAAACTATTCAAGGGATTAGAAGCAAGGAATAATAACATCTTCACAAATTAATCAAACCTTGTGTGTTTTCCTTAAGGCATTATGCAGTTGTGAATAAGAGTATTGGAGGAGTGAGACATTCATTTAATTTTTCTCTGTTTTATGAATGCTATTGCATTTTAATTGTTGAATGTGTTATTTCTGAATTTCACTCTATATTGTTACAGTTTCAAGTGTTTTTAGGTGAAATATTTCAGAACTTTTACCTAAATAATTCAATATTGAAAATATTTAATGAAAATAATACAGTTTTCTGATTTTCCAAAATAGAATAAACATATTTGTCAGTAACGTTTTATGTATTATTTTATTGAAAAATTCTAACAGCTAAAAACAAACAGTAGAGAAACTAAACGGATGTAATAGATGTTATTATGAGTAACAATTTAATCTTAAAATGTTACCGGGGTAACGATTTTCTGTTCGTGTGAGAACCTTTTTAGAAGTGACACAGTATGATTTTTTTACAGAATGATTATGTCTGTTAATTATTTTGGTACTTTTTCAAGTGATTTTGCTCAATCTTTGATGTAATTCAACTGTAATTAAACCAGCAAGTGTTTCTTCTCTCTCTTAATCTTCATTTCACCTCTCTTTCTTTCCCTTTTTAGCATTTTACTAACGAAATTGAAAACCCACTTTGCAGAATCATCTAACTAATCTTTGAATCTCATATTCAACACCTATTTTGCAGCAAGATCAATTTTCAGAACTTTACAATAACCTTTAATTTCAGCTGTATTCAAACAAAAACATAATGACATTATATTTAAAAGGATAGAAAATAAATCATGTTAGTCGGCATCTTCAATCGGAGTTTGCATTTCCGATTAAACTATAACATCACAATATTCGGATAAGAAAATTAGCATCAGCCAGTGCAAGCGAACATGTTTAACAAATAGCATAGGAAAAACTCACGAAACTTCAATTGAGGTGCGACATTTCGAAAATATCGCAACATCATTTTGATAATACACCAAAAAGAACAGGTTTAATCTTTGCATAACTGATAATACATGAAAAAGGGGATCACTTTTTTTCAAAAGAATTCCTAAATCGCACCATTTTTTCCAAACTATTGTACTGTCTTGTGGGTTTGTCGCAGGCTCGCAGTAAGTGAGATTTGAGAAATCAAGATTTTTCATTCCATTGGCAACAAGATCTCACTCAAACTATACTTTGATGTATCATGACTGGGATTTGAGAAAGAAGATGAAGGATAGCGGAGATGATATTTTGGTTCTCCAAACTCCTGTGGCTGCCTAGAAGATGATGTCATTGGCAGCAAATATATCATTTAATTAATCAAGTCACGGGGATAGACGGAAATCAATTGAATAAACTAAAATCTGACCGGAGAATACGTATTAATCGTATGTCATAACTCCTAATTGATGATTACGTAAAATATTTTTCAAACACCGTCAACTTTGGTTTTTGCCATTAGAATTTTTGAATAAAATAATTTATAAAACGTTACTGAAAAATACGTTTATTTTATTTTGATAAAAATTCATAAAATTACATTGTTTTCGCTAAATATTTTAAATATTGAATTATTTTTGTCAAATTGCCAATATTTCACATGGAGGCCTTTTAACTTGCTAACAACTTGATTTGATTCTAAATTGTGATAGATCATTTCTGCATATTTCAGAAAACTAGAGACTATTTTATTTCAATATTCTTTTTCTGGGATTGTAAACTTCGTCAATTGCTCCTTGCAGCTTTTCTGTGAGTTATAATCCTTCACGTATCTTGGTTGAGAATTGCTCGGGAATTCGTTGATACTGATCCAGTTCACTATATTGTTCTTTAGTTTTTTCACTTCATCATAAAAAAAATATAGATTCTTTCTTTTAATGACTCAACACTGAACTGATGTAAAGAGTAGGGGTGAGCACGGGTACAGGGTATCCAGATACCCGATCGGAACCGACACTAACGGGTAGGTTCCTGATAGATATATTATAATAACGGGTAGGTTCAGGGTAGTAAAATTAGGAACCGATCAATGTCGGGTCCGGGTCCGGTTCCGGCAAATAGAGACAGGGTACCCGAACCCGGAACCGATGCCCGAAACCTATTGCTTTTGTTTTAATTTAAAAACAAATATGGGTTATTTATTTCTTCTAAAATACGGTCGGGTCCGGCCCAATCTGACCGCGACCCGACCCAAATCTCTTTATCATGCATAAACACCCTAGAACCATTCCCTCTTTTCATTTCACACCGAAAACCCTAGCCTTCATCTCTCTCTTCGCCATCAACGCCGAGAATGGCAATTTTGTAGTGTACAATGCTTTGCTTCAGGTCTTCCTCGTCTAAAACGGGCAAGGGCATTAATAACCCTCACCCGCACACAGCATAACCACCACCACCCCACCAAGGTGAGGTTACCCCTCTTCATCGCCCTTTCTGTGATCTCTTAATGATTATTGTCTCTTTACAATTTTGAATAGTGTATTATGATTGGTTGGGTTCGTTTTGGAGGGATTTTCCCTCCTATTTTACTCATCCCACACTGATTAGAAACCTTAATCTCTAGGGTATGGGGTTCTATAAATTGAACCTCATTCCCATTGATTATTCTTATTAATTTAGTTAGTTTCTAGCTAAATTGTATGATTTCCAGTACGTTTATATGTTAATAAGCTTGTTTTAGATGAATCTATGCCTATTGTAGTTGAATATGATAGTTGGAACAACATGAAGTAGTTTCTTATATGTAATTGTACAACTATGAGCATGTTTAGTCGACATGTTTATTCCTTAACTGGTTTAGTTTAGTTTAAGAATAGGCTTAAATTACTATGCCTTGTGGATATATCAACCTGTTTTAGGTGAACAATGAATAAGCAACACAAAAATTTACAGGGTACCCGGAAACCTACCCGAAACCGCAGGGTCAGGGTAGGTTCCGGATAATGATTGTTACAGGTAGGTTCCGGATAGTAAATTTAGGAACCGGTCGTTTACTGGGTAGGATCCGGATAGTTCAAAAAAGTTAGGATACCCAGAACCACTCACCCCTAATAAAGAGGTTGGGGTTTCGGATCATTGAGAATTCCTTGGTATTTTAGATGCCTATACATCACCAACTTGTACTTTAATGCTTTCGCGAACTTTGTCTTCCACAATACTTTTCCATATAATACATAATGAACTAAATTCGCATTATCCTACTTCTAAAATCTTGATATGTTAGATCAAATATTTTTTACTACTTGCACTCTTTTGTACTAATCGTGTTATTTATAAAAATTCACATAAAAAGAAACTTGATGCAATCGAACTCATTTAAATCATATGGCACATGTACAGAGCGTCTGAAACATTTTGGGGATCTTGTTCTAATTCGTAAAAATGAACCTTTAATATAAGTAAATATATTATTTCAATAATTAGATTAGGCTAAAACATACGAATTATGAGTCTTTACAGTAAATTCTGACTAAACTTAATAAAAAATAAAAAAATGGGCCCTGCACATGTACGTCTGTGTGATTTTCGATGAAACAGGGTTAATGTATTTCAGTTCTTGTGAACTGAATGATTAGGATGACGTGTATATATAAGCACTACCGGCATTAATTTTGTGGATTTGTATGGATGATTAATATTAGTGTTCCTACATTTGTTGTTAGAACATTCTTCAGAGATCCAGTAAATTATTTTTTTCCGCCAGTGGTGAATGTATTGCTTATTTACTTTGCAGTGAAGATAAGACCGTGGTCTAAGCACATCAAATTGAGATGTGTATGTATGCTCAAGACACCATATAATATGTATCAGATAATTTCTGACGAACTTAACTTCCCGTTTCATCATTACTTCGGTGTGCAAATGTGCTTTTATTTTCAAATGTACTAATGTTACATGGTGCTTTTATTTTCATTTTTAGAGCCTACGTTCGTTAGATTCAATTATTTTGAAATTAAATTGTGGTTATCATTCTTTTTTCTAATAAACTGCATAAAATTATAATAATAATAAATTCTTTTGTTTAGAATTATATAGTCTAGAGCCAACAAAGAATTAGTATCTCTAACTCAGTTTTTCACAACCATATTCAAGTTTCAAGAAATTATTTTTGATAAATACTGAATAATTCACCAATGTTCAGGTCATGAAAGATTCATCCTCTAGACTCAATAAAATGAAATCGGGTTGAGTCATGACAAATATTGAAATAGGTTATTACCTAAATTAAGAGACTCCTTACATTCATTCACCTATTTTTACATAATTTGATTTCCGTATCGTGTTGCTTACCTTTGATCTTGCTGCAATAAGTAAATCTTGAAATCTAAAATTACTTATTCATTAAACTTTATAATATTAGAAAAATGTGCTTTATTACGTTTGAATGTTCACAATTATATGGTTTAATGAAGACCACTTTGATAACAAATACCCTTCATATAAGGAGAGGTTGATACTAAGTAGTGAAATATATTTGTTTTTGATAAAATGATAAAAGTCGCTGGTAAGATATAATCCGTTTGGTCATAGATATTTTTACTTTTTTCTGGAAATTTTTTTCACTTTTTTTGAAAATTACACTTTTTGTTTTTGGTCATTGCTTTTATCTTTCACTTTTCAAATTTTATTCTACATTTTTTATTTTCATAAATTTGACCCTGTAGAAAATTCAACCGATGAGTTTCAAAAATTTGATTATATCGTCGTATTAAAGAAAGTTTATATAAATCATGTTTAATATAATAGGAAATGATTGATAGGCAGTGTTTACGCACTCGTTATGTTTATTAATTATTTTGGGTAGTTTTACTAGTTTTCAAAAATTGGGGGGTATAAATCATATTTTATATTTTTGTTAAAAATACATTCGAACAACCAAATATTATCTGAAAAAACTATGGTCAAACACAACTCCAACTTCTGAAATTCTAAAAAAAAATTGATTTTTTTTATTTCTATGGCCAAACACCTACTAAGAATACAAATGTCTACAATTAAATGTTCAGAGAAAAACCATCATCTTCTACACAGAATTAAAGAAGAAAAATATTTTTTCTAGAAAAAATTATTGAAGCAACTTACGAACATCATTATTGAATTTTGTTGAACTTGATGTTAGAAATTCTCTATCTAGTGAACTCACATATTTAATATAATTGTATATAGATATGCTATCAATTAAAGACGTCCATTTTTTTTATCTAATAAAGTTATTTTTATGGGCTATATATAAATCTTATGTTATAAGGTATGAATTTTATATGCATAGAAACTTAGTTAACTCTACAGTTAAAATTTATGGGTTCATAACTGAAAAGTTACACCTCTTCTGAAAACCACCTTTGAAGAGTTATTGTCTCTTCCGAAGAGGTGATTCACTATTATATATGGATTGTGGTCCCTAAGTCTGTCATCGATTCTTTTTCTCCCCGTCCCATTAAAAAAAGTGTACATAATGAGAGTAACAAGACTTAGAACATCCTGCCTTCCTTCAATCGGTTCTAGAATGGATCAAGGTGAGTGTCTTTACTATTCTTCTAGTTTATATCTCTTGACTTACTTGTGATCTTACGTATAAAGTTTTCCATAAATAGTATCAAAGTACGGTCTAATTAAATCATTAGATGATATATAAAATTATTTATGATACACAAACATAGTGTAATTTAATTTGTGGATGATATATGAAAGTACTATATTTTTCGATTTTCAAAGAAGTTTTGAAACATTGCTTCGGTCTCTTAAAGTAATATTCAGTGGATCAAGCTTTCTTATGTATCTTCCATACTTTCTTACAAATCCTTTAATTATAATAATGAAAAAGTGTAAGAATTTGCAATGACGTGATGGCCGAATGACAAAGTTACAGAATATGCCGCAAGAGGATTCTTGTGGCAGAATCCCTTTTTTCACTAATTACTTTATTTATTATTTTTCTTTTCTTGATTAAAAATAATAATAAAAGGGGATAAAGAAAGAGTTACGTAAACGTGTAATATCAAACAATGTATTTCATCTCTTAGATTTTGGTTTTGATTCTGCCACAAGTACCATATATATATATATATATAATACATTAGGTTTATGGCTACAGTAATTTTATAAATTATCATCCACAAATAATAACATACTCAGTGAAATTCCACGTGGATCTGGGGAGGGTAAAGTGTACGCAGACCTTACATCTACATTGGTAGGTAGAGCGATTGTTTCCGAGAGACCCTCAGCTCAAGATAGAGCATAAGCACAAGCAAAGCAAGAGTAAATCAAGCAAGAGAAACGGTCAAGAAAAATTTAAAGCAGTATGAAAATGCTTGTATCAAAAGCGAATAAGACATGATAGCGCATTCCGAAAAAGTAAGCAGTAACTAGCGCAGGTGAATAAGCTAAACAAAGTACACTAAATGACACATATTAGCAGAAGACAAGCTACAAGGGACTATAAAGCAATATTGTGTCTATTAGTATGATAGGCTAAGCAGGCCTACAATAATAACACTACCCTTCTACCCTAATATGTGTCATCCACAACCCCCTATCTAAGGTCATGTCCTCAATAAGTTGCACCTACGTCATATCCCGTCTAATCACCTCTCACCAATACTTCTTCGGCCTACCTCTACCCCTCTTGAACCCGTCCATAGCCAACCTCTCACACCTCCGCACTGGGGTATTTGTGTCTCTCCTCTGCACATGCCCAAACCATCCCAACATCGCTTCTCGCATCTTATCCTCCACCGAGGCCACTCTCACTCTATTCTGGATATCATCATTTCTAATCATATCCCTCCTTGTATGCCCGCATATCCATCTCAGCATCCTCATCTCCGCAACTTTTATATTTTGGATGTGCGAAGTCTTGACTGGCCAACACTTCGCCCCATACAACATAGTCGGTCTAACCACCACCCTATAGAACCTGCCTTTAAGTTTTGGTGGCACCTTTTTATCGCATAAGACTCCAGATGCAAGCCTCCATTTCATCCACTCTTCCCCAATACGATGTGTGACATCGTCATCAATCTCTCCATCCCATTGGATAATAGACTCTAGGTACTTGAAGCTTCCTTTCTTTGGAATGGCTTCAAAGCTTGCGATTACGGCAGTGAAAACGGTGGCTTTTGAACGCCTGTATGTGGAATTAGAGGAGAAAGGCGGGGATAGGAAGTTGTACAGACTAGCCAAGGCGATGGAGAAGAGGGCCCGTGACTTGGATCACGTGAGGTGCATTAAGGACGGGGATGGAAAAGTACTGGTGGATGACGAGCATATTAGGCGGAGGTGGCAGTCTTACTTCTATAAACTCTTGAACGAAAAAAGAGATAGAGACATGGAGCAATCTGGTAGTTATCGGGATTTTGGGTATTATAGAAGTATTAAAGTAGAGGATGTTAAGGGTGATGTACTAAAATACATTAGGTTTATGGCTTGTATTTATCCCACACTCCTCTCTTCTCCCTCACCGCTCTCTCTCCGCCGCCACCCCACTACCAGAGTTCCGGCGATGAAGCATGACTACAACACCACTCTTTTCTCTCTCTCTTTCACACGACTGCCGAATCTCTTCTCCGACGAGCAACCAGAGCTCCGCAAACCACAAGCAACCACCACACCATAGCTTGTCGGACGACGGCGCCGTTGCCGGATCTGAGTAGTCGTGTTTGGGTTCCGGTGGCTCAGATCTGGCCGATTTTGTTCTCAGATCGGACGCTCATATATTGGTGATGCCAGATCTAAACGGTGGCTTAGATCTGGCATGTGTCGGAAAAGCACGTTGAACTCTGGAGAACTAACACATTGTAGTGTATTTTATTTCTTATATTTCAAATCCGAGTGTATTTGTATTTGAGTGTATTCATTATTTTTTTTAGTGTAAAATAGAGTGTTTTTTATATATTTTCGCTTGTATTTCGAAGGAGTTTTTTTGTATACAAATGAATACTAAATTTTGAATACAACTGAATATCCATGTATTTTTTATATTTATGTTGTTTGAATACAATTCAATTTAAATACAATATTTTTTTGCATTTATGTTGTTTGAATACAACTGATTTTTAAATACAATAAATTGAATACAATGTAAAAGTAGCTACAAATGAATACAATTGATTGGAAAAATCAGACTTGAATACAGCTGAGTTGAAGCAAAATCTGACTTGAAAACAGGGAAAATTGAAATACAGTAGAATTTTGAATACATGATACTATAGAAATGAAAGTAATTAGCAAAAGTATAGCATGCCTAAAAAAAATCAAAGTATAGTAATTTGTGAAAATTTTAAATACCCCTGTATTCTGTGTTGGGTCAGGCCCAACATAATATCTTCATCGAGTCAACCTTTGATCAAGTTCAGCTGAGAAAAATATGAACTTGGGCCCGAGGCTCAAGTACATACAACAACAGCCCGACAAAGGCAGAAGTTGGGCTACGAGCCCAATAACTAATTTCTCTCTTTCTATTGTTTGACATTGAGAGGCCATCATAAAAAAAAGCTAAAAAATGCCTAATTTTGGGCTTAATACTGCGAGCTGGCCCTTCGGCCCAAAATAATCCCAAGTGCTAGCCGCCAGCCCATTCACTAAAAAAATTAACTTTTTGTGGCGACTTATCGAATAGTCGTTACTAAAAGATTCGCTGCGAAAAGAACAGGACTATTTGTGGCGAGTCACCACTAAAAATCAATGAAAAAAATTATTGTTAAGCCTTCAAAAACTGTATCAGTTGTGTATAGAATATGTATTACTATTGTACATGTATATAAAAATGTATAATATGTGTATACTTAGTAAGTATAAAATAATTACATTTATTAAACATAAATTATACGTTTATTATACATTTATTGTACACAAATGATACAATAATGATATATTTTTTTATACATATACATTAGGGATACATACTATATACGATTAGACATGTTCAAAGGTCGGGTCGGGCCGGGTCGGGTGTCATTTTTTTCCTACTTGCCCGACCCTATATTTTTTAAAAAATTCCTACCCTGGCCCTGACCCTTCGAGGACCATATGGGTCACGGGTCGGCCCTGACCCGTCGAATTGTTTTGGCGGGCCAGGGTCAAGTCGGGTCGGGTCGGATTGAGGATTTTTTTATTTAAAAAAAATGAATTTCCAAAACTGAAATTGGCATTCACCCCTACATTACCACGAAATTTCGACGTTGAAATGTATTGTATATCGTGAGATCTTGACTAAAGAAAAAGAAAATTAGAAATCGATTTGGGGAAAAACACAAATTGATTGGGAAAACGGACGTTTTTCTAAAAATTGGTTGTGCCAAACTGCTTTGCGGTAGTTTGACCGGCCTTGTCTTGAAAAAATATGCAAATTAAAAAAAAATCGGGTAAAACGGACATCCGAGCGCAGAGTTATGACCATTTAAAGTTTCACCAATTTACAACTACTTTCTCTCCCTACATTATGCTTCCGTGATATTAACAAAACGACTAATAATATAAATATATAATTAATAATCAGCTACCGTTTTTATCTTATTTTATGTCGAGCTAAATGTAGATTAGAGCAATACATATATATAAAAAAACATGCAGTATATCACTTATTAATGACAAAAATATATATAAGTACAAAATAAATATTAATGAAGGAAAAATAATATAAATTATATTAAAAAAATATGCGGGTCGAGGTCAGGTCGGGGTCGGGTAGGGACAGGACGGGTCAGATGGGTAAAATTTTCTGACCTTGGCCCGACCCTGACCCTGATCGGGTCCCCGCTTTTTCGGGTCGAGTGGCTCTCGGGTCAGCTAAAAGCTGTCCCTGGCCCTGGTTTTTCGGGTCGGGCAGGGCCGGGCCCCGACCCGGTGGACAGGTCTATATACGATAATGATACAGTTTCTATATGTGTGATACATTTTTCTATACATATACAATAATGATACATTTTCTATACAACAATGATACCGTTTCTATACATATACAACAGTGATACATATTATATATAAGAATGATACAGTTTATATACATACACTGGAATTAGTTGAAAATTGCTAGAAAAGGGAATTATTTTGAAAAGGCTAAAAAATAACCTTTAAAATTCTTGGGCCACCGGGTGTCAATAATTTCACCTGAATAGTCATTCGTGTCTATTTATATTTATGTATGATTTGTAGCCACAAAAGCTAACATTCGTACTCTTTGTTTTCATTTCTCAATCCTAGATGAATTCCCAGGAAGAATGTGAAGTTCTTAATTGCAAGAAATTCGAATGTTATTTATGAGAATCTTTTATCACTACGATGTTCACAAAATCAAACAAAAAGAATTTTCAGAAATGATTAATGAAACATTATTTCCAAAAAAAAGGTATTAGCATTTCAATTTCTTCTTTTTCAAAAGCAGGCCTAACGGTAAGATGCAGCCGTTCCCATATTTTTCACAAAGAAAGGTTGATTGATTTTCAAAAATGTGATCAACGAGACTTTAAAAGTATCAACATGGTTGCACGTTTAGCCAGAATTTCAGAAATTGGGGCTCAAGTCCCAATTGGCACTTTCCACAAATAAAAAAGATGAATTTGTTTTGAAGCTAAAAGCCCAAATTACTTGTCAAAAATGACATAAGAGATTATCTCTTTGGTTATAAACAAGAAAATTTATTAACGGATTGAGAAGTTGAGTTATAATTATAATTTAAAGTCTTAATAAATCACACACATTTTCAAGAGATTTATTCCTTCATAATTAACCAAGTTATTAAGTTGATTCACTAGCTCGATTAATGAGATAATTAAAGTGCTAAAAATGATTTTAAAAAAAAAACTTAAAACAACCTTTTAAACTCATTTTTTTCAAACAAGTTTTACACCTCTAGCCACAAAAAATGTTTTAAAAATCCTTAGGTCAACCGTATTGTGTGAATTCTTAATACCGAAGTTCCTAACACCTTCTTTGGGGATCACCTGAACCTTTACCCGAACTCTGATATTTTTTAAAAATGTTTTCAAAATTAACCTTTAAATTGGTCTCCTAATTCTCATACAATAAATTAGGTGTCGACTCCGTTTGTTAACGACAAACACCAACGTTATGAAGTAGCTTTTATACGCAAGTGTAAAAGTGAACCGTAATAATAAATATATAAATAATAATTTAATTAAATAATGTATACATGTGTATAAACATTGTGTTGACACTAAAAAATAATTTAAGTGTTTAGACAAATTTAGTAACAGCCGAACTGTTCCAGAGCCGAATTTACTCTTAGCCCTCGACTACAAAAACTTCATCGGCTACTAAGGCATCTTAGCCGAGTTGTTAGTTAGAGGTACGACTGGGACCCACTCAGATGCAGACGGCTCAACGACCAAGTCAAAGGGGTTTCAGGACCCTTGGAAGCGGTAACGGCCAACAACAGCTAAAAGAAAGGGCTATTACCCGAGCAAGAGGAGTAGAGGGCAGGAAAATCGGCATCACCTCCCCCATAGTCGACCATTAAACTTAGTGGGTTACTTGATGACTGACATAGGGGGTGGGCACGTTTTACAGTTTTTTTCCTTTTTTTTACTATAAATAGGATAATTCTTTATATATAAAACACACAATCAATCAAACAACTCAAATTTTTATCTATCTCTATCCTTTATCCTTTACCGCTTTTACAGTACTCAGTTGCATTCATGTTTCTTACCTCTTAGTTTACTCATACCACCGTCCTAACGCTTTATGGAGTAGTTGGGGAATCAATTGCTGGAAATTAGAGTTCCATTTTCGGCCCAAATCGCTTAAGTTAAGGAATAAATTTATCTCCCGATACAATCAGCCGATAAAATGGCAAAGAACAGAATTCGGAGCGAGAACACATTGTTGTGCGAAAAACTAGTTATACATGTGTAAAGTGTAAACTAAGAAAATAATTACATGGATACGATCTATTGTGTTGGGGCCATATATTTTTTTAACGTTCCCATTATATAATGTGTTGAGCCGGTGTGTTTGTATTTGAGTCAAGGCTGCAAATATTTGTACACTTACGTTTTTGGGTGTGTTCGGTATTTCAGAAAATATTTTTTAATTTTCTCATGTTCGTTTGCTCAAAATTTTTGGAAAATATTTTTTATAGGAAAACAAGTTCTTAAAAATAATGAAAATGACTTTCCTAATCAAATTAGGAAAAACAAATCCACAAATGACATTTCACCAACCACCCTATCACCACCCAACCCACCTCTAACCATCAAACCCCAACCTCTCCCACAACCCCCACGCACCCACCCGTCACCCCCACCCATCCCCCACCCCAACCATCAAACCTCAGCCTCTCCCACAACTCCACACACCCACCCGCCACCCCCATCCCAAATTGTTTTTTCCACACCACCCCATCGCCCTTATCCCCCCTCCTCCAAAAAATGTTACTCTCTCTGTTTAAAAAGATTGTCTTACTTTCTTTTTTAGTCTGTTTAAAAAAAATGTCTCTTTCGTTTTTTTGTAACTCTTTCATTCCAACTTTCCACGTGACATGTTTAAGACTACACGATTAAATGTCATTTTTGTACATTCAACACATTTTATTTAATACCACAAGATTGAAAAGTCTTTTGTACTTTCTTAAACTTTGTGTCAAGTCAAAACCAGACCATCTTTTTAAAACGGGAGGGAGTATTCTTTTTGTTTAAAAAATGTTTTAAATTTTTTTTCTTTTTTGATTTTCTACACCATCCACCCCCTCCAAAAATATCATTGTTTTTATATATAAAAAAATTGAAACGTTTTTTTTGTTTTGGTTTTCTACGACCCCCTCCCCCACCTCAACACCCCACCCACCCTCCCCAAAAAAAATTACTTCCTCTGTCCCAATTTATGTGATACACTTTCCTTTTTAATCCGTCCCAAAAAATTATACATTTTTTTATTTTGTAACAATTTAACTTTAACATTTACCTTTTACGCTTAACGAGATGATCTATAAGTATAACCACACAAATGTCTTTGACTTATTTTAGATCACAAGATTCAAAAGTC
This sequence comes from Anisodus acutangulus, assembly GCA_029783415.1. NCBI lineage: Eukaryota > Viridiplantae > Streptophyta > Magnoliopsida > Solanales > Solanaceae > Anisodus > Anisodus acutangulus. The sequence goes on from CM056499.1 coordinate 1,578,664, forward strand.
TTTCTTTATTTCTTAAACTTCATGCCGAGTCAAACTATATCATATAAATTGTTCTTTTCTTAGATTAAGGTATCATCACATCGGTAAGTTTAAGAAGGAATGCATTGATTTTGTGATTCATTTCCGCTCTTCTCTTAGCTACACCGGCTTACATATGCTCATGCCCTTCATGGATCTAGGAGTTCATACGAATCGAGGAATGTAGCGGTTGCTCGACCAAAGCCGGTCAAAGACTCGATTATACGCCTGATATTGCCAGAAGACCGAAGGAGAGTACAGTTAAGCAGGTAAGCGAATGCGCTCTCTCTCACTCTATAGTCTTGTGTAAAGCTTTTTCGCCTGTCTATTTTTTTTTCTCTTTATTCAAAGTAAGCCGATCAAAAGGCTCTGGTAGAAGCCAAACTTCTGCTTCATTTTCTTTGATCGAATATGCGAGTCAACCTAAAGCGATTGATAAGTGGGTTAGGTGCCCAATAATTTATTTATCTTTAAAGATATTTATACTCCGGGGAGGGAGTAATTTTTTTATAAAAAAAAGTTTTGAAAAGTTGTTTTTTTATTTTTTGTTTTTCTACGACACCCAACCCCCTACCTCCGCCTCGCCCCAACACCACCCCACCACCCCCTCCAAAAAAATTATTTTGCTTCTATAAAAAATGTTTAGAGAAGTTCTTTTTTTTTTTGGTTTTCTACGACCCCCACCCATCCCTTCCAAAAAAATAATTTTTTTATTTAAAAAGTTTTGAAAAGTTGTTCTTTCTTTTTTGGTTTTCTACGACACCCACCCCACCCCCTCTAAAAAACTTTTTTTTCTACGAAACCCCCCTAAGCCGCCCTCTCCCCTGCACGACCCCTAACAACCCACTACCCCCTACAAAAATTATCTTTTTTTAAAAACGGTTTTGAAAAGTTTTATCACCCACCCACCTTCACATTCATGTTCGGTTAGGGTGATCGGTGGGGTGGTAGTGGGTGGGTAGTGGGGGTGGGGTGAGTGTTAGGGATGGTGTGGTATGGGGTGGGGTTGGTGGGGCTTGGGTGGATATGTTCTGAAAAATATTTTCTACCAACCAACCGAACATGAGAAAATAAGTAAGAAATTCACTTATTTTCCACTATTCAAACGAACATGAGAAAATAAGTAGAAATTCACTTATTTTTCAAGAACACATTTTTCAAGAAAATATTTTTCATGGAAAATATTTTCCTCCATACCGAACACATCTTTTATTAGAGTAAAAATGAACTTCCTTGGTTTTAATTCGTTTATCTTCATTTGAAATAATGTAAAGAAGAATTTTTAATCTTGTGATATGAAACTAAATATATGTATAACTGATAGAATATATGCAAATATTTTTTTTGATATAGTTAGTGATTTTGTATATCTTTAATTATTGTAGCAATATTTTATATTAGTTATGTGAATATTTAATTTTCGTAATTATCGCCTAGAATTACTATTGTACATCATGTATATAAACCATTTACATTAATGAAATCAGCAAGAGATTATTCTCTTTCATGGTATCAGCAGTCTATGGCTTACTTTTTCCTTCTCCACACAGCTTCTGCCGCCCTTGGTCTCTCGGCCATCCCTTCCCTTTTTTCCCGAAATCCTAATTCTCCTCTTATTCCTCAATCATGTCTACCATAAAGAATACCTTTCATCATGCCCTTGCAGTATTCAACATCAAGAACAACATCCATATCGTTCTTGAAATAGAGAACATCCAATACGTGATGTGGGCAGAACTTTTTAAAATTCACGCAAGGTCTCATAGAGTCCTTCATTACATCATCAAACCAGACAAATGCAAGGAGAAGGTGCCTTCTACCGATGATGAAATAGAGTTGTGGAAACTCTTGATGCTACGGTCCTCCAATGGATTTATTCCACTACCTCTACGTACCTCTTACATACAATTATCAAACCCGACACCACATCAATGGAAGCTTGGAATAGGTTGCGTGATATATTCGAAGATAACAAAAAATTTTGTGATGTGACCCTTGAGCAAGAATTCTCTCACATAAATATAGAAGATTTTCCGAATGCCTCAACCTATTGTCAAAGGCTCAAGGAGTTGTCAGATCAACTCAAGAACATCGGCGCGCTTGTAAAAAATGATCGTCTCATTCTTAAAATGGTTACAGGCCTCTATGAGGCGTATAATGGGGTTGAAACTCTTCTTCGCCAAAGCAATCATCTCCCGTCGTTCTACCAAACACGTTCCACGCTCACCTTAGAAGAAGTAGGGTTAGCAAAAAATGAGGCAACCAGAGCCAATTCCGCCATAATGGTGGCCACGTCCCGCGAAATCGACGACTCTCAATCATTCTCCAAAAATTGTGGTCAAAACCATAACAACGGGGGTGATGAAAAGGGTTAAAACTGTGGGAAAATTACGGTAGCGGACCTGGTATTGGCAAGGGTGGTGGTCGTTGCTAAAATGGCGGCGACAGTGGTAGACGTAGAGGCAATAATGGTGGTCAGCAGGGGGCCGGGCTACAGCACCCCTGGCAGCATGCCTGGGACTCGGAGCAGTGGCCATGGGGCCTGCCTTGGGCCAGTGCGCAGTGGCCCATGCCGCCCTACCCGTATCTATCTCTAAACTAGGCCAGGACCAGTGGACAACAACAACAACAAGCCCAGAATTGTCCTGGGGCTCGTAATTACACGGCCTGGCAGTAGCCTAGCCTGTTTGGGCCTCGGCAACAACAGGCTTTTGTTGTTGCAGGCCCATCCGGATCTCCAACACCCACAGATATCAAGGCGGCAATGCATACACTTGGGTTAAATTCCCCGGATGCAAATTAGCACATGGACACCGATGCTACTTCTCATATAACATCCGCGCCAGGTAATCTCTCATCTTATTTCAATTTGAGCAAAAATCGTGGCGTAATTATTGGTAATGGTAATTTAATTCCAATTCGTGGTTATGGTCACACAAATTTTTCTCCCCCGAACCCACCTTTAGCCTTGAAAAATGTCTTTCATACTCCTCACCTAATTAAAAATTTGGTGTCTATTCAGAAATTTACAAGTGATAACTCGGTTTCTGTTGACTTTGACCCTTTTGGATTTTCTGTGAAGGATTTCTGGACGGAAATAATGAGATGTGATAATCGAGGCGAGCTCTATCCCATCACCACCACCACTAAACAAGCGACACCGTCAAAATTTGGAGCTTTAGCACCTTCTTTATGGCATGCACGTTTGGGTCATCCGGGAGCATCTGTTTTTTTCCTCTCTTAAAAACAATAAATTTATTGAGTGTAATATTTCTCATAGTACTAATGTTTGTCCTTCTTGTCCGCTTGAGAAACATGTTAAATTATCGTTTGTTGCCTCAAATTTTAGTACTTTGTTGTCATTTGATATTATTCATAGTGATCTTTGGACATCTCCCATTTTGAGCTCTTTGGGCCATCGTTATTATATGTTATTTTTAGATTATTATTCTAATTTTTTGTGGACATTTTCGTTATCTAAAAAGTCTTAAGTTTATTCCACATTCCTATTATTTAGAGCATTCATCCATACTTAATTTGAACAGAAAATTAAGAATATTCAATGTGATAACGGAAGGGAATTTGATAATGGACCATTTTGTGAATTTTGTAAGGTTAATGGTATATATTTTCAATTTTCTTGTCCACATACGTCATCACAAAATGGGAGAGCCGAGAGAAAAATCTGCACCATTAATAATATTGTTCGGACATTACTAGCTCATGCTTCATTACCACCTTCATTTTGGCATAATGCATTACAAATGACTACTTACCTCCTTAACATACTCCCTAGCAAAGGAATAGCATACCAATCTCCACTCAAAATTCTTTATCACAAAGATCCTTCGTATTATCATCTTAGTGTGTTTGGGTGTTTATGCTATCCTCTCTTCCCCTCCACTACAATAAACAAACTTCAAGCCCGCTCTACCGTTTGTATGTTTTTGGGTTACCCGTCTACTCATGTTATGATTTATCCTCTAATAAAATCATAATTAGTCATCATGTCATTTTTTATGAAACCCAATTTCCGTTTGCTAAGTTGCATAATTTCGTATCCAATTCTTATAATTTTTTGGATGATGGGCTCTCACCGTATGTAGTCTATCATTTGGTCCAGCCCACACCTTGGCTTCCGGACTAGCAAACACCGACAGGCCCACTGCCTGCTGGCCCAGTTCCCTCTGTCCGTGAGTTTCTACCAGCAGGCCCACTGTTTGCTGGCCCAATTTCCGCCAACCCGCCACTTCTGCCAGCAGGCCCACTGCCTGCTGGCCCAACCCAGTCCAGCCATCACCCAGCCCAGGTCATCCCAACTCCTATCCATCCCACTTCTATTTCGGGACAAGGGCCCGTTACTCATAGTCAACGGGGTATCTTTAGACCAAAATAATATTTTAATCTTAACTCGAATGGCACTAAATTCACCTACCACGTAACCCCGTGTCTGTCCTTCATTACCTGAATTGAAAAATGGCCATAGATGATAAATATAATACTCTTATTGAAAATAAGACGTAGGAGTTGGTGCCCCGTCCGCCTAGTGTCAATGTGATTCGTTCTATGTTGATTTTTACTCATAATGAAAAATCTGACGATTGTTTTGAGAGGCATAAGGTCCGTCTTGTAGATAATGGAAAAACTCAACAAGTTGGTGTGGGTTGTGGAAAGACATTTAGTATGGTGGTCAAACTGGCAACTATTCACACTATTCTCAGTCTAGCTCTCTCAAAAGCATGGGTCATTCATCAGCTGGACGTGAAAAATACGTTCTTATATGGCGAACTCAAGAAAACTGTATATATGCATTAGCTCTTGGGTTTCAGGGATCCCGATCATCCTAACCATGTGTGATTGCTGAAGACGTCCGTATATGTGCTCAAACAGGCTCATCGGGCCTGGTACAAAAGATTTGCAAATTATATGTCTACTCTTGGGTGAATAAATTGAACAAAAGAAGTATTAAGATTATGAGAGAAATAGAAATATGTTTGCAAATTATCAAAATTAAAAATCCATAAAGAATGAGAAAAATAAATATATATCTGATCGCCACCTATTTTGCCTAGCCACGCAGACCATAAGAATTAAGAAGGCAGGTAACAGTATAGAAGATAAGGAGAGAGAAAGGGGAATTAAAAGATATGGCAAAAGCTGGGAGTTGGATATGATCAAGAAGCTGCATAAACACTATACCAAGAGGACAACCTACTAAACCTTTCTGTTGGTACTCTATTGTACTTTATAAAGCAGTACGGAAAGTAAATAACTATTACAAGTATTCGAAAGGATAAATAAATGGTCAATCTTCAAAACTGCCGCAAGCGTGTTGTGTCTTGAATCTTGATAACCTTGCAAAGCCAATGTTGCGAACTGTCGCAAGCTTGTTGTGTCTTGAATCTTGATATCCTGAAATCAAGAAACAACTAAATCTTGATAGTTACAACGTTGTGTGTTGAGTCGAGTGATTGCACTCTGTCCTTAAGACAAGATTGCCCCGTATATATGCTTTTACGTTAGCGGGCAATAGTCTCCCAAGATAAAACAACACTTTAATCTCAACACTACAAAGTCAATAGGTTGAGCCTCCCGAATAAAACAAATATGAATCGACTTGCTGAAGATATGGAAAAGGAAGGAAAAGTTTCTATCTTCTCTTCTCGTTTGTCTCTGTGTATATAGTATGTCTCTATTGGGTATATCTTGTGTATATGTATGGGTTTGCTCACTGATTTTCGTCACAGTTTGGTCACTGTTTTGAGCTATTTTATGGCTGTTTTGCAGTCTATATTCGTCACTATTTTGTCTCAAATTCTGTCCCGAATTGAGCCAAAAAACAGCTCAATATATAGCAAGTATGAGGGCAACCCAACAGCCACAAACAAGGCTGTAATGGCCATTAAGTGAGGGCTGTTAATGGCATTAGAGAGGCTGATTTATGGGTGGTTTAAGGTCATGAATGAGGCTGCTCAATTGCCCAAGTAATGGGCTGTTAATGGAGAGTTTTCTGCCTTCCGTCACCTTCCCAGAAACTCTAGGGACCAAACTGTAAAATATTAAACTTCAAGGAATAAACTGTACATAAGAAACTTCAGGGATCAAATTGTATATCTGACAAAGTTCTCTCGTCCAAAAAGATAATATCAGAAAGTCCCCACAGCCCACAGCCCACAGCCCGAAACCCGAAATCGAGACCGGACAGGCAGGCGGCGCGCGTGTGGGCTTAGCCTTGAACCCATGCACATCTAGGTCCTCCCTCCTTTAAACACATGGGATACCCCTTGGGGTCCCAAACCCTTTACCAATTAAAGACTTATATAGAGAGCAATTCTTTCTATTCCCTCCGATGTGGTAGATTTGTCCCACACCGCATTTTCATGACTCAAACACCTTACTTCGTGGACCAATATCTCTTTCATTTCTCAACGAAATTTGACGATTCTTGGCCCTACGGTCATCTACTCACTTCGTAGATCATGCATGTGTAAAGAGACAAAGCCTCCAACATGCGAAACACTAGTGTTTAATTCATCAAAGATGGGTGGACGCGTCTCCCCGCCAAAGGCAAATTTCCAACACTTTCTTCCATAGGTAAAGAATTAATATTGAGATTAACTCAACCTTAAAAGCGAGCTTATAGGGTGAGAATTGTCCAAGTCCATATAAGAAGTTCATGTTTTAATTCCATATCTGATGTGGGACTCTTAACACTCCCCACGCTCAGACTTTATTAACTGGAGTGTGTATAATATAATTTAGAGGCACAACATCGGTGAACAAAGAATTAGAATGGGTCTGGCTCTGATACCATGTAAATAATGGATCTTGGGCCTAACTCAATCCCAAAAACTAGCTTGTACGGTGAGGATTATCCAAGTTCATTTAAGGAGTCCATGTTCTCATTTTTTTATATCTGATGTGAGACTCTTAACACTATTTTCCCACCAAAGCTTCATTAAAAGGAAATGAATTCTCATTGGTAAATTATTATTCTTCGAGTAATTCCAGTACTAATGACGCTATAAAGTATTTCATTTTTTTATTTTTTTGAGATATGAGTTATAAACACATCTGAATTATTATATTTTTCTACCTGAACTATTATATTTTTCTATGTATTAAAATACATCTAGGTTATAGTTCAAGTAGGAAAAGAGAACAACTGATAGTTAACCTAATCAATTTTGAGATGTGTTTTAATATATAAATGGTTATAGTTTAGGTAGAAAAATTGAACAACTGATAGTTGGGGTGTTACTCACGAAAATGTGATAGTTGAGTGTGTTTTGACAATTAACTCTATTTTTTTTCATATACACTGATAGAATAAGCAAACTTTACACTTGAAAGTTAGTTACTTATAACTTTTTGTAGCAAACCGCTACTAATTATTGGTAACCCATATTTAAAAAAGATAAATCAATCAGTTGCACTAAATAAAACTAACCAAAGTGTAAAAGAAATACGTTATTGATATATATGCACTATACTCTATGTATATATGGACTTGCATTGATTCCTTGTTTAATTGCGTTATATATTTCATGATTGTTGAAGATAACAAAAAGAAGCCAAAGGGTTTCTAAGCGTTTGGTGAGAATTTCTACTTCAGAAGGAAGATGGCATGGAGAATGGAATAGTGACTACATTTTCTCTCTTCGAGATCTTCAACTTGAAGATTTAGCTGAAGATGCTCATAGAGATACTCAAGTTTCCATTAATCTCTCTATCCACAAGGTCTCTCATCCATACAATTATTAATTTGCTCATTTTTTATGACACCAAAGATTGGTCCATCTTGATTATGTCAACTATACATACTTGCACAACTACGAGAAGGTTCAATAAATTGATGCATATATAGGCTGATCATAAATAAATTGATTATAGTTTTTGTACACTGAATTAGTTCTATAAAATAAAGTAACAAGTAATCAACCGTCTATAATTAATAGGATTAGTAATCTGAAAAATAAAGGTTGTTGGTTATATGCTACACCAAGCTAAAGCTAATCGACGGTGTACACTATCAATAAATACCGTGAGGATTCATACCATGACTACTTGCATAATATTAACATAAGATGAGCTTAAATGAATTAATATGATTAGTTAGAGTTCATATAGTTGATACCAACTTTGAGCGTAGTTATTATTATTGTTGTTGTATTGGTGTATACCGTCAAATCCTATTATCATTGTGCGGCTAATAGTGGCATTGTTATGCTGATGATATTACTTAGAGATACTTCATAGGCGTTTGGACGATATTTGGCTGAGGTTAGAAAAAAAGTACTTTCGAAATTGAAAAGGAGTATTTTTAAATTAAAATTGTGTTTGAAAATAAACTTCACTTGAAAAAGAAAAATTAAGTTTCGGTAAATGAATATTATTATTTTTTTACCAGCATTTTAAATATTGAACTTTAGTACGGAGACAACAACTTTTAATTCATGAGCAGCACACAGGTTTTGGCCTCTCAGTGGATGGAAGAATTGTCAATTGTCACATCTTTCACCAGAAAATGTAACAACTGCTTTTCCCCAATACTGCAGAGAGGTAACTGTAGTACAGTCTAATCCTATAAGCTCTAGATGTTTACTTCTATCTATCACATACCTAACTTTTTTGTATTTTGAAATTGAAAATACTTTTAATTCGTTATAACTATAATGGTAGTTTTATGCCTCTTAAAATCAGGGAAATGTCTAAATTTGCCTTGCACTATCCCAAATAATTCAATTTGCTCTGTTACACTTTTTTTTTTTTTTACTCTTGTCGTTAGTAAACTGTCCCGTACTTGTTATTCCATTAACAGAGCTCTGGTGTGAAATTCACGCATCCAAATTCTTTGAAAAAAAGGATTTAAGTTTACCTCTAAATTTTTTTACTATGGTTTACAATTATCTGAGCGGAGCTCCGTTAATAATTAAAAAAAAGAATATTTCCTAATGACTAGATAATATTAGACCAAAAGTCCAACCAAGAATAAAGTTGCTCAATTGGTGTGCCTGATGAATCTGAATAATTTGTTCCTCTTTAATCAGATTGATGCAAGCTTTAAAGTTTGGGTATTACCACCAAGCAGACAGAAAAGATGTACAGATGAACTTCAAGTGCTTTGCGGGGAATGGATCTTGCGTCTAACTTAATCCGAAAAGCTAGCTTGTAGGGTGAGAATTGTCCAAATCCATATAAAAAGTCAATATTTCCATTCCATATCTTGTAGGGAGAGAATTGTCCAAGTCCATATAAGAAGTTCATGTACCTCGTTAACTGGAGCGTGAACAATGTAATTTGGGGGTCCCACATTAGGAGCGTGAACAATATAATTTGGGAGTCCAACATCGGTGAACAAAGAATTAGATGGGTCTGACTCTGATACCATGTAAAGAATGGATTTTGGGTTTAACTCAACTCGAAAAGCTAGTTTGTAGGGTGATGATTGTCCAAGTCCATATAAGAAGTCTATATTTTTATTCTATTTCCGATGTGAAACTTTTAACAGATCTATCTATAAGAATTTAAGACAATTGTATTATATTATATTCTCTCGTTAATGAACTAACAAAGTTAAAAGAATTGACACGTCTTTGCAGGTTATCGATGTGAAACTAGGATTTGAAGTTGACCTCGATGGTTTAATACAAGACACCATTAGACTTGCTACCTCTGTAAAAGTACCACAACTTTTCTTTATACTCCTCCATTTTATTTCTCTATAGGGAAAAAAGAAAACAAAATAAGATCGACATTGTTTATTTTTTGCAGGAGACTTGTTCAGAATCATGTGAGAAATCTGAACCTAAATTGCAGCGTAAGAAACACTGTTACTCTTTATGTTCCTATAGTTTAGCTTTTCGAGCAGAGACAGATTCAGAATTAAATTTGATTAGTATCGAAATTTTATTTACACACATATATACTACGTGTTGTCAAAATGTTGGGTTGATTTGAACATGTACCTTCTTAACCATCCATCTATTCCCGTGAGTCAAACATATATACTAAGTCAAACTAGGGTCGCCCAAAGGGCGGGTCACTGATCCCGCCCCAAAGACGCCCCGACACTCCTACTGGCCCCTGTCCCGATCCCGATCCGACCCGCCTCATCCCGATCCCGACCCGTCTCCCTTCCCCTTTGCAAAAATAATCGTTGTACCAACGGCCAAATTTCGATTTTGACCGCTCAACTACGGTCAGAACGACTCATTTTTGCCCCTCCCCACCCCATAACCCCCCCTACCCCACCCCATAAACCCCCCTACCCCATTAATATATTTTTTAACCCCTAAGTTAATATATTTACACTTTAACCCTATTTCTTAACTATAAATAACTCATTTTCCTCTTCATTTTTCTCACAAATTTTTCTACCATCTCTCAATTTATCTCTACAATTCTACAAAACTTCCTACTATTAAATATTATATCAAAATTAAAAAATTGGGAGTGAAGTTGGCAACTAGCTTGAGGATCATCCATCGAGCAAAGTTTCAATTTTCAACTTCGATTACACGTTGACGTTACGTCGGCTTCCTTCTTTAAATTATTATTGTTACTTAATTTTAATTATCACACTTAATTTTATTTACTTTAATTATTTATTTGCATAATTATAATGGAATGATTGAAACGTATGATTAGGGGTAAGGGTAAGGGTGCTTCTTCTAGTAGGGGTAACAAGGGTAAGAGTACTTCTTCTAGTAATCTTATTCCTAGTCCCGATGATTTGATTGATTTCAGTCATATTGATGAAACTGCTTTTTTTTAATGATATATCATTAGATGATGAAGTAGATGAACCAGACATTAATTTAGACGATAATATAAATGACACACCCACTAGTGCACCTCAACCTCAGGCTCAGACTAAGTCTCAGCCTGAAACTGAAATTGGAATACCTCATATTCCCCCTAGTATGAATCGAGGCCCCACAAAATAAAAATTAAAATCAGATGCATGACATTTTTTATAGGGACGAAGCGAATCAACTAGCTAGATGTAAAATTTGTAAAAATGTTTATAATTTAAAATCGAAAAAGATCAAGGTGGGAGGTTTATTGAGACATGTACAAAGCGAGCACACAACTAGGTGGAATCAATACCGGGCTAAAAAAATCGGGTGTGTCAATTACATCTGAGTCGGGATAAGGTTCACATAGTATCCCCAACCTAGTACATGGTGAAATTAACCCGACGACGGGGGGAATTTACGGTCCTAAATATGATAAAAACAAAGATAGGGAAAATATGATAAAATTAATTGCGGTGAAGGGTTTGCCTTTTTCATTTCCTTCCTCTCCTGATTTTATTCATTACATTCGAGAAACATATAATCCTGTTTTTAATGATTTTCCTAGATCAACTGTTAGAAGAGATGTTTTTAAATTTGCAAGTGAATATCAACAATATTTACGTTATGCACTGAATCATTTTAATGACAAAATGACTATCACTTCTGACATAGGTCGTAGTGCTAACGATAATGATTATTTAACGGTAACATGTCATTGGATAGATCAAAATTGATCTATGCAAAAATGTATTTTAGCATATAGATATATAGATGATAGACACACTGGAAGTTTTATTGCAGAAAATATTCAAGAAATTTGTGATTACTCTAGATAATGCTTCTTCTAATCATTATGATATAAAACTTTTAAAACTTAGATTAACCCTATATTTTTCTGATCATTTTCATATACAACTGTTTGATTCGAGTATATGACTCATTTTGTTGCTGGAAACAGTTTTTTACTGGATTCGACATAACTTATTAAGGATTAGTTTTTCAGACAAAAGAAAAACTAACCTGGATTTCATCCTCCTATTTCTTACTTATTTACTTTTAAAAGAAAGGTAAAGAACTTTTATATCATTCAAAGTGTACCAATTTTAACCAATAAACCAAACATTTGCCAAAAAGATCATATACACTAAATAATCGAGCGATTTTTAATCATGTATCTGTAATCTATCTATAACTTTGTCCACGAACCAAACAACCCCTAACTTCATCTGTGTGAAGGGGTATAGAAAGAGTGGGGGTGGGGTAGGAGTGGGGGAGTGGGGGGGGGAGGGGGAGAAGGGGAGGAGAGACAGACAGAGTCACCGAGATGTCATGGTTAATGAAGGATATGGTACATAAAACAGGCCGCATTTAGGATATTTGAATGTTGTTTTATCCAACAAAAATGTTACAACTGCCTATTCAAAATCAAATTGATTAACTCTAATATTTTCGTACTCTGGCTGGCTCTTGAATGAAATAAATACCTAATAATAAATTCAGCAATTTAATCAGATCTAGGTCATCTTCAAGCCCAATCTATTTGTTCCTCGTCGTGATTTCTTACAATCCAAGCTCCTTCAGCAATTTCATCAAATAGCTGCCCCCAACCCCAACTCGAAAATCCCAAAAAGAACCACAAGTCATGTATAGCCTGGTCTCCTAACCTTAGCTCTTCTATGATGCCTAATGTGGCCCATTGATCATGATAAAATACATTTGGCAGCACTTCCATGGACTGGTTAACTATATACTTTTTGGAAAACGCAACAAAAGGCATTCCACGTTTCATGACAGGGCCACCGAAAGATAGAGGAGCCTCCTTCAGAAGCTCTACTCCAACTTCAAGTTCATCAAGAGAGTCCCAGCTGATATGTTTGTTGACAATCAGACCTTGAAATCCTGTGCTTTGATCCACTTTCACAATAAGTACTTTGGATCCATCAAAAGGGTGAACGTTTAGAAGCTTGTCTGTAGCAACAAGGATGGAACCAACAATCACATGAGGGGCCGCTTTAGGGGAGCTACTAAGAGGAGCTCTAATTTGGTTGAACTGAACATCTAATGTAGGTGGTCCTTCTTGAAGTATAATTTCAAGTGGCGAGTTCTTAAATGGAGGAGCCTCTGAATTCATGTTACGATTTATCCCTGGTTCACCTCCAGTCCACAGTATACCTGATGTAGGAAAAGGGAAAGACAAACTTGAAACATATAAAAAAGAACTTGTGATATGCAACTATATAGGCTAACTGCACTGAAGACGCAAATCACTAGAAAAACTAATTGATGATAGGGTTCAACTAGATGCTATAGGAATTTTCTTTTAAACAAGTATTCACCGGATACCCTAGGAATAGTCTTATTAATGTTTGACATGAAATGCAAACCAGTGACTTATGGAAATAAGAACAATAGAGGATTGAGCATATATACTTTTCAAGCATAAGAGAACAATCTCAAATTTACTACAGGTGCTACTTTCTTTCCTAAACATGGTCGGCAATCTTCAATATTCTTGTAGCTCTGGTAAGTGGTAGTTTAACTATTTTAAGAATCTATTCTACTATATGCCCCCAGGGCTTAGTTCAAGTGGCAAAGGTTGAGGGATTTGTGACTTAGGTCACAGGGTCGAGCCCTGCGCCATGACAACAGAGCTCGGTATTTAAGTGGAGATGCATAGATAGGCCGGTCTTTCCGATTTTCGAATGTTGTACTTTGGTCCTAAGAGTTGGCGCAGACGGATTTCATGATCATCAAAAGAAGAAAATTTGACACCCTCATATTTTACAATTTTCTTATTCTACCTGCCGTTAGGTCCAAGCATAATTTAAGTTTGAATACTTTATTCTCAGGTTAGGAGACTTTAATAAATATATTCTCCTTCTAAGGATACAAAGCGAAAACTATCAATAAAAAAATTGAAGTTACAAAACTTAAACCTCGAATGTCAGCATTAAAGCTTTTAACGTTTTTTAAATCAGCACCGGAAATCCTATTACAATGCATCTGATGATTTCGGACCTTTTCATTTGATAGCCAAATTATATACTTGTTCTATCATCCTAATATTATTTCCATTTTAACACCTAATTTTGTAGTGATACAGCTGACAATTAAAAAGGTATGTATGTTTAAGGTTCACTGTAATTTTAGATGGTAATGATGCATTTGATTTAGTTATAGGTTTTTTTGTGTGTACTAAGAGGTAGTTCGGTAAACCAGATAGGCGACTTTTTCAACTTTTCTTTTAGAATTTCAAATTTTGTAGATTTTTGGAACCTTCAACCAACGAAATAATCCAATCCATTTACAATTTCTTTTATAACCGCAAAATCCCCGAGACTCAGTGGTGCACAGTTTGAAACTTGGTGGATAATGGGTCGTCACTCGACCCTTCCTCACTTAAACACCAAAAGCTTTTATCTTGGCACATTTCGAACCCCTGACGTGCGCCTAATCCACGCATCACAAGCTATGCTCTTACCACTAGACCAAAGCCCCAGAGGCATCTACAATTTGGCAGCCAACTTTTACAAGATTGTATCTATATGAACTAGTTGTTCCTTTGTTACCTCTGTTATAACAAGAATTCATTGTGAAGCTCCAGTCTTCTGCCCTTCCCATAACTAAACCATCCATCTATCTACAAATGATTTCCCTTACTTGTACATTACTCCCATCATGTCTAATGCGATCTTTCATTTTCCAATTTTTACAAACCAAATGACAGGAAGGAAAGGGAAGAAGTATGGTGGGAAACTGGGGCTGCTAGTGGTCTTTTTGATGGGCCATTGGTTGTATGTGGGGATTCCAATACTGTCAGGTTTCCACCAGAGAACTGTAACAGAATTACTAGATCAATGACTATGAGGTCAGTGGATTTGCAGTTGTTAAAAGGAAGATTCACTTAGAATAAAGGTGACAGGCATGAAGTACCAACTAGACTGCATAAATTTATTTCTGATGATTGGGATGAAGGCTTCAGAAATATCAAGCAATCAATCCTTTAGAGAGTTAATTCAAAAATCTCCCTTGATATTCCAATGTGGGAACTGGTAGCCAGTCAAGACTTCTTTTAAATTTGAAAATTGGTGGTTGCAAACAACAGGTTTCAAAGACAGAACTAAAAGTTGGTGGGCTTGTTTTGTTTGTGAAGGAAGGCCTGACCATATTTTAGCTTTCAAACTGAAGGCTTCGAAAGAGAAACTTAAAGAGTGAGCAAGTTAATCCAAGGCAATCTAGAGATGCAGAAAGTGAATATTCTCAGCCAACTAACAGAATTGGAGGAGATACATGAATAAAGGAACCTGAATGAGGATGAAACATGTACAAAAGCTGCTTTGACTGGAATTTGAGATTGCTAAGCATGGAGATGGTTTGGAGGCAAAGATCCAGGGCTCTTTGGTTGAAACAAGGAGACAAAAATATTTCTCAGCTATCAGTAGAAAGGGGAACTGTGGAAAATCCTGAGGACATCAAAAGGGAGATAGCCACTTTCTATCAAAACATGTATATTGATTCTGAGGACCAAAGACAACAATGTAACCTCAGGGATTGTCCTATGCTTACTCCAGAGGAAAATTTTGCGAAGCCCGCGAAGCTCAAGAGATATGGAATAGTGTTAAAACATGTGCAGGAGATAAGGAGCCTGGTCGTGATGAATATTCTTTGACTTTCTATATTCATTGTTAGGAGGTGGTTAGCACCGATGTTCAGAATTTCTATGATCAAGGAGCTTTTAAAAAAAGCTTCAATTACACCTATCTGGCATTGATTCCTAAGAAGGTGGGAGTTAAGGAGTTAAAAGATTTCCGACCTATCAGTCTGATAAGTAACGTCAACAAATTTATTTCAGAGTTGTAAACTGAGAGACTTAAAAAAGTGGTGCAGAAGCTTGTGAATGCTCAGCAGATGGCTTTTATTAAAGGTAGGCAGATAATGGATGGCATTCTAACGCTTGAATAAAGAACAAGAAGCCAGGGATAATATGTCAGCTGAATATTGAGAAGGCATATGACCATCTAAATTGGAAGTTTTTGTTGGGGATACTATAGAAGATGGGCTTTGGAAGGAGGTGGGTCACTTGGATCAAGTTTAGTAATAGTACAGGAAAGTTCTCAATCCTAATAAATGGTTCACCAACTGGCTTCTTCTCCTCTCAGAGAGGATTGAGGCAGGATGACCCCTATCTCCTTATTCATCATTTCCATGGAAGGATTAAATGACAAGCTGAAAACTGCACAAGCTAATAACTGGATCGGGATCTTTAAAATGAATTCTGGGGTTGCTACAATATGGAAATTTCCCACCTTCAATATGCAGATGACACGCTGGTATTTTGTGATGCTGATAAAGAACAATTGAAAGGGTTAAGGGCGATGTTTATTCTGTTTGAAGCCACATCCAGATTACACATTAATTGGAACAAAAGCAACGTGTATCCAGCTAAAGAGGTAAATGAGATTTAGTGCCTGACTGTAATTCTTGGAGGAAGAATAGGTGAATTGGCAGTTTAATTTTGGAGTGCCATTGGGAGCCAAGAGCAAATCAAAAAGGATATGGAATGATGTTTCGGAGAAATGTGAAAAAAGTTAGCAAACTGAAAGATTCTATATGGGGGGAAGGCTTAATTCTGATTATCAACGTACTTGATGCTATGCCTACCTATGTGATGTATTTATTTTCAATTCCTGCAAATGTAGTGAAAAGAATATATGAACTAAGTAGGAACTTCTTGTGGCAACGTAACAGTGATAAAAAAATTCCATTTGGTCAAGTGGGATTCTCTAACAACTAGCAAGAAAGAAGGGGGACTTGGAATTAGTTACTTGAGAGCTCAGAACCAATTTTTGATGATGAAGTGGCTATGGAGATTTGCGGCAGAAGAACACTCTTAGTGAAAGAATGTAATAAGGGTAAAGTATGGGATGGAGGGAAGATGGACAGCCAATTCTGTGAATAGCCCTTATAGATTCAGTCTTTGGAAGTCCATCAGAAATTTATGGCCTGAGTTGATAAACAAGTCCAGCTTCAAAGTAGGAAATGGAATGAAAACATATTCTGGGAAGACAACTGGCTAAGGTCAGAGATCACTAAAGCAGTTATTTCTTGATATCTAAAGTTGAGTCAGCAGCAAGGAGCAACTGTGGGAGAGGTATGGACAAACCAAGGATGGAACTCAGCTTCAGAAGACTATTAAATGATTGGAAGATTGGCAGGTTTACAATGTTCTACAATATCCTAGAACAATTCAAAGGGACCTGCTACTGAAGACTATATGAAGTGGAAAGGAAATAAGCAAGGCAAGTTCTCTGTTAAGTCAGCTTATAAAGAATACAACACATCAAATAATCAAATTGGTTTGGAAAAAGAGGCAGTCTTGACAAAGGACAATCTTATTAAGAGGGGATACCATATGCTATGTTACTTGAGCGAAGAGGAGGCAGAGACAATCAATCATCTATTGATGCATTGTAAGAAGACGATCAATTATGGAAGATATTTATCAACCTGAGGGGATGTATGTGGGCTATGCCAAGGAGAATACCTGAAGTTCTAGCCTGTTGGAACATATATGGTAACCTCTACAGTCAGAAAGAGAGACGGAGGATTGTCTCAGCTTGCATTTGGTGGACAACTTGGAAAGAGAGAAATCAAAGGTGCTTTGAAGATAAATGCAGTACTGTACATAAACTAAAGATGAAGTATCTAGTTCTTTTTTGTTTTTGGTGTAAACAAGAGTACCTTGAAGAATTTGAATCTACTTTTTACGTTTAGAATTCTTGTAAGAAGACAAAGGACTGGGAATCCTTCATGTACTCGAAGTTGTAATTATGGGTGATTGCACATGTTTTGTGTGCAGTCTGTTTTACATATATACTATGTTTCCTTCTAACAAAAATCTTTGATATTCTCGCCTCTACTTTTTTTGGCAGCAGCGCTAAGAAAGATGCATTGAGGTTCGTCTCGAAATTCCTCATGGAACGGACGTAGTCTATGGCACTCATGACATCTTCTCTAACTATGTTGTGACATTGATGTTGAAGGCCATTGTGAAGCAATTTCCAACCCAGCACTTCATCTCCTATACAACTCCTAACCACCTCCCAAACTTCTTCCTCCTCAAAACTCTCTCCAGCTACTTCCACATCCTCCTCCCTCCAATATTGTTGAGCTTCACACTCTCTAGCCTCGGCCTCTACTCCACCAAGTCATTATACAACTGTAAAAGTTTAAGTGGACCCATTCCCATCCTCTTCCCCCACACTACAAAGTATAACCCCCTGCAACCACACACACAACTATCCACCCACCTCAATAGTACTCACTCTAGGTATTACCCATTGATGTTTTGGATATACTTCAGCACAGCAGAAAAAACATGGAAGAAGTTTGTATTATAATCCTTTATTTAAGACACGACACCCTAGATTTCGCTCTATATTAATGTCTTACGCAATTATTGTATTTGATAATTCCAGCCCCCACACCACCCCCGCATCATCATTTCTCATATTTTTTTCTCCCTAGGTTAAACCATCCTGCCCTTCTTTCTTTTCTAATGGCCCAAGTTCATTCACGCGTTTATTCAATTCTATTTCCACCCTCCAGAATACATCTTTACACCATTTTGTCAAATCATTTTTTCACAATTTTGAGTTTTTTTTCACGCAAAGAGATGGCACCTATGATTTAATAACTCCATTAAAAATTCCCGACTAACTCCTTGAAGTTGTCTGCCTTTTTAAATCTAAAAGGTGCTCGTTCTCTCTTCCTACTGCTATCCAGTAACATAGGTGAATGATCAAATGCCAACCTAAGGATGGGAAAATGAATGAGCTTTCCTCCCATTCAGTGAAGACAAGGGACTTGTTGAGCCTTGATTTAGATCTTGACTCCCAACTCTAGACCAAGTGTGTGAAGCACAATCTAGTGGAAGATCAATCAACTGATGAGCTGTGATGATGTCCAAGAATTCCTCCATGTCCCTTTAGAAGGTTTCACACCCCACTTTCTCTTCCGGAAACCAAATGGTGTTAAAATCTCCCCTATTACGAAGGTGTCTCTCTAGCTCTCATCCACTCTAATTTCCTCTAAAACTCCCTTTTTGATCTCTGACCTACATGATTGTAAACTCCCATAAAATTGAACTCTGTTATATTACCAGTGTCTTTGAACATTATGGGTATAGAACAATACCCCTCTCACCTCCAGAACTTCTATTTTTCTCTCATCTCAAAGTTCTAAATCCTTCCGCTTCCCCTCTGGCCGGAAGTATATCACTTCTGTATGACCTCCCACCCAACACACTTTTAAAAATAGATTTCAGTATTTCGTCCATTTTTATTTCTTGTAGACTGGGTATGCTGCTGTTGTTATTTCTTGTAGACACCAATTCCACATCCTTCAACTCCCTTTTACTTGGTTCATTCATCCCCTTTACGCACTTCTTTATGCATCTTAACTCCCCCCCCCCTCTCTCTTTCCCTCGTTTACATGTGTGATCATTTATGAAGCACGTCAAATTTTCAACAGTCTTGCTTCCTAGAAATGCCTCCTGTCTCTAAATAATTGTGCATATATGTCTTATTACTAAATTTACAGCCATTCATTTTTACATCCAATTGCAGTTTTCTCACCACTGTTTCATTAAACCAGCCATACATTCCATTATAGGAACTATCCAATCAGATATTTTAATGAGCAAGGCACATAACATCTAAAATGATATTGACCGATTGAGACAACAGAGATCTATGTAAGGTTATCGAACTTGGAAATATGGCAGATAAACAAAAGAATAGGTATATCAGTGAATCTTGACTATCAACAATTTTCTTCCTTCAAAAGAATAAAAAAAATGAAACAAGCACAATATCCTGGACATATGAAACCTTCATAAAAGATATGTTTAGTTAATCAGATTAAGGCCCAAGTGTGAATATACCAATGATAGAAAACACGCATCAAATTTTTTTGATGAATAATATGGAAAATTAATAATATTTTTCCTTCCCTCTTTCCTCCTTCGTTAAGATGGGTGGTGAGCAACAGTGGATATTTCAAAATCAGGAAACTCGCCTTTTTCCTGAAGAAGATCGTAAAAGTGGCTCCCAGAGTGAGCAAGAAAGTTAATGATATCAGATACTGCCATATCTCCACCATAAGGGATAGCTTTCTTCCTCCCAGCTGGAAATAAGAGTAGAGATGGATAAAGTTCCCTCTGCAAAATTGAAATGGACAAGCACAAGATTAACACTCAAAACCCAAGTGGATGCATGACTGTTGACTGCTTAAGTTTAATTAGGAAGCATTAAAATTTAAAGACTATAGAAGCTTATAATTTTCCACCTGCATTTCATATGCCAGGAAGAAATTTGTGACAAGATTCTGGCACAAAAGTGCATGATTTTCAGCCATTAATTTTATTTGATTAACAGGATCACTCAACAGCAAAGCTCTTTCCGAATTCGATAAACTTTATTTCAGAACATCTAAGCATGGGAAGCACTTATCTTGGCAGATCTCTAACTATACAAAGAAGATCTCAGCCCAGGTGTGTGAAATAGTAAAAGTAGTGGCATCTCTTTGCAAAAGGGTGAAAAGAAGGATGAGAAACCAAATTGCAGATAGCTATTATCTGCGTGCTTTTGAGCCCAACCATTTCACAGCCATCTAAGTATGCTAAGTTGCTAAATGGAATATAATACTTCTACAAGTAATCAGCTGAAAAAGCTATCTTGGGAAGTCAAAATGCATTGTATACGGGGAAAGTTCTTGGGTCATATATGGAAATCTTTTTTCCCCCTTTTCTAGGTCCATGAATACTACAAAAGTACTTATCGACTAGCATTTGAAGTGTTTTAACTTGTAAAAGTTGGTCATAATAGAATGGAAATGTTCACATGGTGACGAATTGAGTATCAACACAACCTTTTTAGTCTCATTTATAATTTGCAGATTAATGTAAGAGCTTAACCAAGTGAAGGGGGACAACCAAAAACTTTATATTCAAGCAATCATGTCTTGAAGATCTTATACCTCTTACTTTTTTTCTTTGTTCCTTTATTTCTTTTCAAACTTTAATTTTCATCTTTCTGTGCGTATGCATCTCCTTTTTTTACAAGGTAAATAATTTTTTAATATTGGGAAAAGCTCATGTATACGAGAGGAATACCAAAAAGTAGAGAATTAACATCAAAACATGATTCTCTACTAAAGACACTTTTTTTCTTTTTTTTTTTTGCTTAGTGGTGGCTAGTTTTAACTACTAAAGACACCTAGTCATCTATACAACTAGGAATCTCATGGGAGCACCAAAAATCAATCAAAGATAACCGGGTTACTCCTCAAATATACAACAAAAGAAGATGAAATGATAAGGTTTTTGTTGACTTGTATTATCTGATTTTGATCACATGGGATCAAATCATATAGGCTAGGAGAGTTTCAGATCTTTTAGGGATTAGATTTTTCTTTTAGAAGGTAACAGAGTGTATATATAAATCATCAGCACAAAGTGCTGGAAGGCAAATCAGATTTAAATTAGAATTATTCCTTAATTCTGGACTATCCAGAATCATGGGATAATTTTTCTTTTTTATTGATTTGTTTTCTCTTATAAATTGTATACTCTTTGAGTGAATAGAACATACTATTCCAATACCAAAACTTTCACGGTATCAGAGCAGTAGTCTTTTTTCATCTGTTCATGGCCAAAACAGCCTTATGGGAAAAGAACCCAGCTGCAACAACAGAAGCCGAGAGTTCTGTTAGTGCAGTCCCAAGCAAGACTACCACAAATTAAAGCAGCGATCCATCTCATTCTGACGTCCCGTAAGTTAAAGGGCAGGGGCAGCTCGGTGCACTAAGCTCTATGCGCGGATTCCAGGGAAGGGCGGAACCACAAGGATCTATTGTACGCAGCCTTACCCTGCATTTCTGCAAGAGGCTGTTTCCACGGCTTGAACCTGTGACCTCTTGGTCATATGGCAGCAACTTTACCAGCTACGCCATAACGTCTCATAGGTTGAATAAGAAAAATATCTGGAGAGGGCACCATATGTCACCGGTTAGCGATTGACATCCAAGGAAAACTTGGGCACTTGACTGGTGAAATCAGGAAACCTGAAGCTGGAGATCCAAAGATAAATGTCTGGAGGTCCGACAACTCATTGGTGATTGTGTGGCTTCTAAACTTAATGGAACCAAACAATAGGTAAAAAAGGGCAGCCCGGTGCACTAAACTCCCGCTATACGCGGGGTCCGGGCAAGGGCCGGATCACAAAGGTCTATTGTAGGCAGTCTTACCTCACATTTCTGCAAGATGCTGTTTCCACGACTTGAACTAAACAATAGGTAAACTCTATTTATTTTAGCCTACTGCTAGTGATGTATGGATGTTGTTAAAGATTGTTTCCACGGCTTGACCCAAACAATAGGTAAACTCTATTTATTTTAGCCTACTGCTAGTGATGTATGGATGTTGTTAAAGAAACCTATTCTGATGTAGAAAATGCTTCTCAAATTTTTGAATTAAAAATTAAGCTTTGGAAGGCTAGGTAGGGAGAGAGAGGTGACTATCTATTACAATGAAATAGTTCAGTGAAGGCAAGAGTTAGATCAATCCCACAAGTGGGGTCTGAGGGAGGGTAGGACGTACGCAGACACTATCCCTACCTTTGTGAGATAGTGAGGTTGTTTCCGATGGACCCTCGGCTCAAAATAATATAGGGAAAGCAGTGGGAAAAAATAAGAAAATAAGAAAGTTTATCTATTCCTAGCAGGATTAAACAGTGTTGTCAAAGGTGTGCTTAAAGCGCGCTTAAGCCCTAAAGCAGGCTCAAAACATGTTGAGCGCTTCGCCTCGCTTTATGTGCGTTTCAGTGTCATCATCAAGACTCTATGACATACTTTTCCTTGCCAATAAGTCTCTCTTGAAGAGGTGACACCAGATAATTGATATTTCAATTTATCATAATGTTTTTATAATTTTTTTATCCATATATTTGTTATTCATACTTACTACTATTAGTCTTGGACTAAATATATATAGATTTGTATATTTGCACCATTGCGCCTTTTTCCATTAAAGCTCACGCTTTATTTGTGCTTTGCGCTTAAAGCCCCAGCTGACCTCTAAGCTTTTTTGCACTTTTCGATTTTGATAACACTGGGATTAAACCGAGAATGTGATGAAGATCCGGATCTTTGGAAAAAAAACCTTACCTTCTTCGCGTGAGACATTCTCATAAATAAGAAGAGAAGAAACAAGCAGAAATGGCATGTTGAAATCAGATCCTAATCCGGATTCAAAAGGAACAGATTCTTCTGCACTGGTGGCTGCAAAAGGAGATGATAACATCGTTGCAGCCAAGCATTCCGAACAACCAGCGAAGAGCAGGGGCACCAGTCGAACTTCAGAGGTGTCTCCGTCCACTAAGGAGCAATTAGAACTCTTGCACGAGCTTCTCCAGAATTAACTCCAAACCAGTAAACCGAGTTATTTCAATCCCTCTTCTTTTCAGGTATTGCGTGCCCTCTGTTTGTTGAGTACTCATTCAAATGGTGTAAACTCCTGGATCATCGATTCAGGAGCTGGTGACCATATGAAGGGAAACTTACTCACCTTTGTAGGGAAGAAAAGAATTTGAATTACTGATGGATCTTTTTCAGCAATCACTAGAAAGGGAACTATCAAACTGACACCTTCCTTGACCCTTTTTGAAGTCCTTCATGTTCCGATTATTGACATGCAATCTTGTGTCTGTTACCAAATTAACCCAATTGCTCAATTATCGTGCAATATTTGACCCATTTTCTTGTGAATTTCAGAACAAGGTCCCGGGGAGGATGATTGGCAATGCGAAAGAGTCTGGAGGTCTCTATTTTCTTGAGGATGGCAACAATTCAGTAAACAATAATTCTATTTGTTTGGATTCTGTTTGTATTGAAAATAAGGTTACGTTTTGGCATTATAGGAATGGTCATCCTAGTTTTTATTATCTAAAGTGTTTGTTATCTCAATTGTTCATGAATAAAAGCCCTTCTATATTTCGGAGTGAATTTTGTAAAATTGGGAAAACATCAACATTCTATCATTTTCCCACATCAATATCATGCCTCAAAACCATTTAAGCTTATCCATAGTGACGTTTGGGAAACATCTAGGGTTTTGACAAATAATGGAAAATGGTGGTTTGTGAGTTTTATTGATGATCACACTAGGCTAGGCTGACTTTATCTGTTGAAAGATAAAACATAGGTATTTTTGCTAAAGATTGAAACACAATTTCAAGAGAAATTCCACATTTTTAGGAGTGACAATGGCCGGGAGTTGTTCAATGAGCAATTAGGAACTTTTTTTCAAAATAAGGGGATAATTCATCAAAGTTCATGCTCTGGCGCACCCCAACTAAATAGGTTGCCGAGAGAAAGAATATGCATTTATTAGAAGTAACTAAAGGCTTAGTGTTTACTAACAGAGTTCCACCAATATTTATGGGAGAAGCTCTCTTGACTGATGACTACCACCTATCTGGTAAATAGGATGCCATATAAGGTTCTTAGTTTTAGAACTCTCCTTAGCCTATTCAAGGAGAAATTTACTACATCGAGGCTAACTGCTAATTTGCCATTAAAAGCATTCAGGTGTAGTGTTTTTATTCAGTTACAACCTCGTGCAAGAAAGTTTGTATTTGTAGGCTATGCTCTGAGTCAAAAAGGGTATGATCCGAATACAAAAAAAGATTATTTTTTTTTCAAACTGGTAACATGAATACAGAAAACAACAAAGATTGCGGTTACAATGGTTGTTACTTTTTGGATCCCGACCTTTCTTTGACACTCATCTTCAGGGGGAATTTTTGTTGAAGAAGATCCGTATTGCAATAATGAGGAAATGAGTCAATATCAAAGAGATCCAAATTACCTGATAAACATGGATGAGCTAAATGTGGGAAAGATAATGAATGAAACTGCTATAGATAATAAAGGCTCTGATTTTAGGCATGTAAAATCAAAGCATGATCTGATTTAACAATGAGAACGGTATAGACAAAAGAGTTGTGTGTTTGCACGAGGAGAAACCAGAATCTCAGAAAAGAGACCGAGAACTCTCAACATGGTGAGTCATTCACTCCACAAGACCAGAATAAAACTCCAGGTAATTCCTCAAAAACGACTATACTTCTGATACATCTCGTGTTCCCTCAGATATTGATCTTACTATAGCTAAAAGAAAAGGTGTGAGAGAAGCCATTAAACACCCTATGTCAAGCTTTGTGTCATATCAAAAGTTTTCCCCTTCCTGTTCAGCTTTTCTTTCTCGATTATCTGGTTTGAAGATACCAAAAAATGTGCAGGTTGCTCTAAATGTTCCTGAATGGAGAGAGGCAATTCTACATGAGATGAGGGCCCTAGAGAAAAATGAAACTTGGGAAATGATGGATTTACCACGGGGAGAGAAAATTGTGGGTTGTAAATGGGTTTCACTACCAAATTGAAGTCAGATGAGTCATTGGAAAGTATAAGGCGCGTTTTGTAACTAAGGTTTTTACTCAAACCTACAACATCGACTGCCTTGAAACATTTCCTCCAGTAGCCAAGCTGAATTCTATCGGACTCCTTACAGTTGCCGCTAATCTTGACTGGACCCTTCAACAGTTAGATGTAAATAATGCATTTCCTAGAGCTTGGTTTAAAGGATTTACTCAAATTTCTTAAAGGAAAAGGGTACTTGCAAGGACAAGCAGATCACACCATATTAATTTGTCATTCACTACAAGGATAAATAACAATCCTTATAGTGTATGTTGATGACATTATATTTGCGGGAGAAGACTCAACTGTGATAAAGAACCTAAAGGATGAGTTAGCATCAATATTCGAAATCAAAGACTTGGGACCTTTGAGGTATTTTCTAGGCATGGGCGTGGCTTGATCAAAGGAAGGAATGATGGTGTCTCAAAGAAAATGTGTATTGGATCTGTTGAAAGAAACAGGGATGAGCGGGTGCCGACCAGCAGAAATTCATATTGATCCAAACATAAAGTTTGAGAATAAAGAAGATTCATTGACAAAGGCCAATATCAGAGATTGTTAGGGAAGTTAATCATCTATCTATTGCACACTCGTCCTGACATAACTTTTGCAGTAAGTTAGGTCAGTCAATTTATGCATTCTCCCCAAAAAGGACATCAAGAGGCTGTTTACCGAATTTTGAGATACTTGAAAGGCTCACTGAAAAAAAGGGTTGTTATTCAAAATCAGCGATCAAAGGAGCGTTGAGGCATACAAGGTGCTTCGGGTTCGATTCCAGTCGCTACAATTATTTTTAGTTTAAAAAAAAGGCATACAAGGTGCAGAATGGGCAGAGTCCTCTACTGACAGAAGGTCTACTTCTGCATATTGTACAATCATTTGGGGAATAGTGACATGGAAGAGTAAAAAGCAAAGCGTTGTGGCACGAAGCAGTGAAAAAGCAGAGTACAGATCCGTGGCTCATGGATTCTGGGAGATGATTTGGGTTAAGAAAATGATGGAGGAACAAAGAAGACCTAACTCCATCGATGAAGCTATACTGCGACAATAAAGCTTCCATAAGCATTGCCCACAATCCAGTTCAACATGATAGAACAAAACATATTGAGGTGGATAGACATTTCATCAAGGAGAAGCTCGAAGGCGGAAGCATGTGCTTGCCATTTGTGCCAACTGATCAGCAAACAGCAGATATTTTTACTAAGTGGTTGTTTAAACTGAGATTTGAAGGTCTTGTAAGTAAGTAAGACATGTTAGATATCTAAATGCCAACTTGGTTTGTATTATCTGATTATGATAAAAGGGGTCAAATAAAATCAGATAAGTTAGGGAAGTTTCAGATTTTTAGGGATTAGATATAGATAAGAATTATCCCTTAGTTCTGGACTATCTAGAATTAAGGGATTACTTTCCTTTTTTAGTGATTTGTTTTGTCCTATGAATTGTATATATACTCGTTGAATGAATAGAACATACTGTTCTGATACCAAAAGTTTCAGTTTTCAAATGTATAAAGTCATTTTCAATACCCTCAAACACTTTCCTATTTCTCTGCCTCCATCTCATACCCTTTGTGCGGCTTCTGCATCTCCTTGGTATGTTCTTATCAAATAATACCTCTTGTTTACTGTTCAAAAGAAATAAGAGTGTTCGAGAAATGAAGCATGACATAACCACTCTAAATGTGACCTTAGAATGATATACCTTGTAATTAGCAGGAGTACAAACATAACAAGTACCAGTGACAAAATGAAAAGAAAAAAAAATCGTGATTAGTTCACACCTGAAGCACTGATTTCAGGATTAAGCTGCAGTCATTTAATGTACAATCCATTAAGTAAATCACTGGAAACTTGGAGATCTCATTTCTCACCTCATCTGCAACAAATTTAACCACTCGTCAATAAAACAAAGGATACTAAAGTAAAGCAAACCCCAAGCATGTTACCATGATGATAAATCAACATTGCTTTTTACCGCAACTAAGATTTCGGCAAAGATGTGCACAATATCACTGAAAGGACGAGACATAGCCAAGCTTTTGCACTAACTTGATTAATTTGATGCAGGATATCACCAGAACAAACTGAAATTGGTTTGCTCCTTTATTATTATGTTTATTAGTTTCTTTCATATGGCCTAAGAGCGAGGATAGACATGGATAACAAACAAGTGTTCTAAATACTATTTGGTTTCTCAACTTTTAAAAAGTATTTAGAACACTTGTTTAGTAACTTCTAGCAGAAAATAGACCTTTTCTACGGAAAAAAAAAGTTACGATGAGATGAAATCATGCGTTTTTTATGTTTTAAATGATATAAAAGTTTAAAACTACTTTAACCATTATACATGCTTAGAATCATAATCTCAGACCTTGTTTTATATAAAAATAGTGTATCTTATAAATAAATGGAGTATATAAGCTGGCTGGAAACCCAAAGAAGAGAAGAATGGGCTGAACTTCTTACCCCCATTCAACGACAGTTTCTCATTCTTAAACCCATTCCTCAGGGTTTTTTTAAACCCCTTGATTGCACGGTATACTTCACGAACAACCAGTTCCATCCTCTGGCAAAAACCACACCAGCTATTGCTGAAAAGAACCAAAATATCCCTATCTCGAGAACTACCAGAATTTTTGGAATCAGACTGATTATAAAGGACCAGCTCATTGAACATATGCCCTGTCACTCGAGGGATAGAATCAGCCTCATGAAAATCCAGATTAACATATGCTGGAATTGGAGCCTCCCTAATGGTTGGAACAACATGCTCAGACTGTTGATATGGGTGAAGACCTCCATTGAGAAAGCTATCAAGAAATTCAGATAACAAACTGCAGCTGAAATGTGCTTGCTCACTTAAAACATAGTGTTGCTGTGAAGTGGGATCAATAATTACAACAGATGGTATTTTTGAACTTGATGTTAGAGCTCTAAGACGTCTGTAGTGACCATCAAGAAAGAAGAAGGAAACCCTGAAGTTTTTATTTTCCTTTTGCTCATCTAGTTCCTTGATTGTTTCCTCTGCAGTAGGGCTATTAGCAACCTTCACATCATCATGATCAAGTTCTACAGATATTTGTGAACTTTCATCTTCACGAAAATTCTTCTCATCATTTTGCTGAGGTAAGTCAGTGTTAACATGGTTTAATTGTTCGATCTGCTTCCCGTCCTCAACATGCAGCATTTGATCCTTACCTGAATCAGTAGGCCCCTCTGGAACACCTTCTACAGGACAAAGTTGATCAGACTGAAGTTCTGTGAGCACCAATATAGTTTCAGCATCTTTTGGGCAAACATGAGAAGACTTGGCTTCATTTGATTCAGATTGTTCATTGTATTGCTTCCCCAAAATGGTATCTTCAAGCAACATTGTATTTCTATCTGGATCAATAATACCTTCAGAAACACCTTCCAGAAGGATCTCTGAAGCCTTGTCTGACTGAAATTCTGTTTGACCTGGCAAAGCTTGAGCAGTTTTGATGTCAAAATCTTCAGATAAAAGTTGAAATCCTGCATCTTTCACAAGTGAGCTCAATTTCACTTCCTTCTTTTGCCGAAGTGCATACGCCAAGATTTCATGCAATGTACTGCCTTGTAAACCTGAAACAAGATCTTCTAGGATGACTTGTTCCCCCTGATTCATTACAACAATTGACATCTTGTCTTTAATATTTATCTTTTGAGATGCTGGCAACAGCCCCACTTTAGGGTGTCTAGAAGTACTTCTTGATGCTTGAAAAGACTTGAGAGATGTCTTCTGTGATCTGAATGCTTTTGGTTCACTCATTTCATTTGACATCTGAATTTTCAGGGCAAACTCTCTAAAAGAATCAAGAGCCTTCGTGCTCTTTTCTCTGATCTTCAAGGAGTCAGATGATCTATCAATAAAAAGAACAACAGATGGCTTATTTGCTGGAAGAGCATTCTCGAGATCATCCACATCATCCTCCAGCTGCATAGTAGGATATCTATGAATCAATATAGAAAGATAGATGAATGAACTGAGAGAGCAACCACATCAGCATAACGAAAATTATGTGACAATGTATACATATATAAAAACGGACGCCAAGCATTATCTGCTTGGACCATGACTTAAGTAGGTTCCCCTTTCATCAATTTGTTAGCTATGATGATTGACTACAATCCAACAGGTCATTAATACCCATAGTTCTATCGGATTTTTTTTTAATATCCATAATCCTATCATTCCTAGTTTTCCGTTTGGCTTCCCTCAATCTGCCCTTCCAACTATAGCCTCGCTAGTCAAAAGTTCTCAAGCTAGCTTTTCCGTTTGTACTTAAAAAGTCCTCTTAAGTTTTCTCAATATACACACAACAAATTAAAGTTTACAGACCAAAGTGAATCAGTTAAAGCTTTTCTAACAAAACTAACAAAAAAGGTAGCACATAGCCCCCTGTGCTTTCAAGAATGACTTTTTTTACATGAGCAAATATTATATCGACAAAATTGGCCTCCAAAGTTGTCTCCATGACCACCCCTGTGACCCCTCCCTAGCCCCAAACTCTTGTGACCCTGCTCTTACTACACCCTCACTTTTCCCGAACAGCATTGTCAAAGGCTCATTTGAGGTGTGTTTAAGCCCTGAAGCTCAGGGTAGCCGCGTCGTGTCACTTCGGTTGCGCTTCAGTACAGCCAAGACACTAAGGCATGCACCTCATTGCCCATAAGTTCTATCTTGAATAGAACGTTACTAAACAATAAATATACAATTGGCAAATCAATGTGTTAATTATTCTGGAAATGAATAAAGTTGTACTTTTTTCTTGTATTACATATATATGTTATCACTTGTTTTACTAAAGTCCCCACTTTAATTTTGCTTTGCGCTTAAAGCCCGAAAGACTTGGAGCGCTAATTCACGTTTTTCGCTTTTGAATACTGTTTCCGAACCCCACACCCCCTTCCCACCTCCCCACAAAATCCTCCATGAAAATCCAAGCCATATATGTAGTACAATAAGAAATGAAATTTGTGATTTGACTTCTCCAAATGAAAACTATTGAAGATATAATTAAGTAAATAAAAGTGCATTCCCTCTAGCAGCTTAAGCCTTTAGAAGAGATGGTATAAATGCTGGGTTCAAATCTCATCGCTACCTTTCATCAAGAGAATTTTAATGTGCTTCGTCCAACAAAAAATTAGACCCGCACGTGAGGGGGCTGGTTGAAGATATATTTAAATAAATAAAAGTATGTCCTCTAAAACCACTTAAGTTTTTAAATGAGATGGTTACACATTTCGACAAAAATAAACATTAATTAATGAAAGAGAGATTTCCCAAACACAGCAAGCAGACAAATCAATCTCACTAAAGTGCGAGTTAAAAAAGGCTGCAAATGTAGCACACTGTCATGTAAAAATAGAAGATAAAGGACAAAGTAGAGATGAAACTCATATGCCAAAATTTCAGCGCAAAATAAATACTTCCCCAATGAAAGGGGGAAAAATTCCAATGAAGTTTTGAAAACTTAATTGATTGACTGGGAAACCCCTACATAAAGGATGTATAAGAAAGGTAGAGAATCCACACAAAAAATATAGATCTCTGGGAAATGCAAACAATTACCTATACTATCATCAGTAATACCCCCAATAAAAGAAAATTCAATTGTCAGTAACTAGGAAAATCTAAAGAGTGAGATTTTACACAAAGGTTATCAAGAATGTAAAATACAAGTTTCCAGTCATTTATGCAAAAGCCAAATGGTCCCATAAATTGCTGGATCAACGTAAGGACAAAGGAAACAACAGAAACTTGCCTCTGCAACTGGCCAAGCTTGAATCTTGGCAAAAGCTTTGAGATCATCACCTTCTCTGAGAACTTTCAAACAACTGGGGCATCGAGCAAAATGCAATGTCACCAACCACGATCCAGAATCCTTAATGTTCAATGATGAAAGCAACGCTCTATACGGAACCAGACCGAATCTTAGCCTTTCAGGAGGAAGAAATAAGTCTCTCGAAAGTGTCAAAAACTTTGGTAAGAATGATTCAAAACGTTGGAATTCATCAATTTTACAGGAAACCCCGCTATTAAGACTCATATTCTCAGCTGCGAGGAAAGCACTACTGTTTACTGAGGTAAACTCCCTAAGCCAAGGCATGTCACTAAACAGATTGTCACCACCACAATCCATCTTCGCATTTTCCATACCCTATTATTAGAAACAAATAAAGGCAAAGTCATTACGCAATATGGATTTCACAAATCCAACAATAGTTTCATTGTCAAAGAAATAAGAAGCTACCATCTGCCACCTGATTTTCATTCTCTTTAGCTGCAATTGTTCCATTGAACTGTTCGTGAAATCCTATTTCAGAATAAGCGCGTCAATTTAGAACTTTCCAAGCCATCATTCAAGCGCCAAATAGAAGAAGAAAGAAAAAATGCAAAGAGAAATGATCATGCTCTTAAATGTTTATCCACACGATAGATCAATCCCCACTTAATTGCATATTCTTTGCACTTCACAGGAGCAATTTCTAGACACTAAGCAAGAATGATACAAACAATCACATAAAAAAATCTACAAGATAATAGAAACAATGAATTTTGCGCGAAGTGTTGTACCACCCAGGACAAAAGCATATTTTCACTTCAAGGCTCACAAAGACTTACCATACTAAAAGCTCTAAGTAGTTGAACCCTTCTGGTGGCCCCCATGAAATAGTTCTAGAAGCAGGAGATTTTAGCACGTTCATAAGTAGGTGGTAGATAGAGAGGATACAACAGGATAGCAATTTCAATCACAACATTGCAGGAAATCAATACCTTTCCCAATTTCAAAACACCAGCAAGGACACACGTCCTTTTTGGAACCTAAATGCTCAGGCATAGAAGTCTCAGAAAATGTGAGATCACTCCGATGGGAGTGGTGGATAATATCGCGGAGATGGCGCAGGTGTTGAATTGGAAGGTGGGTAATCTACCTACTACCTATCTGGGATTACCTTTGGGTGCGTCAAGCAAAGATCTGGCAGTGTGGAATCCGGTGATAGAGAGTAGAGAAGCGGCTAGCAGGCTGGCAAAAGAGGTACTTGTCGAAAGGGGGCAAGGAAGTATTGATCAAAAGCATTGTCCTGCATTCCTACATATTTCATGTCACTCTTGCAAGCCCCTGGCAAAGTGACTGAAACGTTGGAAAGACTTCCGCGTAACTTTTTATGGGACACAGCGGAAGGAGTTAGGAAGTATCATGTATGGGTTATTTGGAAAGAAAGAAATCGGAGGGCTTTCGAAGGGGTGGAACAAGATTTTGTAAAAATGCAAAGTAGTATGTTGTCTCTAGTTTCGTTTTGGTGTACTTATGAGGTCCCTATTTGTATAGAGGATTGGATCCCTTCTGTTGAGAACCATATTTCGGTGTAGGTTCTCTTCTTTTGGTATACGCTTACCACAATTGTCAATAAAATTATTTACCTCATCAAAAAAGTAAATTGGGATGTTGTCAGTTGTCACAACTCCAAAGGAATGGGGAAGTCTCAGAGTGAAAGACCTCAAGGTGTTCAATAATGCTTTGCTAGAGAAGTAGATATGGATATTTGGGGTGGAGGAGAATGCTTTGTGGAGTGGGGTGGTAGCGAAAAGTATGGTATCATGGAAGGTGGATGGAGGACCAAAAATATTACAACTCTATTTGGGTGTGGATTATGGAGGAGTATTATGAAGGGGTGGGAGGATTTCGGCGGTCATATTTCTTTTAAGATTGGGGATGGAACCAGGATTAACTTTTGGACACAAGTGGTGCGGCGAGAGCGAGTTGAGGGAAGTCTTCCCTAACTTATACCGAGTGTCTTGTCAAAGAGAGATGACGGTCCATCAAATTCATAGGTCACAGGAGGGGGTAATTCATTGGGATTTGAGATTCAGAAGGAACCTTCAGGACTGGGAGATGGAAGAAGTTCACAAATAATTCAGCCAACATCTCTGATGCATGGAGTTGGCGGGCGAGTGGAAATGGGTTGTTTACTGTCAGATCTTTTTACAAGTGTTTATTGGTGAGAGAGGAATGTACTTTCCCTTATGATTCCATTTGGATTCCTATTGCACCGAGGAAAGTGTGTTTCTTTGCGTGGTTGGCGGCAAGGGGTGTGATCTTAACAGCGGAAAATCTAAGAAAGAAAAGAATCACCTATGTAAGTTGGTGCTTCATGGGCAAGAGTTCGGGTGAAAATGTAGATCACCTTCTATTGCATTGCAAAGTGGCTAATAGGTTATGGAGGGTGGCTCTTAATTTGTTTGGGATGCAATGGGTGATGTCGGGCACAGTAAAAGAGGCTTTGCAATGCTGGACTCATAGGATGGGGAAGAGAAGACTAAGTGAATGGAATGTTGCCCCCTTAGCAATCATATGGGTTATTTGGAAAGAGAAATCGGAGGGCTTTTGAAGGGGTGGAACAAGATTTTGTAAGAATGCAAAGTAGTATGTTGTCTCTAGTTTCGTTTTGGTGTACTTATGAGGTCCCTATTTGTATAGAGGATTGGATCTCTTCTGTTGAGAACCATATTTCGGTGTAGGTTCTCTTCTTTTGGAATATGCCTTGTACACGGATTTCCCACAATTGTCAATAAAATTATTTACCTTATCAAAAAAAAAGAATGTTACTTTATTGTTCACACAGAGCAAATTATGTTACCCATGACCAACTAAGCAAGCCCCTATTAAGATGTAAATATGTAATGACTACCAGAGTTTTAAGATATAGCAACAACATTAATAATGATGACAGAAGTATCTTTTACATTAGGATGTCAATGACTTTCCCACCTTTATTAAAGTATAATTAGGATCAGTCAATGGTACTATGTCATTGAAGAACAGTTTTCTGTGGATGCTTAAATATGGACAGAACCCAATCATTCAATTGAACTTTCAGAGTACAAGGTTTGTTAAATGCTACAAATTGTTAAGTCAACTAAGAACTTATATTGTATTAGAAAGGTCAATGAGATCATTTCAGAGTATGACTCTACTACTAATCTTCCATGAGACAATTTCATTTTATTTTTTTATTCTTCTACTTTTTTAGTAGGCCAAATACATAGGTAGCCCCTTAAAGTTGACACAAATTTTCATTTTGACTCTTCAACTAAGGCTTGTACCAATTAGACACTCCAACATCTATTAAAGTGCGTCTATTAAACACATCTTTGACACTTTTAAGCTAGTATGTGCGTGAATGCTACTCTCTTCTGAAGTTAAAACAAGACCAAATAAAAAAATTACATATCAGCAAAACATAGAAAGATATACACGTAGGAAATTAAAAAATAAGCCAATATATACCTTAAGATATAAAACCAGTTTTCAGATTAACTCCCCACCCCCTTCCACCATCTTCCCCATCGATCCTGCCCCACCCCTAGGTTTGTCGTCTTCCCAATCCCCACCTCCCTCCACGATCTTCTATCAAGAAAAACAAATTAAGAGACCCGCATAGAATAGTTGATGGTGTGAGAAGAATTAATTTCTGGCGAGGATTACTAATTTTTGGTAATGGGTCTTTGATAAAAATTAATAAAAGACAATAAAGGTGTTCTTTTTAATTTGGGAGGGGCACCCTTGGAAACAATTGTGCCAATTTTGACGGGAGACTTAGGTGGAATTGTACTACTTCTATTCACTATGTGCTTGAACTCCACATGACTCAAGCTCTTTAGTCACCATTTTTTTCTTTTTCTTAGTCTTTACGTGCTTTAGTTTTAGAGAAACTATGATAGTAGCTGCTAACTTGTTTTGAATTAGGCAGGTGCAAGTGAGATTTTTCAAGGAAAACAAATCCTCTCTAGTCTTGAAAAAGAATAGCAGTTAAGGTTTATCTATCTATTGAGTTTTGCATGTGTTGTTTGTATTTGTTTTTACATGGTACTTGACTGTTACAGTGGTTTTATAATGGAAACTGGAAAGGGAGGTCTTAGTGTTGATTTTTAAAGTGAAGACGTTGTGAAGGACTTTCAGCCATGAGCTGCGGATAAAAAAATGGTGGTCAGCTCTGTTTTCAGTTCTGAAAATTGGAGAAGAAGTCGGGAAATAATGGTCGAATTAAGAGGGGATTAAAGGTGGAAGAAGATAGGTGTGCAGAGAGAAGATGTTGGGTATTTTTAGGCACATCAACATTATTTTGTTCATTCACGCGCTCAAAATAAGGGACCCCAAAATAAGTGAGACTCACGTTTTCTGCCATGTCATCTTTTGTGTCTAATAGACACACTTTAATAGATGTTGGAGGGTCTAATAGGTACAAGTCTTAGTTGAAGTGCCAAAATGAAAATCTGTGTCAACTTTAAGGGGCTGCTTATGTATTTGGCCTTTTTAATATTTAAGATTATTCACCTTTCCATTACTGGAAATAAAGCAACAAAAACCTGAACTGAAGTTCATAAGTTACCAAAACCACGTTCGCTGCTGTTATTGCCACCTTTTGCTAGCAATTTCTGGGTCCATCCACAAAATTCAGAAAGAATCAACGCCTTGTCGGTTGAACCAAGGAAAATTTCCAAGTCTTCGGGTGTCTTTAGAATTTTGAAGGGAAGCTGTTCTGGCAACAGAGACATAACATAATGGACAGATGACAATATGTTCTGCACGCGAAGTCTTCCCTGATACTTGTAGGAGTGTGAGTGATGATAATAAAATATTGTTATTCCCTCATCAGCTCCAACTGCATCTGCCAGCATTCTCTCACTGCTCCTATATAAAACCATCAGCTTCAGTGAACCAAATCTCCCTTGGTCATGAGAAACCACATCAGCCAACTCCTTCATGAGGGATCGAGACTCACCCAACCCTGATCAATAAGCAAACTCATCATCAGACAATATATATAGAGATGCATGAGAATCTACTAAAATATGGTTGCACCCAGCTGTCCCATTTACCATGTCTCCAGCATAATAAATCCTAATCAGCTTTCTGTATTATTAGAGCTTAAGGATGGGCAAAGTATTAAACTAAAATATAGAAAGAGGAAAATTGTACAAAAGTAACAAAAATTAGTCAAAACGGGAGTCATTCACTAATTTTAAATCAACTCATAACAAATAGTATCAGAGAGGTGAGAACCAACTGAGCTATGGGTGCTAAGCCGGATGGGTAATAAACTTCTACGCAGCTAATGACGAGTGTCCCCTCTAGAACCTTAAATTGTCTAGTGATGTCAGATTAAACCTACAAAAGATATTCAGGATTTGACAGGTTATCGTGTTATACTCCTGCCCACATTTGATACTGATGGATGATTCAAATGGTTTGTAGCTCTTTAGGTACTTTTATCTGATAACTTGAGCTTAAGTTTCACATTTAAGGAAATAGAGGATGAAAGCATACGAATATTTGCACCTATAGCTGGAATCAAGTGACAACCAGAAGTCCATTAAAGAAAGTAAAAATAAGGAACAATGACAACCTAATTTCTAGCTCTATACTCCGTTTCAATGCACAGCAGCCACCTTCTTATTACTGAACCAAAACTATAAAGCTTGGGTTGACAAAGTTCCTTTAACGCCCAGAAGTAAAGCTGAAGAGTATTCTGCACAATCATTTTCTTCGACAATGTAATAAAATTTTTGTAAGGAGAAGCATCCAGAGAGTGCAACAGATGAGTAATACAACCCCCAGCAATATGCATCTTACGACACTAGTTACACATGAAAAGAACTAAGGAAATTAATCATCCTGTCTACTTCCTGTACATTCTATTTTTTACACCAAAAGTCTAAGAGAGCTAAAATCTATGTCTTGAGATATAAACATATTCCTTTTTGCCTTCAAAGTATCTCTGACTTCTTTCATTCCACACAGTCCACCATTAGTCGTTGGCGTAGTGTTACACAAATTTCTTTCCTTTGGACTCGTGATGTACGACATCTCATGACGCATCCTTATCACTTAACCGAAGCCTTGAGGACTCAACTCACACACGTACTATCTTTTTTCAAAAAATTTATGACAAATCCATGACTATTTTAAAAACTCACTCAAGTACTATTAAACTATGATATCTATAAGAATAAAGCTTTAATCTGTTTACTATCCATGTGGTCCCCGAGTTCATTAGCAACACATAGAACATCATCAACTTAATCAACCTGATGCAGATAGAAATAATGATGACGAAAGAAACCTTGGCTAATGAATAGTTGGTCTATGTATTCTACTTCCTTCCTAATATAGTAGAATTAAAATTTAGTTCATTGGCTTACATGAAGGGGAGCCTTGGAGCAATGGTAAAGTTGTCTCCCTGTGACCTAGGTTAGCGCCGTCGAAGCAGCTACGAATGCTTGCATTAGGGTAGGTTGTCTACATCACACCTCTTAGGGTGCAGACCTTCCCGGACCCTGCGTAAATGCGGGATGCTCTGTGTACTGAGCTGCCCTTTTTGGCTTACATGAAGCTATGCTCTTTGACTTCTTTTTCAAAATATTCATGCCCTCATGGATCTAAGCCTAGTCTAGCTTTCTAGAAATAGTGCAAGCAAACACCAGTTCCTTCCTTGGCAAGTAGAAGGTTTTCCAGGTCCCTGTGATTCCAGCCACCGGCATTCATAATCATCAAGTCAGGAATAACTTCTCTTAAGCAAATTGGTTGTAATACACTATTCTTTCATTGGTTTCCAATACCGGATCACCTTAAACCCTCTTCCTCTAGCTGTTTTTCTTCTCAAAACTCAACCAGTTTTTGCTTCATCTTCAAACTTCTAATTTTACATTTTCTATTCCTACATACCCTACATACCAAAAATTATATACTTTTTATCTCATTTCACTATTCAATTGGTTGTTTACTTTACTTCTTTTCAGATTACCATTAT
The DNA here is from genome assembly GCA_029783415.1 of Anisodus acutangulus. Lineage (NCBI taxonomy): Eukaryota > Viridiplantae > Streptophyta > Magnoliopsida > Solanales > Solanaceae > Anisodus > Anisodus acutangulus. The sequence goes on from CM056499.1 coordinate 1,616,861, forward strand.
CCCTCCATCAAAAAAAAAAAAGATTACCATTATCCCACCAGTCAACATTTTTTTCTCTTTCTATTGCTTGTTTCTTTTTACCAACCCCTCCAAATAGCTAAAAACACAGTGAAAAGTGAATACTGTGAGAAATTATGGGAGAAAATATATTATTGAATTGTTGTATCTACATTATTACATTGAGCCTTATTTATAAATATTACATCTAAATCCTTTTCCATGTAGGATACTATATACAAATCTTATCCCTACTCCTATTCTAACACTCCCCCTTAAGCTGGTGCATACAAGTCATATGTACCAAGCTTGTTACAGATGTATGTAATACGCAGACGACTGAGTGACTTGACGAAAATATCTGCAAGCTGACCACTCGACTTTACAAATTTAGTAACAATATCTTCGGAGAGTATCTCTTCCCTGACAAAGTGACAGTCAATCTCAATGTGCTTAGTCCTCTCATGAAATACCGGATTTGATGCGATATGAAGGGCCGCTTTGTTATCACACACAAGTTCCATTTGACTGATTTCTCCAAATTTTAGTTCTCTGAGCAACTGCTTAATCCAAAGGAGCTCACAAGTTGCTACAGCCATTGTTCGATACTCTGATTCAGCACTATATCGAACAACGACACTCTGTTTCTTACTCTTCCAGGACACCAAATTACCTCCTATTAACACACAATATCCGGATGTAGAACGTCTATCAGAGATATCACATCATAAAATCGAGATATGTCATTAGTGTATAAAGCGCGAGTCTTTTCCCAAACTGAATAACATGTCTGGAAGCAACGAAACAAGGGCATCAATTTGGGATCAATATCGCCACAGGAGACTATATAATTGAGCGTCAACCTTCTCGCACTGTGCTTTGGTCTTTTCTGTCTCACTGGCCTCTGCTTTTTCATTAATCACAATAGTCTTTTACGTTAAGTGATCTTGAACACCTTGACCCTTGCACCACAACACAACCGAGGAAGCCCAAGCTAAATAGTTGAACTTCCCATTAATGGTTCGGAAGTAATCATAGGGCTTGAAGTTCCAATTCCCGTATTTTTGGGATTAAAAACATAAAATCCAAGAGACATGGTTTAAAAACTTTAAGAAAATTTGAGCAAAAGAAAAGCACGAAGCATTGGTTTTAAGAGGGACTCCTGGGGTGATGAAACAGGGTTGAAGATGCCGGAACAGTACCCTGAAAGTGGAGCAGTCGCCGGAAAAGTACCCAAAAGTTGGAGCAGTCGCTGGAAAAGTGAAAAGTGATCGAAACTTTAAGAAAATTGTATGGTTGTGCTCGGAAAAGGATGGCGACTCTAACAAAAAAAAAGAATTGCCCAGAAAAGTGGCCAGAAAAGTCTGCACGCACCGGCGTGTGAGGTTGACTCGTTGCCGTGTAGGTCCTCCGGGAGGCGCGTGACAGCACGTGGGGGTCTATTTTCCGGAGCGGTTGACGGGGTTTTCTCGCCTGAGCCTGATCTACACTGTGGTGGTGTTGAATTTTGCACAACTCCCACAGAAACTGAGATGGACGTAGGCAGCCCTAGAAAGTCACCGGAATTTGACTGAATTTTCTTTCCCGGATTTCTCACCAATGCACTGATATCATGTGAGAAATTATGGGAGAAAATATATTATTGAATTGTTGTATACATTATTACATTGAGCCTTATTTATTGATATTACATCTCAATCATTTTCCATGTAGGATACTATATACAAATCATATTCCTACTCCTATTCTAACAAATACAATAGCAGAAGTTGGACGTCTGATACAAAACCACTTACTCTATTTCTATACCAAAAGATGCGTACCTTGAGTTTTCACCATGAACTTTGGTTCATCTAACCAGATCATTTCCCACAATTTAACATTGCAGCACTCTACATTCACAAAGTAAATTTAACAAAATATCTTAAAACATGGACACTAAATCACTTCTAAAGAAGCTCCCCCTCTTCTTACCATAACAACTATACTTGATATACAAACATCCAAACAATCAATGATACTTATCAATTTTGAAAAAGATTCCAAATCGGGTTGTCTGTCTTGTAGAAAAATCGTCAATTTTAAGAACAGATAAATGAACCCTTTCTAAAGCACAAGTGAACTCAACATCTATAACAAACTAAAGAAAACCATTCTTTTTTTACAATCATGGTGTCCGGGCCAGCTTGTGTGCACCTTGATATACATGCTAACAGGTATGAGGACCTAGTGTTTTTTTGTAGCCGCTCAGATTTGAACCTGATACGTCAGTACTCAACGTCTATATAGAAAAGCATCATTTGCAGACAATATTGATAAAAGAAGATACAGGGGAAGTGGGGATTACAAGGGAGAGTAACGAAAAGAAGAAGATGAGGATGGAGACGAATCTGGTAAGAGTAGTTCTGCTTCGACACCATCTCCCATTCACCACCATCCGACCACGGAATTAGCACCAGTAGAAGCAGGATTCCAATATTCCTCACCATTTTTTGGAAGGGGATAAAATAAAGCTCCTTAGTTTAAACCTTAAACCAAAAAGGGTAAAAAATGTCACCTATGCCCCGTCCCTTCGAAATCGAACAGTAATGGATAACTAAATCCCAAAATAGATTTATTGACTTATTGATAACGGGTTATCGGATTAACTAACAACGAAATAAAATTTATAATTAACGATTTAATGATGTAGAGTATGATTACTCAATTTTCTCATCAGATAAATTTTTAACTCGTTAAGAATGATTAAATTTATATTTATTCTCTTATTATAATTTTAAAAGTTAGAAATCCTAAAAGGTTAAAACTTAAGAGGTTGCACCAGTATTTTTTGGACATTCATTTGAGGGCTTATTATTCAGTATTACATTGCAAATTTTAGAAAAGAAACGGTAAAAAATAATTATATTTTTTATATTGGTTGTCAAACATTACTGTTACCTCATGTATTAGTTTCAATGGAAGTTATTCATCCTATGAACTCAAGTTCTTCAAAAGGAAGAAGGTCCAAGCAGGAACTTAAAAAAGGAGAATATATGTCTTTGTTCACTTGGAGCTATGGTTTGAAACATTTTATGGTCAGACCTTGGTGGATCGAACTATCAAGTGAATTATTTCATTTGACTAATTTAAACACTTAATTTTTGCCTAAAACAAGATGAAAACACAGCTTATATGTTGCTATTTATCTCTTTTGATCAGAAAATTAGTTTAAGTATAATCCGGCTCTACATAAGCAAATTTAACTATGAGTTTTTTGATCTTTTTCTTAATTAACTTTGTTGATTAACCGATAAATGTTAACCTCAAACCGAACTAACCGACATCTTATTGGTTAGGTTATCGGATTAGTATATTGAAAAATCCATAACCGATAAGTCAAATTATTAAGCGCAAATATCCAACCGAACTGCCAGATAAGCACCCCTAGCTTTGTAATTTCTTTTGCATGTTTAGCCACTTCGGGACAATATGGCTTGCTAAGGTGAAGTTTTAACATATTTTACTGAGATACGTGTAAAAATTGGTTAAAATTTTAATTATGCATGTCTTAATTTTTCATGTATGCATGAGCTTCAGTTGTGCATAACTGAAATACATGTAAAAATATATTAAAATTACAGTCATGTGTGTCTGAATATGTCTTGTCACAAATAAAAATTTCATGCATGGTTGCACCTCGGTCATACATGACTGGAATACATATAAAGACGAGCTGAAATTTCAGACATGTGCGTCTTACTAAAAAATAATACTTTATTTTTCGAATTTCAACAATACAACACATGATTCAACATCAAAATCTACTCTAAATAAGCTCAAATTTGAAACATAAGTTTCATATATTATAAAGAAAAAACTTCAATCATCAATTTATCAAAAATACAATAAATCTAACAAACCAATTTAATACTTTTTTAAGTTTTGCAAGTATGCATGCACATCAGTCATATATGACTACATATAAAAATGGACTAAAATTTTACACATATGCGGCTGAGCAAGAAAAAGTAGTCACTAATATCTGAAAATTATCTAATGAATGGATATTCGTGGAAAAGAAAATTCAAAGAAAGTACTTTGTATTTAAATGGGGCGACCAAAATATCATGACACGAGAAATGAAATAATAAAGGAAATGTAGTTAGTGAGGTTCGAAGCTGAGGGAAGAGCACGAGAATAACCAATATAATCAACGACCTGGATTAGATTTTTGCTTAATGAGTTTTAAGGGTACTGATGGTGCCAGTTGGCCAAGTTTGTTATAAAGCTCAACAAACTTGAACGATTCGGATAAATCCCAATTTCTCTCTTCTCTATATGATTTTCTCATCTCATTCTTTCTCTTCTCATCCAAATCTTCTTCTTCTTCATTATTACAGACCCAGGCATGAAAGCTCATTAGATCAAACTACATTTATCAATTTTAATTTAAATCAAACATCAACAAGTCAACAATGTGGTCCCAACAGATTGCTAGCCTTGGAGGGAATTGCAGATGAGCATGACTCACATTTAATGCCCCTTGACTTACTCGGGTGACAATTAATGAGCATGACTTGTATTTAATACCCCTTAACTTACTAGGCTGGAAATTAATGAGCATGGCTCACATTTAATGCCCCTTGATTTACTAGGCTGGCAACTAATGAGCATGGCTCGCACTTAATGCCCCTTGACTTACTAGGCTCGCATTTATTACCCTAGAATGTGTGTGTCTTTACTTACAACTTCTTATTTTCCTGTGTTGTGTCTAGCTCAAGCACTCTTTGTGTTCTGTGTTGTGTTGAAGACTGAAGCATTGAGTAGCATTTAAGGCTACCTCACGAGCTTCGTTAAATTAAGTAAGTGACAAGAGGTATCAGAGCAAAACGACGAGCATGGCAAACAACAATGAAGCAGAAGTTGTTCTCAGTGAGCACAATGGAAGAGATGAGTCCCATACCAAGATGACGATGAAGCAGAATAAAACTCGTGACAAGAGCAAAGTTTGAGGTCCACCCGATATACCCTCTACAGGTTTGACGTTCCAGCCACCTCCGTTGGTCGATGTTTGTGAGAGTTCTGCGCCATCCCATCTCTCCTTGATGTTGGTCGCTTAGTTTTTGAAACCTATCAAGAGTCACGCTCTTAAGAGAGCTAAAGTCGTTCTTTAACACATCAAAATGTTGGTTCAAACACACCAAACCACCCTTCCTATGAATAACTCAATGGTAGTGTCGGTGAAGTTAATGTTTGTGAAACCCACATAGAGGTTCCTAAATACAAGGAGTTCAAGGGTGAGAGGAACACTCAAGATGTTGAAAACTTCACTTGGCAAATGAAAGCTTATTTCGAGCACGTCAACATTGTTAACGAATCTTCCGATATCCGGATGACAACTATGTACTTGGGCGATATAGCCATGTTATGGTGGCGTAGAAAGAAGCTAGTTATGGAAAAAAAAACTTGTACCATCATGAATTAGGAGCAGTTCAAGGGGGATTTGAAGCGGCAGTTTTATCCCCAAAACATTGTGCACGAGGCCCGTCAAAAGTTGAAGGAGCTCAAGCAAACGTCTTCCATTCGTGAGTATGTGAAGAGTTCACAAAAATCACTCTTCAAATATCGAATATGACCAACGAGGGTTTGTTATTTTACTTCTTGGATGTCCTCTAAAATTGGGCTAAACAAGAGTTACAAATACGTCAAGTCGAGGACGTTTGACAAAGCTATTGTGGTGGCGGAATCCTTGACGGATTTTTTCTCCAACAATACTAAGGCGAAGGACACTTATGGAAAGAAAGTTGTTGCCAAGGTGGTTCATGATGATAGGGAAAAAGGAAAGTTTGTTCCTTACAAGGGTCGTGATTTCAAAGGAGATCGAGATCGCAAACAGAGGTGATACATCTAACTTTCGTAAGGCTTACGAAGAGAAGAAGAAAACAATCACTCCCAATAACGATTATTATCTTTGTGGAGAGGCGAGTCATGTATGTAGAAATTGCCCCTCATTGTTAAAGTTGGGGGCAATGTTCGCTGCTAATAGGCAAGCTGGCATGCAAGTCGGGGCTCAAATCGGTGAGCGGGAAGTAGCAAAATCGGATGAAGCCGAACAAGGGAAGAACAAGGCCGCAAGCTTGTTCAATCATATGACGTTGGCTGCTCTCATGGCTAAGCCGCCTCAAGTTAAACCAAGAGAGTCATTGTTTGTTGAGGCTAAGTTGAAGGTCTAACTAGTCCGCATCATGGTGGACACCGACATAATTTTATTACGGAGGCAAACGCTAAGGCTCTTGGCCTTGCTTATGTTTCCAACGATACATTGTTGAAGACCATTAATTACTTTTCTACGGATGTGAATGGTTTTTCTCCAAGAATCTATCTCATATTTGGGACTTGGCAAGGGTTTACGGATTTCACCGTCTATCAAGGCTGTGTCACGAGCTTCGTTAAATTAAGCCTGTGACAAGAGAAAAAGTTTACTAGGGCATTAATTTAACGAAGCTCGTGAGGCAGCCTTGATAGCCTTAGATGCTACTCAATGCTTCAGCCTTCAACACAACACACAACATAACAACACATGAAAATAAGAAGGCAGTAACTAAAGATATACAAGTTGGGAGGCAATGGCCCTTTTCTTTATTACTCAATGAAACAAGATTATGAGATGACTGCCTCAAGGACTTATAATTTGTATTATATACAATCTAGGATAATAAATACGAGCCTAGTAAGTCAAGGGACATTAAGTGCAAGCCATGCTCATTAATTTCCAGCCTAGTAAGTCAAGGAGCATTAAATGCGAGCCATGCTAATTAATTGCCAGCCTAGTAAGTCAAGGGGCATTAAATGTGAGCCATGCAAATTAATTGCCAGTCTAGTAAGTCAAGGGCCATTAAATGCGAGTCATGCTTATCTACAATTCCCTCCAAGGCTAGCAATCTATTGGGACCGCATTATTGACTTGTTGATGCTTGATTTGAATTCTCCTATTTGTCTAAGAGTGGGAAATTCAATATGGATGAAGGCGGTGTTTCACACTCATCGTAATTGTCTTGACGACGACAGCGGCGCCACTCAACTGCAAATATTTGTGGACTTGATCCCTGAATTTCCATAAATCCTCATACTTCTCCCATAATGCCTCCTCCGGTGACTGCCCCTTCCAATAGACAAGAAATTGGGCACTTGAATTGCCCCAACATTTTCCTCCTATCAATTGATGGACTCAATCTTCTTGTCCATGGCTGAAGGTGTCATAAAAATTCAGGCACGACTGGATTGACCCCGTTTTACGTCTTTCGTGTCTTCATGAAATGACTTCAATTGACTTACATGAAATACGGGATAAATTCTCAAATAAGGGGCATATCTAGCCGGTAAGAAATCTTGTCGACCTTGGCAACAATCTCAAATGGACCCTCATATTGCTGAATCAAACTTTGATTGACGCTTCTTATTGCTTTGAATTGTCGAGGATTGAGTTTAACCATGACTTTGTCTCTAATCCTATAATTGACGGGTCGATGTTTTCGATCAGCGAACTTCTTCATTTTGCAGGCAGCCTTGTCAAGATAGGATGTGGCCATGTCAACATGTTTTTCCCAAGCCCTTGCCATATAATAGGCTCCGGGATTCCTCAATTCGGCATGAACTGGCAAGGAGTGAGGCGTGTTGGGCTACTGTCCAGTTGCTAACTCAAAGGGACTCATTCCCGTTGCCTCACTCCATTGCAAGTTATACAAAAATTGGGTTGTATCAAGTAGCTTTGCCCAATCTTTCTGATTAGAAATAACAAAGTGCCACAAATAGCATTCTAGTAGCGCATTCACCCTTTCCGTTTGGCCATCGGATTGAGGATGAAAGCTTGTTGATAAGTGAAACTTGGACCCTAACAAATTAAACAACTCCTTCCAAAATGCGCCGGTGAATCGAGGATCTCAATCACTAATGATGTGCCTCAGCACACCCTAATGTTTCACCACATCTCTTAAGAATAATCTTGCTGCCTCTTTTGCTTTGCAACTAGCCGTAGTGGGTGTGAACGTTGCAACAACAAAAATATACCCAATAAAATTTCACAACGTAGGGTCTGGGTAGGATAGAGTGTACACAGGTCTTACCCTTACAAGCATATGGAAGCTATTTTTGAAAGACATTCGACTCAAGAGAAAACATAAAAAGAGGTCAGATAAGAATGACAAGAAATTCAAAACAATTCAAAACAGTATGGAAATAAACATAACGAAAGCGATTAAGCCCTAATAAAGTGGTTGTGAACGTAGCGTACTTTGAAAACCGATCCACAACTACCATGATGGTTCCAAAGCCTTCCGAATTAGGCAAACAAGTAATGAACTCCATGGTGACGCTGTCCCATGGTCTCTCTGCCACGGGTAAAGGCTCAAGAAAGCTACTGGGTGCCTTATGATCCACATTGTCTTGTTGACAAACAAGGCAAATATGCACATACACCTCGATGTCATCCTGCATATGAGGCCAATAATATGATGATTCCAATAAGGCTAATGCACGCTTCTGCCCCGGATGTCCCGCCCAAGCAGTATCATGTCCCTTCTTGATCAATTTCCACTTAAGATTTTCCTACCTTGGCACGTAAACACGCCTACCGGTAGTGTAGAAAATACCATATTCGATCCAAAATCTCTCCGCCTTGCCTTGACTGGCCAGGACAAGAAGTTTATTTACCACATGATCATGTTTTATACCCACCTTGATGGCATTAATAATATCACTGATTGTCGTGCTAATGATATCCGCTAACACTGCCTTGCGACTTAATGCATCTGACACGATGTTTGCTTTCCCCGATTTATACTCCAAGGTGTAATCAAATTCAACCAAAAAATCTGCCACCGAGCTTGCTTAGGTGGTTGTTTCTTTTGGGACTGAAAATAACTTGTCGCCACATTATCCGTTTTGACAATAAAAGGTGCCCAAGCAAGTAGTCATGCCATGTCCATAGAAAATAAACCATGACCATTATTTCCTTCTCTTGGACAGTATACCGTCGTTTTACTTCATTCAATTTTCTGCTTTCAAATGCTATAAGATGGACCTCTTGCATTAGGACACCACCTATAGCAAAATCGGACGCATTGGTGTGAACTTTAAACTCCTTGGTGAAGTCCGGGAGAGCCGAAACATGCTCCTTTGTGATTGCCTCCTTGAAATCCTCAAACTCTTCTTGGTATAAGGTTGTCCACTCCCAATCCATATTCTTTTTCAATAAATCAGTGAGTGTGGCAGTGATAGTGGAATAACCAAAAATAAATCGCCAATAATAATTGGCAAGGCCAAGAAAGGATCGAATCTCGGTTACTTTCGTGGGAGCCTCCCAATCTCGAATAGCCACGATCTTGTTGCTATCCATCAGAATATCCCATTGGCTAATAGTATGGCCAAGAAACTGCACTTGTGGTTGAGCGAAAGTGCACTTTTTCCTCTTGACGCACAACTCATTTTCTCTAAGCACTTGAAATACATTGCGAAGATGCTTCATGTGCTCTTCTAACTAGTTGTTATAAACCACGATATTGTCAAGATAAATGACAACAAACTGGTCCAAAAATTGATGAAATAACTTATTCATTAAGGTGCAAAATGTTGCGGGAGTGTTAGTTAAGTCGAACTGTATCACCAATCACTCAAATGCTTTATATCGACTCAACATGTTGTATTTGACTCATCGCCCTCAGCAGTGCGAACTTGATAATATCATTTCCACAAATCCATATTGTTAACACTTTGGCATGTCCCAATCTATCAAACAAATCAATAATCAAAATGATAGGGTATTTGTTATTTATCGTGACTTTTTTAAGAGCATGATAATCGATGCACAAACATAGCATCCCTTCATTCTCTTGAAATAAAACAGAGGCTTCAAACAGTACTTTAGACAATTGAATACAACCAGATTCAAGCAACTCCTTAATCTGCTTCCTCAATTCCTCAAGTTCTGGGGATTCCACGCGATAGGGGGACATGGCAGGCGGCTTAGCCCCGTGAACTAACTCAATCTAGTAACCACTTAGGAAGCTCATCCGGCATCACGTCCTTATTATCCTCAAAAACATGTTGAATGCAATGAGACATTGCTCCACCTCTTATGAACACTTGTTTTCAACAACCATGATGGAAATAAGAAAGGTTGGTTCTCTTTTTCTTGAAACCCTTCACCAATTGCATAACGGATAGTTGTACGTCCGCTTGATGTACCTGAATAAGGGGTACATTGCAAGAACCTCCTGGATCACGTATAATGAGTTGGTTGAGACGTGGAAAATAAATGCATTGATCTCATACCAAAAGTCCAGTCCAAAGATAAGATCAAAGACATCCATTGGGGCATCAGTAAAGTTTGTGAACCCTTACCAAGTCCTAAAATGAGATGGATTTTTGGAGCAAAACCTTTCACATCTGTAGGAATGAAATTAATGGTCTTCAACAATGTATCGCTGGAAATGTAAGCAAGGCAAAGAGCCTTAGATTTTGCCTCTGTAATAAAATTATGCATCCCGTTGGTGTCCACCATGATGCGAACTGGTTGCCTTTAAACTTAGCCTCAACAAACAATGACTCTCTTGGTTTAACCTGAGACGGCTTAGCCATTAGAGCAGCCAGCGTCATATGATTGAACAAGCTTGCAGCCTTGTTATTCCCTTGCTCGTCTTCATCTAGTTTTGCTATTGCCCGCTCATCTATTTGAGCCCCGGCTTGCGTGCCAACTTGCCTATTAGCAGTGAACATATCCCCCAACTTTGACAATGAAGGGCAGTTTCTATATGCATAAACCACCTCTCCACAAAGATAACATCCGTTATTGGGAGTGACCGTCTTCTTCTTCTCTTCTTAAACCTTACGAGACCCTTACCAAATTCTAAAATGAGATGGATTTTTGGAGAAAAACCATTCACATTTGTAGGAAGGCAATTAATGGTCTTCAACAATATATCACTGGAAACAGAAGCAAGGCCAAAAACCTTATCTTTTGCCTCTGTAGTAAAATTATGCGTCGCGCCGGTGTCCACCAGGATGTGGACTATTTACCCTTCAACTTAGCCTAAAAAAACAATGACTCTCTTGGATTAACCTGAGGCGGCTTAGCCATGAGAGCAACCAACGCCATATGATTAAACAAACTTGTGGCCTTGTTCTTCCCTTGCTCGGCTTTATCCGATTTCACTACGCCCACTCACCGGTTTGAGCCTCGACTTGCATCCCAGCTTGCATATTAGCAACGAACATTGCCCCCAACTTTGACAATGAGGGGTAATTTCTGTATCCATGACCCGCCTCTCCACAAAGATAGCATCTTTTATTAGGAGTGAATGTCTTCTTCTCTTCGTAAGCCTTATGAAAGTTAGAAGTATTACCTCGGTTGCGATTTCGGTCTCCTTTGAAATCACGACCCTTGTAAGTGTTAGAATAGGAATAGGATTTCATATATATAGTATCCTACTAGGAAAATGATTGTAATGTAGTGTCTATAAATAGGGCTTAGTGTAATAATGTATATACAACATTTCAATAATATTTTTTCTCATAATTTCTCACATGGTATTAGAGCATTAGCGAGCAAATTCCGTTGTGCAATATTCCAGCGAAGTACCATATTTTCTGGTGAAATACTATTGCACGAGATTCATATCACTTTCTGGTGTACTATGCATATACCAGTACCACCGATATAATCAAAACCCTAGTGCGACCATACCTTGAAAGTTTCACCGCCGTTGGGTCCCATACACGCTCTCACACGCCACCCTAAGCTTCTGATCGTCATCGCCACATGCCTGATGCGCTAGTGAGTATGGCGGTTTCCCGCCACTTTTTCCGGTAGATTTTTTTCTTAATTGACTCGCCTCTCCATTTCGATCCTACCCATCAAATGTATCCCAAATCCCGATAACCGGAACCCTAATCCGACGCACTCTGTCGTCAGATCTGCATCTTTCCAACTAGGTTTTTTGAGATTTCTTTTTCCTATCCGGCTCGCCTGAGCATTCCAAGTTGACTCATATAATTTTCTTCAAGGTTTGGTCATTTTTTAACTTTTTCGGTAAGTTTTTCGATCAGATTCCGGTGATTGTTTTCTGCAGCTTCTGGATCACGATTTCTGAGCATTATCAGCCTCTTTAGATTTCTTAAAGTTTTGAATCATGTATCTTGAATTTGATGTTTTAATTCCAAAAATACGAGAATTGGAAATTCAAGTCATATGATTAATTCACAACCCTTAATAAGGAGAACAATCTAAAATTCGACAAAAAAGAGGTCATTTTAGAAGATCTAGAACTAAGTGTAGTTATTGTAAAAGGCTTGGACACACTTGTGAAGTATGTCGATCTCGACTTAAGTGTAGTTATTGTAATATATATGGACATGCTCGTGAAGTATGCTATTCTCTACATGGTCGACCACCCAAGAATACTCATATTGCTCAGACTGCCACTACAGGTAACCAACGGGTTTATTTATCCGAAGAAGAATATAATGAGTACCTTCAGTAGCGAGCAAGTAAACATACATCTCCACAAGCAGCCTTGGTCGCACAATCTAATACCGCTAGATCATGGGTTGTAGACTGGTGCTTCTAATCATATTTCTAGTGATAAATCACTTTTGTCGGATATTAATTATTCACCGTCTCTTACCGCAATTACTTTATCCAATGGGATCCAAACAAAAGCAAAAGGAGTTGGACAAGCTAACCCATATCTTTGGTCACTCTAAATTCAATCCTCTATGTCCCTGGTTGTCCTTTTAATCTTGCATCGTCAGTCATTTGACTCATGCCTTAAATTGTGCCATACTATTTCTTGATGATTATTTTATTATGCAGGACCGTAGTACGTAATAGATTATTGATGAAGGATATGAATCACAAGGCCTCTACTACCTTACCTCTACTCCTAAATTCTCCATAGCAAGTCTAGTTACAGATACTCCAGACCTAATCCATAAATGATTGGGACAATCGAGTCTGTCCAAGCTACAAAAGATGGTGCCTAGTTTGTCTAGTTTGTCCAAATTAGACTATGAGTCGTGTCAACTTGAGAAACACACTCGCACTACCTTTCCACGTAGTGGTGAGAGTCATGAAGAGTCTGTTTTTTCAATAGTTCATTCTGATATTTGGGGTCCTAGTAGAGTCAGTTCACCTTTAGAATTTCGTCATTTTGTTAGTTTCATTGACGATTTTCTAGATGCACTTGGTTATTCTTAATGAAAGATCATTCTGAGTTATTCTCTATATTAAAGAGTTTTTGTGCTGAAATACAGAATTAATTTAGTGTTTCTATTCGTACTTTTTGTAGTGATAAAGCCTTAGAATACAAATCCTCCCAGTTTCAACAGTTTATGACTCACCAAGGAATTATTCATCAAATATCTTGTCTGTACACCCCTCAGCAGAACGGGGTAGCAAAAAGGAAGAATAGACATCTCATTGAGACTGCTCACACTCTTCTCATTGAATTCAATGTTCCGCTGTATTTTTAGGGATATGCAGTTCTCACAACTTGTCATTTATTTAATTGAATGCCCTAATCTTCTATTCACAATCAGATTCCATATTCCATAGTAGATCCTCAGTTATCTCTATACTCTCTTCCTCCTCGTATTTTTGGGAGTACATGTTTTGTGCATAACCTAGATCTGGGGATAGATAAATTAGCTACTCGCTCTTTTAAATATGTCTTTCTTGGTTATTCTCGAGTTCAAAAAGGGTATCATTGCTTCTCACATGATCCCTGTCGATATCTTATGTCTATCAATGTCTTATTTTTTGAGTCCCAACCTTACTTTAGGTCTCTTTCTGATCATCCTGATATCTATGAGGTCTTACATGTACCTCAGGTTTTACCTACACCGACCTTTAAGGAATCTACAGTTACTTCAACATCTCTAGTCACCGTGCCACCACTTCTGACTTATCATTGTCGACTGCGTCCATCATCAGACCTAACATCAGGCCTAGTTGATTCATGTCCTGCATCAGACCCTACACCTACTGTGGACTTGTCTCCTTCTGATCAGCCGATTGCACTTTGAAAAGGTAAACGGTTCACTCGTAACACTAATCCATATTATACTCTTTTAAGTTATCATCGTCTATCATCATCCCATTATGCATTTGTATCATCATTGTCCTATGTCCTCATTTCTAAGTCTACAGATGAGGCTCTTTCTCATCTCGGATGGCGACATGATATGATTGATGAGATGTCTGCTTTACACACGAGTGGTACTTGGGAGCTTGTTCCTTTCCCTTTAGGTAAATCTACTATTGGTTGTCATTGGGTTTATGCAGTCAAAGTTGGTCTGGACGGCCAAGTTGATCGGCTTAAGGCTCGCCTTATTGCGAAGGGGTATACACATATATTTGAGAATGATTACAGTGATACTTTCTCTCCTGTGGCTAAAATAGTATATATTCATGTTTTTCAATCCATGGTTATTGTCTGCCATTGGCCTCTTTATCAGTTAGACATTAAAAATGTTTTTCTCTATGGTGATCTTGAGGAGAAAGTTTATATGAAGCAACCACCTGGTTTTATTGCTTAGGGGGAGTCTAATCTGGTGTGTCGATTATGTCGGTCACTTTATGATATGAAACAGTCTTCTCGAGCCTGGTTTGGTAAATTCAGTACAGTAATTCAGGAGTTTGGTATGACTCGTAGTGAAGCAGATCATTCTGTGTTTTATCGACATTCTGCTCCAGATATGAGTATTAATTTGGTTGTTTATGTTGACGATATCGTTATAACTAGTCATGATTAAGATGGTATCACTAATTTACAACAACATCTCTTCAGCATTTCCAAACTAAGGATCTCAGCAAACTGAAGCATTTTCTAGGTATTGAGGTTGCCCAGCCCACATAAGGTATTGTTATTTTGCAATGCAAGTATGCCTTATACATTCTTGAGGAGACAGGAATGATGGAATGTAAACCCATTGACACTCCTACAGATCTGAATGCTAAGCTTTTGCCAGGAAAGGGGGAGCCACTCAGTGATCCTGGAAGATATAGGCGGTTGGTTGGTAAGTTGAATTATCTCACAGTGACTAGACCTGTCATTTCATTTTCTATGAGTATTGTAAGTCAGTTTATGGATTCTCCTTGTGATAGTCATTGGGATTCAGTTATCCGCATTCTGTGATATATTAAGTCAGCCCCAGGTAAATGACTGCTTTTTGAAAATCGAAGCCATGAGCAAATCGTTGGATATATAGACACTGATTACGCACGATCGCCTTTTGATAGACGTTCTACATCCGGATATTGTATGTTAATAAAAGGTAATTTTATGTCCTGGAAAAGTAAGAAACAGAGTGTCGTTGCTCAATCTAGTGCTGAATCAGAATATCGAGCAATGTCTGTAGCAACTTGTGAGCTAGTTTGGATTAAGCAGTTACTCAGAGAACTAAAATTTAGAGAAATCAGTCAAATAGAACTTGTGTGTGATAACAAAGCGACCCTTCATATCGCATCAAATCTGGTATTTCATGAGAGGACTAAGCACATTGAGATTGACTATCACTTTGTCAGGGAAAAGATACACTCCGGAGATATTGTTACTAAATTTGTAAAGTCGAGTGATCATGTTGCGGCTATTTTCACCAAGTCACTCAGTCATCCTTGTGTTATCACATATGTAACAAGCTCAGTACATATGACTTGTATGCACCAGCTTGAGGGAGAGTGTTAGAATACGAATATGATTTCATATATAGTATCCTACTAGGAAAATGATTATAATATAGTGTCTATAAATAGGGTAGGATTTCATATTAATATCCTACTAGGAAAAGGATTATAATGTAGTGTCTATAAATAGGGCTCAGTGTAATCATGTATATACAACAATTCAATAATATTTTCTCTCATAATTTCTCACATCATGAACCACCTTGGCAACAACTTGCTTTCCACGGGTGTCCTTCACCTTAGTATTGTCGGTGTAAAAACCCGTCAAAGATTCTGCCACGACAATAGCTTCGTCAACGTCCTCGACTTGACGCCTTTGTAACTCTTATTTAGCCCAATTTTGGAGCCCATCGAAGAAGTAAAATAACAAATCCTCGCTAGTCATATTCAGGATTTGAAGAGTGATTTTTTTAACTTTTTCACATATTCACAGATGTAAGACGTTTTCTTGAGCTCCCTCAACTTTCGACGGGCCTCGTGTACATCATTTTAGGGATAAAATTGTCGTTTCAAATCCCCTTAAATTGCTCCCAATCTGTGATGGTACAAGTTCCTTTTTCCATATCTAGCTTCTTTCTACGCCACCATAACATAGCTATATCGCCGAAATATATGGTTGCCGTCAGGATCTTGGAAGATTTGTTAAAAATGTTGACGTGCTCAAAATAAGCTTCCCTTTGCCAAATAAAGTTTTCCACATCTTGAGAGTTCCTCTCACCCTTGAACTCCTTGGGTTTAGGAACCTCTCTGTGGGTTTCACGAACATTGACTTGACCAGCACCACCATTGAGCTTGGCCGCTTCCATTTGTTGCTTCAAGGTTGCTATCTCATCCGTGAGCTTGAGCTCAAAGTTTGTCATCTCTCCTTGATGTTGGTCACTTAGTTTTTGCAACCCATCAAGGGTCACACTCTTAAGAGAGCTAAAGTCCTTTAACACGTCAAAATTTTAGTTCAAACGCACCAAACCACCCTTCGTATGAATAACTATTTCAAATATATGGGATGGGGAAGAACTCTCACAAACATCGCCCAATCGCCTAAGGGAGGTGACTGGAACGTCAACCCTTCTGAGGGTATAGCGGGTGGACCTTAAACTTTGCTCTTGTCACGAGTTTTCTTCTACTTCGTCATCTTCATGGTAGGGGACTCATCTCATCCATTGTGCTCACTGAGAACAACTTCTTCTTCAACGTTGTTTGCCATGCTCGCCTCCTTACTCTGATACCACTTGTCACGGGCTTAATTTAATAAAGATAGTGAGGCAGCCTTGATAGCCTTAGATGCTACTCAATGCTTCAACCTTCAACACAACACACAATACAAAGAGTGCTTGACCTAGGCACATCACACGAAAATAAGAAGGCAGTAAGTAAAGACACACAAGTTGGGAGGCAATGGCCATTTTCTCTATTACTCAATGAAACAAGATTATGAGATGACTGCCCCAAGGGCTTACAATTCGTATTATATACAACCTAGGGCATTAAATGCGAGCCTAGTAAGTCAAAATGCATTAAATGCGAGTTATGCTCATTAATTGCCAGCCTAGTAAGTCAAGGGCATTAAATGTGAGCCTAGTAAGCCGAGGGGCATTAAATGCGAGCCATGCTAATAATTTCCAGCCTAGTAAGTCAAGGGGCATTAAATGCAAGCCATTCTCATCTACAATTCCCTCTAAGGCTAGCAATCTATTGGGACCACACTGTTGACTTGTTGGTGATTAATTTGAATTCTCCCATTTTTCTAAGAGCAAAGAATTCAATACGGATGAAGATGGTGCGTCACACTCTCCCCTAACAATCTTGGCGACGACCATGACGTCACACAACTGCAAATATTTGTGGACTTGATCCCTGAGTTGCCATGCCTCCTCGTACTTCTCCCATGATGCCTCCTCATGCTGAGCTCTTCCTAATATATTCCTTCTCAATCCCTTTCCTCATTGCCTCATGCACATTGCTAGAATCTTGAAAACGATTGAATGACCACCAATACGAGGGGTCATGTAACCAACCAACTAAATAAATAAAATAAAAATGTATCTTCTTATTTTTTATTTTGTTTATTTAGTTGGCTGGTTACATGGCCCCTCGTATTGGTCAGTCATTCAATCGTGTTCAAGATTCTTGCAATGTGCATGAGGCAATGAGGAAACAGTTTGAGATAGAACATATTAGAGAATAGATTATTGCAGAAGAGGTCGAAGGCGTATGTTGGAGTTCGAAGTGAGAAGAGAGTTTATGATGGAAATAGAAGTAGCAATGTGGGGAGGAGATAGATTTGCTTCATTGATATTTCTGTTGGAAATTAGCCTTTGGCGGGAGTTGCGATTGACCAACTTTAATGGCTTAAACACTAGTGTTACGTATGTTGGAGAATTCGGTTCTTCACACATGCATGATCTACTAAGTACGTAGATAACCGTATGGCCAAGAATCATCAAATTTCATTGAGAAATGAAAGACATATTGGTTCACGAAGTAAGGTGTTTGAAGCATGGAAAAGTGTGGTGTGTGATCAATTCTCCCTCATCGGTAGAGGAAGAAAGAATTGTTGTGTATATAAGACTCGAAATTGGTTTGGGGTTTGGGACCCCAAGGGGTATCCCATGTGTTTAAAGGAGGGAGGACCTAGATGTGCTTCGGTTCGAGGAAAGACCACACGCGCGCCGCCGCCGCCCGTCCGATCCGGTTCCGGTTCCGAGTTCCGAGTTCCGGGTTCACGGGTTCACGGGTCCTCGGGTCCACGGGTCCACGGGTCGTGGGTCGTGGGTCGTGGGTCGTGGGTCGTGGGTCGTGGGTCGTGGGTAGTAGATCGTAGGCTGTGGGCCTTCTGATATTATCTTTTTGGGCCAGAGAACTTTTCCAAAAGTACAGTTTGATCCCAGAAGTTTCAGATATACAGTTTGGACCAGAATTCTTTCAGATGTACAGTTTGGTCCCTGAAGTTATGTACAGTTTGGTGTTTCCAGAAAGTCAGAATTTGGACGGTCAAAGCAGAAACGCCACAGCACTCAATTTAGCGATTTATTTTGGCTGAATTACTCCTCCTATAATGGCCAATCCGTTGGTGTTCTTCACCATTTATTTTGGTGACATTACTACCTCCATAATGGCCATTACTTGGCCAGTAATGGCACTTATGGAGGCAGTTTTGCTGCTCCTCCCTCACCTATATAAACACCCCTTACACCATTGTTGAGGCACACTCTTAATACACGAAAATACACAAGAAAAATAGTTTCTTCCTACATCTTCCAAGCATCATTTCGTTACTCAATATTCTTCACGGTACCATTTGAGTTTCCTTTGCTCAAGTATTCCATTGCTATTTTATCTTGGGAGACAAATTGTCCAGGACGTATAAAGGATACATACGGGGCAATATTGTCTTAAGGACAGAGTGCCACACTCGACTCAGCAAAAATAGTTTTTTCAGTTTTTCTTGTTCATCTTTGTAATTTTCAGTTTTCTAGTTGAATTGTAATTTCAATTCTTACATAAGCAGTTACTTGTAAGTTCCGTTCCTGCAATCCTTTGTAACACCAACAACTTAAGACAATATTGCTTACGATAACTGCAATAACATGGCTGGAAATATGATCGATGTTGTCGCCATCGCCGCCGCTTCTCGAGGCAACGTTGTCGCTTTCCTCCACCGCCGCCATCGCCAAGGAAGTAACTCCGCCGCTTCACTGCTGCTGCTGCTGCTACTGTTCAAGGCAGTAACACTGCTGCCTTCTCGACTGTTGGAGCTCCACCCTCTTCTTCACACCACCATGATCGCCCTGAAAAGTTCATGGGATCAGAATTTAAGAGATGGCAGCAAAAGATGTTGTTCTACTTAACAGTTATGGGCATGACCCGGTTCCTTACGGAAGATCCTCCACAAGCTGGAGATGAAATTGACTCTTCGCCTGCTGAAACGGGTGAAGGGGGCCTTGGTATCCATGTCGTTAACGACATGACGATGGTTCGTGATGCGTGGAATCATAGCGATTTCATGTGCAAGAACTATATACTGAACTGCTTGGCAGACCCTCTCTACACGGTCTATTGTACCGTTGGCACTGCCAAAGAGCTGTGGGAAAATTGCAAAAGAAGTACAACGCACAAGATGCGGGTACTAAGAAGTTCATCGTTGGGAAATTTCTAAAATTCCAAATGGTGGACAGCAAAACAGTGATGTCCCAAGTCCATGAATTCCAAATGATTTTACATCACCTGGATTTGGAAGGACTGAAGCCAAACGAGCAGTTTTTGGTTGCATCGCTGATTGAAAAGTTACATCCTTTATGGAATGAGTTTATGAGTTACTTGAAACTCAAGACAAAGGAGATGACCTTTGAAGAGCTTGTTATCAAACTGCAAATCCAGGAAGATAATAAGAAGACCTTTCCAAAGGGTAGACAACATGCTGAGGCAAAGACGAATCTGGCTGAGGCAAAAGGGAACTCAAGCAAGAAGCGGAAGTTCCAGAACGACGGCAAAGCCCCTACAACGGAGATGTTCAGAGGTAATTGTCATCACTGTGGGAAACCTGGTCATAGGATCAAGGAATGCCGCAAGCTCAAGACTGAGCAACAACAGAAAGCCAAGTCGAAAGGCAAGGCTCAAGCTAACGTCGTCAAGGACACGCTCCTGGATGACTTGATTGAGGATTTATCGGCCGTGGTGCTAGAAGCCAACTTGGTTGAGAATCCGATGCAGTGGTGGGTGGACACAGGTGCAACAAGACACATCTGTTCCAACAAAGATGCCTTCTCCACGTACACTCCGGTCACCGACAAGAAGCTGTTCATGGGCAACAACGCTTCCTCGGACGTGCTAGGGGTTGGAAAGGTGGTCCTGAAGATGACTTCCGGCAAGGAACTCACTCTGAAGGAAGTGATGCACGTCCCAGAAATTAAAAGAAATTTAGTTTCTGGACCTTTATTGGTTAATACTGGTTTTAGGCTAGTGTTTGAATCCAATAAGTTTGTACTCACTAAAATGGCACATTTGTAGGGAGAGGCTTCGTCTGTGAAGGCCTCTTCAAAGTGAATGCCATGTATGTATTGCGTCAAGGAAATAAAGTTGAACCTTCTTCTTATTTGCTTGAGTCTTCTAATTTATGGCATCATAAATTAGGACACGTTAACTACAAGTCTATTCAAAGGCTGGTAAAGATGGAGTTGTTGCCGTCTATCGACGTAAACCCTCAACATAAGTGTGAGGTGTGCGTAGAGGCAAAACTCACGAAGCTTCCTTTTCGATTCGTCGAAAGGAATACCGCTCCTCTAGAACTTATTCACACAGATATATGTGATTTGAAGTTTGCACAAACTAGAGGGGGGAACAAGTACTTTGTGACTTTCATTGACGATAGCACAAGGTATTGTTACCTTTACTTGTTAAGAAGTAAGGATGAAGCCTTTGAAGCGTTCCGACGTTACAAAGCAGAAGTTGAGAACCAACTTAGCCTACAGATTAAATCCATTCGTAGCGATAGAGGGGGAGAATATGTAGCGCCTTTTGAGGAATACTGTGCCCAAGAAGGCATTATTCATCAAACGACGGCTCCTTACTCACCTCAATCAAACGGTGTGACGGAACGTAAGAACCGCACATTAAAGGAAATGATGAATGTCTTGCTTATCAATTCCAAACTTTCCCAAAACATGTGGGGAGAAGCCGTCCTTACCGCTAATACGATTCTTAACAGAGTCCTACATAAGGGTAAGGACAAAACTCCATATGAATCATGGAAAGGAAATAAACCCACCTACAAATATTTTAAGGTGTGGGGTTGTTTGGCAAAGGTTGAAGTACCCAAACCAAAGCAGGTCAAGATTGGGCCTAAGACTGTAGATTGCATATTCATCGGATATGCAAATAACAGTAGTGCTTATCGCTTCTTAGTGCATAAGTCATATATTCCAGATATCCACCAGGGTACAATTATGGAATCAAGGAATGCTTTATTCTTTGAAGATACCTTTCCTAGAAAGGAAAAGGACATAACCTCTCGCAAATGAAGTTATGCACAAAGCTCTCAAGAATCGGGAGTCCTTGACTGCCCGGATCTAGATGGTTCAGATCTAGCGAATCTCGAGGTGGCTGAACATCCGGAATCTAGTGTTTCAGATTTTCAGAACTTGGAGACTCTAGAGATGGATCTAAGGCGAGGTAAAAGGGCCAGGAAGGATAAATCCTTCGGTCCTGACTTTGTAGCTTATATGGTTAATGATGAACCAAGGACAATTGCTAAGGCGTTGTCAACTCCAGAAGCACCGCTCTGGAAAGAAGCTATTGAGAGTGAAATAAGCTCCATTCTGCATAACCATACTTGGGAGTTGGTTGATCTTCCTCCGGGAAATAAACCGTTGGGGTGTAAATGGATACTCAAACGGAAATACAAGGCAGATGGGTCTATAGACAAGTACAAGGCCAGGTTGGTAGTCAAGGGCTATCGACAGACAGAAGGCTTTGACTACTTTGACACATACTCTCCGGTATCCCGGATGACATCCATACGGGTATTCATTGCGATCGCAGCTTTGCGTGACCTTGAGATACACCAGATGGATGTTAAGACAGCCTTCCTAAACGGTGATTTGGAAGAAGAAATTTATATGGACCAACCCGAGGGGTACGTGGTTCAAGGTCAAGAGAAGAAAGTCTGTCGACTTATCAAATCTCTGTACGGGCTGAAACAAGCCCCGAAGCAATGGCACAAAAAATTTGATAGTACTCTACTATCGAAGGGGTTCGCCATTAATGAGTGTGATAAATGTGTTTACACAAAAGGTAACTCTGACTCATTTGTTATGATATGCCTGTATGTAGACGATATGTTGATCACAGGAAGCAGTCCTAGGGTAATCCTAGAGACTAAGAACATGTTGAAACAATGCTTCGACATGAAAGATATGGGTATCGCAGATGTCATCCTAGGGATTAAAATCTCTAAGACGTCTGACGGACCGGTCTTATCTCAATCTCACTACATCGAGGATGTTTTGAGAAAGTTCAAGATGTTAGACAGTTCACCGATAACGTCACCAATGGATACAAATCAAAAGCTTGATAAAAATCTTGGTGCACCTGTATACCAGAAGCGATATGCACAGGTGATCGGTAGTTTGGTGTATATAACAAACTGCACCCGACCTGATATTACTTACGCAGTCAATAAGTTGGCTAGGTTCACCCGTAATCCGAGTGATAATCACTGGAAAGCGTTGAATCGGGTATTACAATACCTGAAATACACGTTAAATTTCGGGTTGCACTATTCGAGATATCCAGCTGTACTAGAGGGGTATAGTTATGCAAACTGGATATCTGATATAGAGACCACCAAGTCCACCAGTGGGTATAAATTTATAATTGGTTATGGGGCTGTGTCTTGGAAATCCTCTAAGCAAACTTGCATCGCCCGATTCACGATGGAATCGGAGTTTATCGCTTTAGACAAAGCAGGAGAAGAAGCTGAGTGGCTTCATGACTTCTTAGAGGATGTTCCGTGTTGGAACAAACCCGTACCTTCGGTAATGATCCACTGCGACAGTCAGTCGGCTCTAGGAAGGGCACGGAATGCTATGTACAATGGCAAGTCTCGTCATATTCGACGGAGGCATAAGACCGTTAGGCAACTGATTACCACGGGTATAATATCCATTGATTACATTAAGTCAAAGGATAATATAGCAGACCCATTGACAAAGGGTTTACCCAAAGATCAGATGGATTGCCTGTCTAGGGGAATGAGCTTAAAACCCAAAATATAAGGACTAATACAGTGGTAACCCAATCTTACTAACTGGAGATCCCAGTAATTTGGTTCAATGGGAAAACTAAGTTGTAAAGGTTCAGTTGATCGCTTCGGTGGAAGCATGAGCACTTCGGATAGTGATTTCTGAATAGAAACACCAAATCCAAAGCCGTTCCCGCGATAGACGTTAGTGCTATCTGCAGTATGGGTAAAGGTTAAGTTTTCAAAACCTGTAATGATTCTCAGCAGTTGAGGTTAGGTTTTTGGAAAACTTTTAATGGTTCCTAACACTTGTGAAGTGGGGTATATCAAGATACCTTGTAGGAGACCACCTATTTAAGTGTGAGGACGGGCCCCCTCAAATGAACGCACTTGAGAATCCAAGACGTTATCCATGGCCAAAACGGACAAAACATTACGAAGAAGAGAGTAAGGGAATTTGTTGTGTTTGTACCATTGACTTGGCTTACACTAAACACTGACGGTTCAAGACATCACGTTCACCGCGCAGTAAGTAAGTCCGATGGTATTCAACTATGGAAGGTTCAAAGCTGAAGCTACCTCTCCTTATGCAATATCAGTCCGCTAAAATATTGTTGGAAATGGAAAGACACCATGTGAGTGCGCCAAAATCTCTTTCAAGAGGGGATTGTTGGAAATTAGCCTTTGGCGAGAGTTGCGACCGACCAACTTTAACGGCTTAAACACTAGTGTTACGTATGTTGGAGAATTCGGTTCTTCACACATGCATGATCTACTAAGTACGTAGATAACCGTATGGCCAAGAATCGTCAAATTTCATTGAGAAATGAAAGAGATATTAGTTCACGAAGTAAGGTGTTTGAAGCATGGAAAAGTGTGGTGTGTGATCAATTCTCCCTCATCGGTAGAGTAAGAAAGAATTGTTGTGTATATAAGACTCGAAATTGGTTTGGGGTTTGGGACCCCAAGGGGTATCCCATGTGTTTAAATGAGGGAGGACCTAGATGTGCTTCGGTTCGAGGAAAGACCACACGCTCGCCGCCGCCGCCCGCCCGTCCGGTCCGGTTCCGATTCCGAGTTCTGAGTTCCCGGTTCTCGGGTTCACGGGTCCTCAGGTCGTGGGTCGTGGGTCGTGGGTAGTAGGTCGTAGGCTGTGGGCCTTCTGATATTATCTTTTTGTGCCAGAGAACTTTGCCAGAAGTACAGTTTGATCCCAGAAGTTTCAGATGTACAGTTTGGACCAGAATTCTTTCAGATGTACAGTTTGGTCCCTGAAGTTATGTACAGTTTGGTATTTCCAGAAAGTCAGAATTTGGACGGTCAAAGCAAAAATACTACAGCACTCAATTCAGCCATTTATTTTGGCTGAATTACTCCTCCTATAATGGCCAATCCGTTGGTGTTCTTCACCATTTATTTTGGTGACATTACTACCTCCATAATGGCGATTACTTGGCCAGTAATGACACTTATGGAGGCAGTTTTGCTGCTTCTCCCTCACCTATATAAACACCCCTTACACCATTGTTGAGGCACACTTACAATACACGAAAATACAGCAAAATAGTTTTTTCCTACATCTTCCAAGCATCATTTCGTTACTCAATATTCTTCACGGTAGCATTTGAGTTTCCTTTGCTCAAGTGTTCCATTGCTGTTTTATCTTGGGAGACAAATTGTCCAGGACGTATAAAGGATACATACGGGGCAATATTGTCTTAAGGACAGAGTGCCACACTCGACTCAGCAAAAATAGTTTTTTCAGTTTTTCTTGTTCATCTTTGTAATTTTCAGTTTTCTAGTTGAATTGTAATTTCAATTCTTACATAAGAAGTTACTTGTAATTTCCATTCCTGCAATCCTTTGTAACACCAACAATTTCTCCCTAAGCTTTCATTCTTAAAGCAACAAGCTGATGCCATGTCACTTCAAGAGAAGATGTGAATGGTTGTCTATGTATCTAGACATGACATGAAACATATTTTAGAGGTGCCTTTTCAGCGTTGTGCCGTGGAACCAAAAGTTTCAACATTGCAACATGTTCCAAAGAACCAAAGTGCAGATGCAGATATTTTATTAGTGCAACCCACATTAAGGCCTGGCTTAAGGAGAGATAGCAGAATCTTGATGGTTCGTATTCTTCTTCGTGTCGGTACTGTTTATATAGATATTAACTCTTGAATTGCTGATTTCCAAAAAAAAAAGAATTGTTAATTTTCTGAGTTGATGAAAATTTTCTGATCTGCCAGTATCGTTAGTTTGTCGGAGGGACGTACTGCACATGTGTCTCTGTTATTCAGTTGCGATGTTGCAGTCTTTCTTGCTTTTTGTATTGCTTGTAACTGTACTGAAAGTTAGTTATGTGCATCGCCTCTTTCTAGTTTTTCTGTTAATTCCTTAAGTATGACAAATATTTGAATTTTGAACTTTAAAATCCTTAGAAATAGTTGCTCTATTGAAATAAAAATTAGTAAAAGCTTTTGTTCCCTTTTCAGTTTGGTAGAACTTTCAAACCAGTGATATTGACAGGAAGAAAATGCATTTGAGTTTTTTCTTTTTTTTTCGCACTGTTTTTATGGATGGGCGGGAGTGGGTTAGAATGTTTAAGTATGTTCTTCATTTAATTCAAAGTCATTGCAAGTTAAGTTGATGATGCATATATAATATATTTTTATGTACTTTTATCTAAGTGATATAGGGTCTCCAGACAAAGTTTTTCGTGTTTCCTATGTAAACACTCTTTAATAGCTTGGGCAATCCTTACCTCTTGAGCTAGCTTTTGGGGTTGAGTTAGGGTCAAATCTATAACATTCATAATGCTACCCTTTGCCTCATAATGTTGATAAAATCTATTGTTTGCTCATAATGATGATAAATTTTCATTGTATGATGGCTGGGAATAACCATATGACCTCTAACAATCTTCAGAATTTTGGTGCTAAATAAGTTACTTATTTTACAACATTGTCCGAGGCTCATCCAAGTGATTGACACTTCGAAATCTTCTCTTTCAATATTTATGTCTGTCAAAGGGCTTTTCAACTACTGAATCCTGAATTTACACAGACCAATCTTTTATTGGTGAATATGTTATTGTCATTCTTGGGACAAGATATGTAACAGGGTTGTTTCCCTGGCAGTTGATGGCCATATTACTTGTGAATCAATTGGTGAAGTCAGTTGTGCTATACTGCTTGCACTCTTCGAAAATGTCAACGGGTGCGTGTCAGATTCTCTAAAAATAGTGTGTTTTTTGAGACTCCGACACATGTGCGACATCAAAAGTGAAAAGTCGGCGCAACTTAGCAGTTGTGACATGGGCAGGTCAATTGTTGACCTGCAACACTCAAGAATATTTATTTGGGTTGCCAAACCATGTGATGGTTTTGCAACTTGTTTTCTGGTATGGTCTTCCAAACATCAGAAAATTGGATTGTAATTGATAGATGCATCTATCTCCGGTTGTTTGTTTTCATATGTGGGTTCATCTGGAGGTAGGCTACCTTGTTTTGAGTGCAAGGCATTCACTTTATCTACATAAGGACATTCTCCTTTCTGTCCGCTTAAGTGGTCGAAGCATTAAGCTGCTTATGCACATCTAACAGAACTAGCTATCTTTAGAAAAGTACACACAATTAACAATTTATCAAATAAATGTTGTCACCAACTATTATATTTGTAAAAGTTCTGCAAGTTATTCTTTAGCTCTTCGAGTAACCTATCTCCAACACTTTAGTTGGATTTATTAGTTTAAGCTTTTCTGATGAACTTCTCTTCTATGTGGGTTTGAACTTAGAAAATTTCCTCAAGTGTAATTTTTTTTCTTGCTGAATGTAGATTCTTGGAAAGCAGGACACTCAACCTCATCTTTTAACACTGTAATTGATTCTTCCAAACTTAAGGGAGGTAGCGATATGATTGAAATGGAGAAAGTATATCTGTTTCGATTCTTGAAAAGATGCCAATGTTCCCTGATTTTTTCCTTTAGGTACTCCGTCCGCCTTAGTCATGTACTTGGTTTGCTGGTGACTAGTTTAGTTAACCAGAATGCTATCTAAAATTCTAACGAAGTACTTGTGGAATGTAATATTTCACATAACTGCCTTTTGCTGAATTTTAGCTATAAATGTTGCAGAGGATAACAGGACATAATTAAATTTATATTGTTATAATTGGAGGTTTAGATGTGATGTTGTTTCACTTTTACGGGTTAGGATTTAATCATCAGGACTTGAATCTTATCTTTAAGAAGCTATTGTTTAGAAGATCAGGCAGAATAATCGTGTATCCGTTTAAACCTGTTTATATCATTACAAGGCAAGTCATCTCAAAATTGAGCAACCAACACTAGGAAATAATTTCCTGGAATAGATAACAGTCAGAAATTAAACTTTATCAATGGAAACGACTTTCATTCTTATAAAACTGAGTATTGTCCCAGTTGAGCTGAACCAGGTGTTAATGTCATCTAAAACATATTTAAGTTATTGTCACGACCCAAACCAGAGAGTCATGACGGGCACCCGGACCTTACTTGCCGAGTACCACTAATCATATATTTAGCATATAACTATAATTTCTCATGGTCCACGAGGGCCGCCACGGGATACCCTACTGACATATGAAAATAGTAAACTGGAAAAGAGCTATGTAAAATCCTGCAACTAGAAGGACCCAACTTATATACATATACATACCAAGGCCGACAAGGCCATACACGACCACTATACACATGACATCTGTCTACAAACCTCTAAAGAGTACATAACATCATGAGGTCGGGACAGGGCCTCGCCATACCCCAACGCATAACCAAAATATCATACCACGACTACACTGCAACTCTGGAACAAATAGAGTGCTCCAATATCAGCTGGACCAACAACCTACTAGTGCAGACCGTCGCCCTGTCTACCTGAGTCTGCGGGCATGAAACGTAGTGTCCCCCGACAAAAGGGACGTCAATAGGACTGATGTACCAAGTATGTCAGGCATGAAAAATAGCATAATAGAGACCTGAAAGTAACATGAGATAAGAAACAACCAACCAATAGAGAATGCCTCTGGGCCATAATATGCCTAAGTACCATATTTTGTAGAATGCCTCTGGGCCATAATATGCCTAAGTACCATATTTTGTAGAATGTCTCTGAGGGCCATAATATGCCTAAATTCCATGCATAATCCAAATGCGGTCATTCATATACATATGCGTATACAACGCCATCAAGCCTCTGTGGGCATCCCATCATATCATATCGGTCTCAGTGGGCATAATTATTATAGTGTATATCTGTGCCAGCTGCAGGTGGTATGCGTATATAACGCCTTCCTTTTTCCCATCCCCATACATGTATAATGCGTACATATAGTAGAGTATATAACTCCTTTGAGGTCAAGATATGTACATGAATATAATGCATGAATGATATGATAATATGACACTATGAGTTTGTCGGAGTGACGTAAAGTCATTTCACCTCCAATTAACATTATGAATACTGGAATCTTTTCCATATATCTCAATAAGGATTTAAGAATATATGTAGACATGCTTTGATCATAGGAATGAATAACATGAACATCCTTAACTACTAAGAGTAGAATCATTTATGGGACAATATTACGTTAACGTTTCGTTACATGAAACATGCCAAAAGAAGAAATAATTTTCCTTAACATACCTTAAATCAATTGAAATCTAACCTCGAATCCAAGCTTACAATAGTGATGCAGTTTCCAAAAAACCCTAAGAATGTGATTTTTGGAATTTGATGAATTACACGGTCCTAAGTAGTCATAAAGAATGGAGGGAAGATCTGAGAATCATAATTTTGGTGTAATAAAATCTAATGGAGGAATAACTTCGTTGGGTTCTCTTCAGCAAACAAAATTGTTATGTGTAAACAATAAAATGGCTCAAAGTAATATGTATATATACATATATGTGCAGCCAACATAGGCGGTGGTTTTTAATCATGACACCAATATACTTAGTTAGTAAAGACAACTAACAGAACAAGTGACCATAAACTAGCCACATACTAGTTTAGTCTCTAGGTGGAAAAAGCTTACAAACTTATTCATAGGTGATGCAAATATTTGATCTAAAACTAAAACATATCCATTATCCACGTGCATATGTCCCTTAAGATTCATGCACCAATCCCAATTAATGTGTTTATTTCTACTACAATTTATCACTTAATCAATTACCCACGTAATTAATTTCTTGATCTCAATTCACTTAAATCTTAATAACTTATAAAACCTTTATAAACTCAATGTCATAATCGTGCGATATAGTACTAGTCCATAACCTCTTTTGGGACATACAACTATTATTATTAATCCCCGTCGTCACACTTGTTAAGTCTTAAATTATTTTGGGACTGCATCCTTTTATTTACTAAGCTCTTTATTTGCATATGTGAATATGACCAAAAATTCCTTAAGGTCTTTATAACTTGTTCCATATTCCGTACTTGAACAAAACTTATTTCTCTAATTCGTTTAACCTCCATTCTCCGCGTAACCTCTTCAACATTGATGTAAATCTTCTATAACTTCATGAATGACCTCAATCTCATTAAACTCATGTGTACTTACCACAATGTATCCTAAAGATAAAGTACGGGGTGTTACATCATCTCCCTCTTAGGAACATTCGTCCTCGAATGGGAAGTATACATTCTGTCAGCGAATAGAAGATATCCAAACTTGCCTCATACGACCATACATCAACATATACATATCACTGATCTTCATGTGGCCGTCAAACATTAAACATAACTATCTAAAGTGGAAACTTACCTCATGTATCCATACATCAACTCTTGGTCAGGTTATGCTTCACTCGGAGCATCGACTTTAGTCTGAAATAAGTGGGGATACTTATACTTCATATCCTCTTCCACTTCCCACGTCATCTCTTCTACATTTTTATTTCATCATAGAACCTCCACGTAGGCTACTTCTTTAGTCCTCAACTTGCAGACTTGATGATCTAGAATAGCAATAAGAACCTCTTTATATGATAGATCCTCCGTAACCTTCACATTATTAATTGGTACAATTCGAGAAGGATCCCCAACACACACTTTTAATATAGAAACATAGAGAACAGGATGAACAAACTCTAACTCAGGAGGAAAGTCCAATTCGTAAGCCACTTGGCCGATTCGTCGAATTATATGATATGGCCCAATATACCTTGGGCTGAGCTTTCCTTTTTTCCCAAATCTCTTTACAACCTTCATAGGAGAAATCTTCAAGAAGACCTAATCATCCACTTGGAACTCTAAGTCCCGTCGTTGCACATCTGAATACGACTTCTGATGACTCTGAGCAGTTAACAACCGTTCTTGGATAAACTTCATATTCTCTATGGCCCGATGCACTAGGTTCGGCCTAAAATAATTCTGATTCACCTACTTCAAACCATCCGATAAGAGATCTACATTTTCATCCATATAAAGCTTCATATGGAGCCATTTTGATACTAGCATGATAACTATTATTGTACACAAATTCAATGAGGAATAAATGATTATTCCAACTTCCCTCGAAGTCTAATACACAAGCTCGTAGCATGTCCTTGAGTGTTTGAATCGTACGCTTGGCCTACCCATCTATCTGATGGTGGAACGTTATGCTAAGATTAACTTGAGTACCCAACCCTTTTTAAATGATATCCAAAAATTAGCTGTGAACTGCATACCTCAGTCAGATATAATAGAAATAGTCGTATCATAAAGGCGCACAACTTTGCGTAGTCCTTGGCTGCGTATGTAGTTTTGACAGCTAGGAAATGAGCTGATTTGGTCAGTCTAACAACAATCACCCAAATAGAATCAAACTTATGATAAGAACGAAGTAAACTGGTAAGGTGAATCCATATTAATCAATTCCCATTTCCACATCGGGATTTTAATGTTTTGAGTCAAACCATCGGACTTTTAGTGCTCTACTTTTACTTGTTGACAATTAGGACACCGAGCTACAAACTCCGTAATGTTCCTCTTCATGTCGTTCCACCAATACATACCTTTTAGATCATGATACATCTTAGTAGATCCAGGGTCAATGGAATATCGTGAGCAATGGACCTCTCATTATGCTCAAAGGTTGCGGTTCTCTTTTGTTAGATATCCTTCCCGATCTTCCCTAAAAATGAGATCTTTATCATGACGTTCCCTTTTTCTTCCAGTATGAGGGATGACCCTGCTGTATTCTAAGTGATAAGTCTATCACTATCTGAATCCTCCAATCATACTCCCACTTAGCTAACTGATGTGTTCCCTCAGATCAACTTCTCTCCTTAGTCCTCACGTTAGTCAAGTCGCTTGTAGGTGAATGATTTTATTGTCAACTTAGTTTTGCTTACTAACTGGTGTGCTGAAAACTCTTATATTTGTAGTATCTCAATCATGAACACTTAATGGACAATGTCATCAAATCTGAGGTGCACGTATCATCGTAGTTAACTCTCATTCATGGTCTGAAAGGAATCTTCCTTACTTTCTCACTACTCGTAATTATAAACTACTTCATTCCTTACTTCTTTTGACACTTGTTCACTCATCTTCTTACTTGTCGTACTCTTTTTAGTTCTAAAACATTCTGGTATACATACGTAATCTCAAACATTGCTCCTGATTCCAGTCATTGGCATTACTACCCCTTACTCTGTACGTGGAAGATTCTGGAGAATTTGCATGACATGACGTTGGCTTACTATATCCAAACTTGGTCATTATACTTAGATTCGAATTCCTTCAATTGCCTCATGGCTAAGGCTTTTTGTCAATGGCGCTTTGGAAGAAGATTTCCTTGATCTCGTTAAGCTATAAACCCATTACTTTATTTATCTTGTAGAACCTTTGGTCAGTTCAAAAATGCTCATAGACATCTGTATTTGCCTGACATTTTATCTTCATTATAATGTCATTATCTATTGACATATATATTTAATGTCTACCTTGTATCCATAGGCATCATTGACCCCTTTTCACATGTTTAGGTGCTAATCTCAAACTTTACTCACTGTTACTTCCATTTACATACTTCCTGAGATGTATGACTGCATATGTTGTGGAACCGATGCTTCGTATGTTTAGATCCAATTCACGGTGTTACATAATCCAATGACTTGTCAAGCTTTCTTGTCTTATCATTATTAGATCTCTCATCGACCGAGTGCTTATTCGTCTTACCTTTACATTTACATTTCAAGTTTCTTTGGGGGGTCTCTTATCTCAAAGTATTTATCATACTATCTTCCTGAACATCAAAGGTTCGTCACCTTTGGCCGTAGAGTTCTTACTGTCCCTCATCTACCGTTGGTCCTTACGCTGTTCTAGAGTAATCATACCTTTGTGAAACTTGCATAACTATAATCTCATTCACATTTATCCTTCTTGCAGTAAATCTTCCTTTCATTCGTCATTAAACGAAAAACATTTCTACCTTGATACTTGATCATACCATTCCATTTATACTTATTAACTGTTTTCATATTTCTTACAACCATTCTTCGATTGTTCCATAGTTTCCGTCCTCAATTGCCCTAACAAGCTACTGTTATCCAGAGGTTATTTGGAATTGTAACATGCTGCACAATGAAGCTGAAGACCTTACCAGTCTAATACATATAGCATACCTTAGCCTACTAACATTGATACATGTAATTCTCAATACTGCACGGTATGGCCCTTTACGCACAGATGAGAGGCTTATGTCCCCTTCCATTATTGTGGATAACTCGATCCTTATATATATGACTTGGGCTCACTATTCTGGGTACGTCACTTTATGTGATCTTCTTCAATTTACTGATGGTCACTCTTCAGATGATTCGATTGTGGCAATACATTCTCGTTAATGACATCTCGGGACAATTCCCAATCTATTCTAATATGGTCATTCGAAAGGAGGAACATATTACACATTTTATCACCATATTAGGTGTGGGCATCCATATCCTTTAATATACTAACGTATATAAGTGATCTTAACTACCATTTAGGTTAGAAGCCTCTTTGTGCCTTTACCTTCATAACTTATCTTTATCGGAATGTCCGATCCTGCAAGAAGTACCCTAAAACCATTCCCTAAAATGGGGTCACTACTCTTAAACATAAAATAGGTCAGTACTAAGTCCATAAGAGGTACGTAGATTGGCAACAAAAATAATAACATATTGGCATCCCATAGCTCACCTCAAGCATCATCGGAGCTTGAGGCTCCCTCTCCTCTCTTATCCTTACCTTTGTGCATCAACTTGGGACACTTCGGAACATTGTGGCCATGACTGCCACACTAAACCAACCCCTTGTATCTTTGTGGCATAATCCGGTATGCGTTCGACCATACTGACTACAAGATGGTCGGGGTGGTCTCACTTGACCTTCACAACTTTGACCCTAAGATATTGGCATCTTTGGATCCTTTAAATATCGGCGATCCCTGTCTAATAAACTCCCTGGGTTATGAGCTCCCTGACCCCTAAAGGGCCTATCTCTATCAGATGTTCTAGGATGAAGTCGTGCCTAAGAGGTAGCCAATTGATTCAATATCTGCACCGCCATCCTTATCAGATGGAGCCAGTGGTAGGACTGATGGTACGGGAGCTTCCCTCAACTCCTCTAGTACTACAAGATTCGTCGATACCTGAGAAAGCAACTTACTCATATCCTCTAACGGATGTGTTTCAATAGAGAGCATACTACTCGCATTTACACTCAATCCAACCTCAATCTCCCTGCTAATCATAGCCCTATTGGAAGAAGGCATTGCTGTAATCATAAATGCGATAAGGTTAACAGAGAGAATTCTTACAACTAAGCTCTATAACACGATTCTAGATCAAGAAGGAAAGTAACCATCATCTAAATACCCTGTAGCCTCTTGTCTATAAGTATGGCACACAACACACCCATAAATAAGACTCTACTAGACACGGCTTGTAGACTCCCTAGGACAGACCTGCTCTGATACCAAGTTTGTCACGACCCAAATCGGAGAGTAATGATGGGCACCCGGACCTTACTTACTGAGTACCACTAACTAATCATATATTTAGTATATAACCATAATTTCTCATGGTCCACGAGGGCCTCCACGGCATACCCTACTAACATATGGAAATAGTAAATTGAAAAAAAGCTATGTAAAATCCTGCAATCAGAAGGACCCAACCTATATACATATACATAACAAGGCCGACAAGGCCATACACGACCACTATACATAGGACATTTGTCTACAAGCCTCTAAAGAGTACATAACATCATGAGGTCGGGACAGGGCCCCGCCATACCCCAATGAATAACTAAAATATCGTACCACGACTAGACTGCAACTCTGGAACAAATAGAGTGCTCTAATATCAGCTGGACCAGCAACCTACTAGTAAATATCGTCGCCCTGTCTACCTGAGCCTGCAGGAATGAAACGCAGCGTCCCCCGACAAAAGGGACATCAATATGACTGATGTACGGAGTATGTCAGGCATGAAAAATAGCATAATAGAGACCTGAAAGTAACATGAGACAAGAAACAACCAACCAATAGAGAATGTCTCTGGGGGCCATAATATGCCTAAGTACCATATTTATGTAGAATGTCTCTAGGGCCATAATATGCCTAAATACCATGCACAATCCAAATGCGGTCATTCATTTACATATGCGTATACAACGCCATTAAGCCTCTGTGGGCATCCCATCATATCATACCGGCCTCTGTGGGCATCCCATCATATCATACCGGCCTCTGTGGGCATCCCATCATATCATACCGGCCTCTGTGGGCATCCCATCATATCATACCGGCCTCTGTGGGCATAATCATTATCGTGTATATCTGTATCAGCTATAGGTGGTGTGCGTATATAACGTATTCCCTTTTCCTATCCCCCTACATATATAATGCATACATATAGTAGAGTATATAACTCCTTTGAGGTCAAGGTATGTACATGAATATAATGCATGAATGATATGATAACATGACACTATGAGTTTGTCGGAGTGACGTAAAGTCGTTTCACCTCTGATTTGACATGCTTTGAACATAGGAATGAATAAAATGAACATCCTTAACTACTAAGAGTAGAATCATTTATGAGATAATATTACGTTAACGTTTCGTTACATGAAACATGCCAAAAGAAGAAATAATTTGCCTTAACATACCTTAAATCCATTCCTGCAATTGAAATCTAACCTCGAATCCAAGCTTACAATAGTGATGCGGTTTCCAAACAACCCCAAGAATGTGATTTTTGGAATTTGATGAATTACATGGTCCTAAGTAGTCATGAAGAACGGAGGGAAGATCTGAGAATCATAATTTTGGTGTAATAAAATCTAATGGGAGAATAACTTCGTTGGGTTCTCTTCAGCAAACAAAATTGTTATGTGTAAACAATAAAATGGCTCAAAGTAATATGTATATCTACATATATGTGCATCCAACATAGGCGGTGGTTTTTAATCATGACTAGGGGTGGACAGTGGGTCGGGCTCGGGACCGGCGGGATCTGGTCGGGGCGGGATGGGGGAAAAGGGCGGGATCGGGATAGGCAGGATTTTTCGAAGTCCCACCCCGATCCTGATCTCGTCGGAATCTGGTCGGGTCAGGATTGGGTCGGGATCGGGATCCCGGGCGTTTTTTTAGCACTTAATTTAAAAAATAACATATATTTTTAAAAAACTCAATAATTAAACAAGATAGTGTAATAAAAATATCCAAGGCTGTTTTTGTGTCTCTTATATTATTTAATAGACATATGATTTTTTTGGTAATACAAATAGAATTGTCAAAATTGCAACTTTGTGGTGTTGTTCAAAAGTTGCAAATTACATAGTAAAATTGCAATTAAAAAAATTACATTCTGAAAAAAACCAGTTCTAGTTTCTTGATAATTTCATGTGGTTCTTCAGTTGGAATTAGTATTTGTTGGTCAAATTGATTCACGTCGCTTCCACCACCTTCGGATAAGATTTCGTTGTAGTTTTCATCTTCTTCTTCGTTGATCTCCGGTTGACCTCACCTTCTCCGCTCCGCTCGTATCCAATCTCTGAATAATACTACAATCTCCAAGCTGTCTCCGGCTAATGAGTGTCTGTGCTCTCCTATTTGATATATGCCGACAGAAAAAACACTTTCAGACGTAGTTGATGAGGCTTGAATGTTCAAAATATCTCGGGCCATCATTGAAAGTGTCAGAAAGGTCTTCTCATTCCCCCTCCAGTATTTTAGCAAGTCTTCACGTCCTTCTTTACTGAGAACTGCTTGATACGGTACAGAACCCTGCAAAACAAAAATATCAAACTCGCTAATTTGGTTAGTAGCGGTACGGCTGCACATTCTATTTCTGAGGCTTTCAATACTAGTCGCAGAAATATCATGTCTTTTGTGAGGTTATGTTGAAGAAGAAGAAGATGGTATGGAAGTCGGTAGGTTACTAGCACTTTCTTGTTGGTAAAACCTATATACTTTTTTGCATTGGTATTCTACGCTAGACAACACTTCTTCTTTAGTTTGTTCAATAGGTTGTGGGTGATTTGGATTTTTGGGACTTGGAGGTGGTAGTACTTCTATACAATCGTAAATAGTTTCAATAAGTGATTTAGTACCGTCTATTTTAATAGTCGGATTTAATACAACACCAATAATATAAATAGTGGAAATAGGTATAAAATATTTTTTATTTTGATAAATATTTTTAAATAGCTGCCATATAAGCTGAGTTTTCCATATATTCACTAAGTAATACAAATATTAGAGCTATATAAAACAACATAGTTGAAATAGTAGGATAATATATATCGAAAAATTCTTTTATTGCTTGAAAAAATTTCTCTAAAAATACAATAAGTTCAGTAATTTTTACCCAATAGCTATCTACAACCATATCAGCTGGATTTTGATTGTGAGAGTTAAAAAATAAAGTTATAGGTCTTCTATAGTCATAAGCAACAAGTAGTTGCTCGTATAAAGAATTCCACCTAGTGGGTACTTCTTCTGGAATTTTTCTATAAGGTAGTTGGCAATCATGATAAGTATTTTTATATCATTTTTCTTCGTTGTATTCCATTATTTTTAAAAATAAAGTTTATAGCAAATTGTATTTTACTAAGAATGTCTTCAAAAACTGATAGACCATCCTTTACAATTAAGTTATATATATGGCACATGCATTTTATATGAAAATGATCTGAAAAAGATGGAGTTAAACTATTTTTTAAAATTGTAATGATGTAATTGTTAGAAGAAGCATTATCTAATGTAATAGTCATAATTTTATCAGTTATTCCGTAATAATCGCACACTTGATAAATATTTTCTGCAATAAAAGTACCAGTGTGCCTATCATCTATACATCTATACGCTAAGATACGTTTTTGCATAGACCATTTATAATCTATCCAATGACAAGTTACCGTTAAATAATCATGACCGTTAGTACTACGACTTATATCAGAAGTGATAGTCACTTTGCCTTTAAAATGATATAATGAATATCGTAAATACTGTTGATATTCATGTGCGAATTTAAATACATCTTTCTTAACAGTTGATCTAGGAAAACCGTTAAAACATGATTATACATATCTCTAATGTAATGAATAAAATCGGGAGATGAAGGAAATGAAAAAGGCAAACCCTCCACAGCAACTAATTCTGCTATTGCTTCCCTATCTCTATGTTTATTGTATTTAGGGCCTACAATTCCCTCCGTCATAGGGTTAATTTGACCATGTACTTGGTCCGGGACAATATCAGTATGTGAACCTTGTCCCGATGGAGCGGGCATTTGCGCACCCAGGTTTGAAGCCTTGTATTGGGCATACCTAGCTGGATGAGCCCTTGCTACGTGTCTCATTAAATCCCCCGACCCACCGTGACCTTTTCCAGATTTAAATTTTAAAACATCTTTACAAATTTTACATCTAGCTACTTGATTCTCTACGTCCCTATTAAAAATTGTCCATGCATATGATTTTAATGATTGTTTTGTTGGACCTCGTCTCATACTAGGGGGAATATGAGGCATTTCAGTTGAAGGTGCACTAGTGGGTGTGTTGTCATCTACATTAGTGGGTGTGTTGTCATCTACATTAGTGGGTGTATCATCTAGATCATCATCTAAACTAAAGTCTTCTTGAGTTTCAGAAAATAGCTCCTCGTCTAAATCTAATGGTATTGTAGGAAAATGTTCAGTATCAACAAAATCATCATGTGTAGGAATATAATTTTGTCTATAAATAGGGCCCATGTCCTTGTTTCCCCTACTAGAAGAAGCATGACCCCTACCCATAAGCATACATTTAAATCATTCTATTATAAATTTATAATTATACTAATAAATAATTAAAGTAAATAAAATAAAGTGCGCTAAATAAAATAAACAGACAATAATAATTTAATGAAGGAACGAATGTACCAAACGCCAACGTAACGTCGACGTGTAATCGAGAGGTTGAAAATTGAAACTTTGCTCGATGGAAGATCCTCAAGCTAGTTGCCAACTTCACTCCCAATTCCCAAATGAATAAATAAAATTGAATATTTAGTAGATAATGTAGACTTGTAGAGAGATAGATTGAGAGATTAAAGAGATTGTAGGAAGATTTGTGAGAAAGATGAAGAGAAATGAGGTATTTATAGTTGAAAAATTGGGTTAAAGTGTAAATATAATAACTTATGGGTTAAAAATAAATATTAAGGGGGTAGGGGGGTTGGGGGAGGGGAGGCCAAAAATGGCCGTTGCACAACGACCAAAATATAAAATGGTCGTTGGTATTTTTGCAAAAGGGGATTTTCGGGCTGGATCGGGTCTGGACTGGCGGGACTGGGTGGGCAGGGATGAGACCTTGTCCTGTCCCGATTCGAGTCCCGATACCGCAATTTTTTTAAATACTCGGGTTCGGGTCGGGACCGGGCCGACCCGGCCCATTGGCCAGCCATAATCATGACACCAATATACTTAGTTAGTAAAGACAACTAACATAACAAATGACCATAAACTAACCACATACTAGTTTAGTCTCTAGGTGGAAAAAGCTTACAAACTTATTCATTGGGTGATGCAAATATTTGATCTAAAACTAAAACATATCCATTATCCACGTGCATATGTCCCTTAAGATTCATGCACCAATTCCAATTAATGTGTTTATTTCTACTACAATTTATCACTTAATCAATTACCCACGTAATTAATTTCTTAATCTCAATTCACTTAAATCTTAATGACTTATAAAACCTTTATAAACTCAATATCATAATCGTGCGATACAGTACTAGTCCATAACCTTTTTTGGGACATACAACTATTATTATTAATCCCCGTCGTCACACTTGTTAAGTCTTAAATTATTTTGGGACTGCATCCTTTTATATACTAAGTTCTTTATTTGCATACGTGAATATGACCAAAAATTCCTTAAGGTCTTTATAACTTGTTCCATATACCGTACTTGAACGAAACTTATTTCTCTAATTCGTTTAACCTCCAATCTCTGTGTAACCTCTTCAACATTGATGTAAATCTTCTATAACTTCATGAATGACCTCAATCTCATTAAACTCATGTGTACTTACCACAATGTATCCTAAAGATAAAGTGCGGGGTGTTACAATTATGCTTTGCTCTCTTGATAGATTGTTCCATGGGTCCCCCAATGAAAAAGTACAACTTCCTATCCCCATGCCCTCGAGTTTATTGTCCTCGAGTATGGGTGTCCGATATGGGTGTGGATCTAGAGGACGTATTCTTCATGATCTAAATTTTAAGATTCGGGAATACGGATCTAGGTATGCTAAAAATAATTCGAAATCTAGAAATAGAATTATAAACAATGCCTAAATTAAGGTGGACTATTTGGAAGGAAAGGAATGCACGAACTTACGAAAACAAGTTTGAGTATGTAATTATTATCAAGTATGAATGCATCTATTTACTATTTTTGGGTGTAACATGGTTATTGCAAATGATATAGATGTTATGATAGACTTTTTGAGATCATTTCACAATCAGCAGTAATGTTGACCCATTGATGGTGATAGAATACCTTGTATATTAGTATCAATATACACGAGTTATTATGGAATCAAAATTGTAGAATTGTTGTACAATTGTAATTATGGTAGTAGACTTGTATTAGGAAAATATTAGTGTTGTATTAGGATAACGTAGATTTATTTTCCATAGTTAGATATTGTAAATCATATATATATACCTTTGACATTAATAAAAATAATCAGGGGATTATTCTCTTTCATGGTATCAGAAGTCTAGGGCAAATATTTTCCTTCTCCAACCGGTAATTCCGCAGCCCTCTTCTCGGAAACCAAGACCTGGCCGCCGGCCACCCCTTCTTTTTCTTCCCAATTTGTTTTTCAAATTTCTAATTCT
The DNA here is from genome assembly GCA_029783415.1 of Anisodus acutangulus. NCBI lineage: Eukaryota > Viridiplantae > Streptophyta > Magnoliopsida > Solanales > Solanaceae > Anisodus > Anisodus acutangulus. The sequence goes on from CM056499.1 coordinate 1,657,745, forward strand.
CCTCCCGTTCTTTCATTATGTCTACCTCAAAGAACACATTTCATCATGCCCTTACGGTCTCCCATATCAAGAACCACATCCCTATTGTTCTTAAGATGGAAAACATCCAATACGTGACGTGGGTGGAATTATTTAAAGTTCACGCACGCTCGCATGAAATCCTTTATCACATCATCCCCGCGGATACATGCAAGGAGAAGGTGCCTACCGCCGATGATGACCCTGTGTTATGGACGACTCTTGATGCTACCGTACTCCAGTGAATATATTCCACTATCTCTACGGACCTTTTGCAGACGATTATTACACCCGACGCCACATCGATGAAAACTTGGAATAGGGTGCATGATATATTCCAAGATAACAAAAATTCTCGTGTTGTCACTCTTGAGCAGGAATTCTCCCATGTCAATATGGTGAATTTTTTGAATGTCTCAACTTATTGTAAAAGGCTGAAGGAATTGGCGGATCAACTCAAGAACGTTGGTGCGCCCGTGTTTATCTTGTTCTTTAGATGGTTGCAGGATTATCTGAGGCCTGTAATGGTGCTGGGACTCTTCTTCGTCAAAGCAACCCTCTTCCTCCGTTTTACCAAGCCCGGTCTATGCTAACCCTTAAATAGGCAGGGTTGGCTAAAAAGGCCGCAACTAGAGAAAATTCTTCCATAATGGTGGCCTCGCCACAAAATTCCTACTTTCCATCATCTTCGACTAATTCCACTCCAAATTGGAACAACGGGGGTGGAAAATGGGGTTAACATCGAAACTTCGGCGGAAATGTCGGTGGCCGTGGCGGCGGCAACAGTGGCGGAAATGGTGGTCAGGGTGGCAGCCGGCAGGGACAACCACAGGTTAGGCCAAGGGAATGGCCTAGGTAGTGGACCAATAGTGCCGGTAGCTAGTGGGCCTGGCAGTGGCCCAACTAGCCCAGTTACCTCTTTCCAGTCCCATCAGTTTACCCAGTGAATTGGGCTAGCCAGCAGAGACCCAATTTGTAGTAGTTTCAATCCTGACAGCCAGGTGTTGGGCTTTGGCAGCATGATGTTCTGCTTGGGTCTCCGCCTTAGCAGGCCTTCGCAGCTGTGGGCCCAGCAGCAGTTCCAACACCCACAGATATCGAGGCCATAATGTATACACTTGGATTAAGTCCCCCATATGCAAATTGGTAGATGGACCCCGGTGCCACATCTCACATGACATTCGCACCAGGTAATCTCTCATCTTATTTCAATTTGAGCAACAATCGTGATATAATTGTTGGTAATGGTCATTCAATTCCAATTCGTGGTTATGATCACACAAATTTGTCTCCCCCGCATCCACTTTTAGTCTTAAAAATGTTCTTCATACCCCTAACTTAATTAAAAATTTAGTGTATGTCAGAAAATTAACAACTGGTAATTTGGTTTCAATTAATTTTGACCATTTTGGATTTTCTGTGAAGGATTTCAAGACGGGGATACATCTAATGAGATGTAATAGTGGGTGAGAGTTTTATCCAATCACCACCACCACCATTTCCATGAGTCAATCCACACCTTTAACGTTTGTCGCTCTTGCTCATTCTTTGTGACATACACGTTTGGGTCATTCAGGGTCGTTTATTATTTCGTCCCTTCAAAATAATAATTTTATTGATTGTAAGAGTACGCCTAGTACTCCTATTTGTCCTTCTTGTCCATTAGGGAAACATGTTAGATTACCTTTTGTAGCCTCTACTTCTAATACATTGATGCCTTTTGACATTATTCATAGTGATTTATGGACATCTCCCATTTTAAGTTCTTTGGGCCATCGTTATTATATTTTATTCTTGGATGATTATTCTAATTTGTTGTGGACCTTTCCTTTATCTAAAATGTCTCAAGTTTTTTCAACCTTCTTAAAATTTAGAGCATTCATCCGTACCCAATTTTAACGGAAAATTTAAAACATTCAATGTGATAATGGAAGGGAATATGATAATGGGCCGTTTCAAGATTTTTGTGACACTAATGGAATATCTTTTCAGTTTTCTTGTCCTCACACATCCTCACAAAATGGGAAGGCCGAAAGAAAAAATCGTACCATTAATAATATTGCCCGAACCTTGCTAGACCACACTTCATTACCTCCTTCTTTTTGGTATCATGCATTACAGATGACTACCTACCTTCTTAACATTTTCCCTAATAAAGGTTTAGCTTATCAATCCCCACTTAAAATTCTTTGCAATAAAGATCCCGTGTATTCTCATCTTAGGGTGTTTATGTTATCCGCTTTTTTTGTCTACTACAATTAACAAACTTCAAGCCCGTTCTACCGCTTGTGTTTTTTTGGGTTATCCATCTAATCATCGTGGTAACAAATGTTTTGATTTATCCTCTAATAAAATCATAATTAGTCACCATGTTATTTTTGATGAAACCCAATTTCCGTTTGCTAAATTGTATAATTTTGTATCTAGTTCGTATAATTTTTTGGATGATCAACTCTCATCATATATTATCCACCATTTATCCAAACTATCTTGTAACCCAAATCCGCCAGCAGGCCCACTGCCTGCTGGCCCAAATATCTCCGTTCCAGTACCTGAATCTCGGCCACCAGGCCCACTGTCTGTTGGCCCAATTACTCACACTGACCCAGCGTCTTGGCTAGTAGTCCCACTGCGTACTGGCCCAAATAATGTTCTCCCGAGTCCATTATTTTGGCCAGCAGGCCCTACTGCCTGCTGGGCCAAATTTACCTTCATTGCCTCCTACCACTGGGCCAGCAGGCCCATTACCTGCTGGTCCAATTTTACCTGATCTGACACCTACCCAAAACACATCCCCTTCTATTTCGAGTCAAGGGCTTGTTACTCGTAGCCAATGTGGTATTTTTAAACCTAAATGACATTTTAATCTAAATTCTAATGTCACCAAATCACCCCTACCACGTAACTTAGTGTCTGCCCTTCATGATCCGGATTGGAAAATGGCCATAGATGACGAATATAATGCCCGTCTTAAAAATAGGATATGGAGTTGGTGCCCCGCCCGCCTGGTGTCAATATTATTCGTTCTATGTGGATTTTTACTCATAAATAAAATTATGACGGTTCTTTTGAGAGGCATAAGGCTAGTATTGTAGGTGATGGTAAAATTCAACAGGTTGGCATGGATTGTGGAGAGACATTTAGTCTGGTGGTCAAACCGGCAACCATTTGCATTGTTCTAATCTGTATCTCTCAAAGGCATGACCCATTCATCAACTGAATGTGAAAAATGCTTTCTTACACGGTGATCTTAAGGAGACGGTTTACATGCATCAGCCCTTGGGTTTTAAGGACCCTAATTATTCTCACCATGTCTGTCTGCTGAAGAAGTCCTTGTATGATCTTAAGCAGGCCCCACGAGCTTGGTATAAGAGGTTTGCCGATTATGTGTCTACAATTGGGTTCTCTCACAACAGGTCTGATCACTCTCTGTTCATCTATCATTGTGGTACTTCTCTAGCATACATATTGTTATATATGGATGATATAATATTGACTGCCTTGTCTGATCATCTGCGTAAGTCTATCATGTCCCTTCTCAGTTCAGAATTTGCTATGAAAAACTTGGGGCCCTTGAGTTATTTTTTGGGAATAATTGTCACTCGTCATGCAGGTGGTCTATTTTTATCACAGAAGAAGTATGCGGCTGAGATTATTGAGAGAGCTGTCATGTCATTTTGTAAGTCCTCTTCTACTCTGGTTGATACCAAACCGAAGCTGAGTGCTACTTCTAGTACACCATATAAGGATCTCACCCACTATCATAGTCGTGCAGAGGCTCTTAAATAACTTACTTTCACGAGACCCAATATTAGTTATGTAGTGCAACATGTGTGTTTATTTATGCATGATCCGCGGATTGAGCATATGCATACGCTCAAATGCATTATACGATACATACAGGGCTGATAAATCCTTCGGTCCTGACTTTGTAGCTTATATGGTTGATGACGAACCAAGGACAATTGCTAAAGCATTGTCAACTCCAGAGGCACCGCTATGGAAAGAAACTATTGAGAGTGAAATAGACTTCATCCTGCATAACCATACTTGGGAGTTGGTTGATCTTCCTCCGGGAAATAAACCGCTGGGTTGTAAATGGATACTCAAATGGAAGTATAAAGCAGATGGTTTATAGATAAGTACAAGGCCAGGTTGGTAGTCAAGGGCTATCGGCAGAAAGAAGGCATTGACTATTTTGACACGTACTCCCCGGTGTCTAGGATGATGTCCATACGAGTATTCATTGCGATCGCAGCGTTGCGTGACCTTGAGATACATCAAATGAATGTCAAGACAGCCTTCCTAAATGGTGATTTGGAAGAAGAAATCTATATGGAACAACTCGAGGAGTATGTGGTTCCAGGGAAAGAAAAGAAAGTCTGTCGACTTGTCAAATCTCTGTATGGGCTGAAATAAGCCCCGAAGTAATGGTACGAAAAATTTGATAGTGCTCTACTATCAAAGGGTTTCTCCATTAATGAATGTGACAAATGTGTCTACACGAAAGGTAACACTGACTCGTTCTTCATGATATGCCTCTACGTAGATAACATGTTGATGACATGGAGCAGTCCTAGCTTGATTATAGAGACTAAGAACATGTTGAAACAATTCTTTGACATGAAGGATATGGGTATCACAGATGTCATCTTAGGGATAAAGATCTCTAAGACGTCTGATGGACTGGACTTATCACAGTCTCACTACATCGAGGATGTGTTGAGAAAGTTTGAGATGTTTGACAGTTCGCCTATGAAGTCACCAATGGATAGAAATCAAAAGCTTGATAAAAATTGTGGTGCACCCGTATGCCAGGAGCAATATGCACAGGTGATTGGGAGTTTGACGTACATAACAAACTTTACCCGACCTGATATTGCTTATGCAGTCAACAAGTTGGCTAGGTTTATTCGTAATCCGAGTAATGATCATTGGAAGGCGTTGAATCGGGTACTGCGATACATGAACTACATGTTAACTTGTGGGTTGCATTATTCGAGATATCCAACTGTACTAGAGGGGTACAATGATGCAAACTAGATATCTGATATAGAGAACACCAAGTCCACCAGTGGGTATGTATTTACAATTGGTAGTGGGGTTGTGTCTTGGAAATCCTCTAAGCAAACTTGCATCGCCGGATCCACGATCGAATCAGAGTTTATCGCTTTAGACAAAGCAGGAGAAGAAGCTGAGTGGCTTCACGACTTCTTAGAGGATGTTCCTTGTTGGGACAAACCCGTACCTTCTGTAATGATCCACTACGATAGTCAGTCGGCTCTAGGAAGGACACAAAGTTCTATGTAGGGGTGAGCACGGGTACAGGGTACCTAGATATCCGACCGGAATCGACACTAACGGGTAGGTTTCAGGTAGATATATTATAATAACGGGTAGGTTCCGGGTAGTAAAATTAAGAACCGATCAATGTCGGGTCCGGTTCCGGCAAATAGAGACAGGGTACCCGGAATCGATACCCAAAACCTATGAAATATTAAATATTTTTACTTTTTTAATTTCATTAGTTTTTAGTTAATAAAAAAAAAGAAAAAAAGGTCATACTAAAGTACACCATTTAAGAGGGAAAAAACCAAATGCAAAAAGTCACTTTCACCATCAAGAAATAAATCAAATAATACAAAGTGACAATCATAAGCAGAGAAAAAGCCAAAAGCAGTAGAAAACTGAAAAACTTAATTTTTAAAACTATGTACTCCTTTAAGTTATTGAAAAAGAAAGTAAAAACGAAAACCAAAGCAAATCTTTGAAACATTCTTGGAATATTTGATCCAAAATGATTCTTTATGGGTTTTGTGGTACTGGCTTTCAGAGGATAAGCAGACGAGTTTATTTCTAAACCAAAACTGTTATACGAAGGCATTATTTTGAACAAAGAAACACCGATTTCGGGTACCCGAAACCGTAGGGTCCGGGTAGGTTCCCGGTAATGATTGCTACGGGTATGTTTCGGGTAGTAAATTTAGGAACCGATCCTTTACTGGGTAGGGTCCAGGTAGATCAAAAAAGTTAGGGTACCCGGACCCGCTCACCCCTAGTTCTATATACAACGACAAGTCTCGTCATATTCAGCGGAGGCATAAGACCGTTAGGCAGTTGATCACCACAGGTATACTATCCATTGACAAAGGGCTTACCCAAAGGTCAGATGTTCAGCCTGTCAAGGGGAATGGGCTTAAAACCCAAGATATAAGGACTAATACGATGGTAACCCAACCTTACTGACTGGAGATCCTAGGAATTAGGTTCAATGAGAAAACTAAGCTGTAAAGGTTCAGTTGAGCGCTTCGGTGGAAGCATGAGCACTTCAGATAGTGAATTCTGTAAAGAAACATCAACTCAAAAGCCGTTCCCGCGATAGACATTAAGTGCTATCTGCAGTGTGGGTAAATGTTAAGTTTCCAAAACCTTTAATGATCCTCAACGGTTGAGGTTAGGTTTGGGGAAACTTTTAATGATTCCTAACACTTGTAAAGTGAGGTATAACAGGATACCTTGTAAGAGACCACCTATTTAAGTGCGAGGACATGCCGCCTCAAATGAACGCACTTAAGAATCCAAGAAGTGTCCATGACCACAACGGACAAAACATTACGAAGAACAGAGTAAGGGAAGTTGTTGTGTTTGTACCGTTGACTTGGCTTACACTAAACACTGATGGATCAAGACATCACTTTCACCGCGTAGTAAGTAAGTCCGATGGTATTCAACTATGGAAGGTTCAAAGCAGGAGCTACCTATCCAGATGCAACATCGGTCCGCTGAAAGATTGCTGGAAAAAGCACCATGTGAGTGCGCCAAAATCTCTTTCAAGAGGGGATTGTTAGAAATTTACTAATGTGGAATTAAGTTTATCCCATTATTTATGACTCGAACAATTGGGGCCCCGCACGTCGAAAACATCATTTCCACACATGTGCACACGTAGTGTCAGGTATCGCAAATTTTATTAGTGAAAGAGATATTGGTACGTACGTAATACGTTTGAGACATAGAATGATGAATGGTTATTGGCCAAATGACAAAGTATTCCACGTTGGTAAACGAAGGAAGAAGTGTACGAAGTGTAAAATGAAATGAGTCGAAAATCGTTGTGGAGCCGCGGCGCAGCCCCGTCGGAGCCGAGGTGCCGGAGCGCCGCGATGCCTCCCAGGCAGTGCCGCGACACTAATTGGGTCTTCAGTCACTGGAGCCGCGGTGCTTTGGAGGCAGAATACTGCAACGGGAAGATGGAAAGTTCTGACTTTTGGGCTGGTTTTGGAGCATTGAATCTCCATTATTTGGCACATGAATTCAACCATTATTTGGCTGAATGTAACCCCTCAATAAGTGCCATTACATGGCTATTGAAGGTTATTAGTTGGCTAGTTGAGGGGTCATCTCCTTACACTATAAATTGAGGCCTTTGGCTCAATTGTTCAACACTAAGAAAACACTTACATAATTTTTTGAAATCTTCTTCTTCCTCTCTAACAAGTTTACTATACGCAAAATTCTTCAAGAGTAACACTTGAGTTTCCTTTGCTCATTTGTTAAGTTGTTGTTGTATCTTGGGAGACTATTGCCCGACAACGTAAAAGGATATATACGGGGAAATCTTGTCTTAAAGACAGAGTGTCACCACTCGACTCAGCAAATCACAAGGAGTTTGTAACGTTCTTGATTCCAGTTTGTTGTAATCTTTAGTTTATCTTTTCTAGTAATTTGTAATATTTACTTACTTCCCATTTTCTGTAGTTATTGTATCTCATATATACCTTTGATATTAATGAAAATAATCAGAGAATTATTTTCTTTGATATGGGGAATATTTCAAAGTGACAGCTGAATGAATGTTATTGGAGTATTAGAAGATTAGAAAGAAATTTCAATTCTTCTTACTAAGCAAAAAAAATCTGAATGGTGGAAGAGTTTGTTCAAAGGTGAATCAGAAATTGACACACAATAAGTTAAGCCAGAGCAAGTAAATTGTCTGATTTGAAGTTTTGAACAGAGACAAGGGCATCAATAATGGAGATTCAATATCTAGTAGATTTATTTTGTTGATTACTTTTTAATATCTAGTAGATTCAGTATTTTTTTCCACACTAGTATGAGGGATCAGAACTATTGTCATCAATTTCGATATTAATTAACTTATTATTATTAAAAGTGTGTAGCTTTTGACAATTAGATTTGTTTGGGTTGTTAAACGAAGTGCTAAAAATGAAAATTGATGTCAAAGGTTCAAAACTAGTTAGCATGCTACATATAATTTGCAAGGGACATCTGTACAAATATTCCCTTTTTAGGCTGCCATTTAAATTGTGTTCCCATTAGTTCAAGGCTAAATTTGTCTGCAAACTATTTTTTAAGAAGAAATTTAGTTTACTTAATAAGGATATAATTCAAAGATTGACTTGAAAAAAAAGCCATTCAGTGCAAATAGTTGGGCAAGGGTCATAATGTATCTCTATTTTAAAATGTTCTGCAAATATAATATGTGCTTCACAATCGATTTCAGACAAAAGTTATACTACTGATTCGAAACAATCTTAGATATTATCACAGATATTTTGTACAGTTTCTGTTGCAACTTTAGACTAATATTAATTTTATTTGTTTAAAATTTGGTTGAAAGCAAAAATAACACACCCAAGGGGGAACACACTTACAAGTAACGATAGTGAAATCTCTTTCATTCCAATAGTATGAAAATAATCAGAGGATTGTTCTAATTGAATAAACTTCTTATGGTTTGGTCTGTTGGTATATTGCATCATGCTTGTAAAGCACCGTTTAGTTAATTTGGATTGATTCGAGCTTAAAAGACGTAATTTAAGAAAATTCAAATTATGTAGGACCCACACGAGGTAGTGAAGTGTTTGGGACATGTTGATTGGCTACAATAACGTAAATCTCCTCAAACACCGAATGCAGATTTGCGATGCAGTGCAGAAATGCAACACATTAGTAACTAGCGCAACTACCAAATGCATAGCAGATTTGTATTGCATCGTCAAAATGCAATGCATGATCAAGTTCTATAAAAGTTTAGTCATAGAGAAAGAAGGTGTTGACATTCAATTTTGTCATTTCTTTGCCCTATTTATTTTCATGAACTACTATTATACTTTAAAAGATTATAATAATATTTTTAGCATTTTTTATAAATTATTAAAAAAGGAAAAACTATACATTAATTCTTTTGACTTTCCATATGGTCAAATTGTTACTTCATATCATACTAGGTGAAATGATGCCCGTGCGGTGCACGGGCTCAAGATTATTTTTTTAACTAAAACTTTGGTACAACTGAAAAAGTTAACATAAATCAAGTTATTTATTTATGTTAATGATTTTATTTATCTTTTACATCAATATAGATATGATTAATTTTTTTTCAATATTCAAGAATATGAAAAATAGATAAATACTTATATCATGATGATACTACAACAACAACAACAACATACCCAGTAAAATCCCACAACGTGGGGTCTGGGGAGGGTAGAATGTACGCAGACCTTACCTCTATCTTGACAGGTAAAGCGGCAGTTTTCGAGAGACCCTCGGCTCAATACAAAGCACAAGCACAAGCAAAGTAAGACAAACAAAGCGAATAAGTCATGATATCTCATTCTTACAAAGAAGCAATAACTAATGCAGGTAAATAAGACAAACAAGGCACACAAGAAAACACATATCAACATAAATCAAATGACATGGGACTATAAAGCAATATTGCACCTACTAGCATGATTGGCTAAGCGGGCCTATATTAATAACACTACAACTACCAGTTTGTAAGCGTAGGTAGGACTACGCTGGACTACCTACTACCCTTCTACCCCAATATGTGTCCTCCATACCCCTTATCTAAGGTCATGTCATCAGTGAGTTGCACATGCTTCATATCCCGTCTAATCACCTCTCCCCAATACTTTTTTGGCCTACTTCTACCCCTCATGAACCTGTCCATAGAAAACCTCTCACACCTCCGCATTGGTGCATATGTGTCTCTTCTCTGCAGATTTCCGAACCATTTCAATCTCGCTTTCCGAATCTTATCCTCTACCGAGGCCACTCCCACTCTGTCCTGAATATCATCATTTCTAATTCTATCCCTCTTTGTATGCCCACATATCCATCTTAACATCTTCATCTCCGCAACTTTCATCTTGTGGGTGTGCGAAGTCTTGACCGGCCAACACTCCGCCCCATATAACATAATCGGTTTGACCACTACCTTATATAACTTGCCTTTAAGTTTTGGTGTCACCTTTTTATCGCATACGACTACAGATGTGAGCCTCTATTTTATCCACCCTGCCCCAATACGATGTGTGACATCGTCGTCAATCTCTCCATTCCCTTGGATAGTCGACCCGAGGTACTTGAACTTCCTTTATTTGGAATGATCTGAGTACCAAGCCTCACCTCCACGCATGTCTCAAGGTAGCTCCCGTTACTGAACTTGTACTTCAAGTTTTCTGTCTTGGTCCTACTCAGCCTGAACCCTTTAGACTCTAGGGTCTGTATCTAAACCTCCAGCTTAGTGTTCACTCCATTGCGCATCTCATTAATCAGGACTATGTCGTCTGTGAATAACATACACCATGGCACCTCCCATTGAATTTTTTGCCTCATTCCATCAATCACAAAGGCAAATAATAATAGGCTAAGAGTTGATCCATGGTGCAGCCCCATCATCATTGAGAAGTGCTCTGAGTCTCCTCCTACTGTTCGAGAAGTGCTCCGAGTCTGGTCCACCAACCTCCTAATAAGATGAACGACTTCTGTAGTCGAGTGCCCCGGCATGTATCCAAACTTGTTCTCGGAAATAGATACGCCTCTTCTCACCCTCATCTCCACAACCCTTTTCCAAACTTTCATAGTGTGGCTTAACAACTTGATACCCCTATAGTTATTGAAACTCTAGATATCACCTTTGTTCTTGTACAAAGGAATCATTGTACTCCCCCTCCATTCTCCGGGCATTCTCGTCGTCCTAAAAATGAGGTTAAACAACTCAGTCAGTCACTCCAAACCTGCACTGTCTGCGCTCTTTCAAAATTCAACTGGAATCTCAATACGCCCGGTCGCTCGTCCCTTGCACATCCTACGAACCGCCCCTTTAACCTCATCAACCTTAATGCTTCTAAAATACCCAAAATTTTGGTACCTACCCGAGTACTCCAAATCTCCCAACACAATGTCTCTGTCTCATTTTTTCATTCAAGAGTTAATGGAAGTAAGACTGCCACCTCCGCCTAATATGCGCGTCCTCCACCAGTACTTTGCCATCATCGTCCATGATGCACCTCACGTGATCCAAGTCACGGGCCCTTCTCTCCCTTGTCTTGGCTAGTCTGTATAACTTATTCTCCCCGCCTTATCATGATGATGCTAAATGGTAACTTTTAAATAAGCGCACTAAATTAAAATTTTGAAACTCTACTACAACAAAGTAACATGCCAAAAGAAAAAATTAAACTTCTCTCACTTATGGATTAGAAATAGGGCTATCTAATGGGCCGGGTTAGCCCGATCCCGACCGGCCCTTCCAGCTACCGCCCCGATCCCCCATAAAAAAAATTATTGGTGTCGGGGTTCGAACTTGGGATGGGACCTGGGATCATCCCGTCCGTCCCGATCCCGACCCGACCCACCCCATCCCTACCCCGTCCTGCCCCATCCCGACCCTGTCGTGCCCCGCCAGCCTCCCTTCCCCTTTGCAAAAATAGTCGTTGCAACAACGACCAAATTTCAATTTTGACCGTTGTGCAACGGCTATAACGACCATTTTTGGCCCCCTACCCCCTTAATATTTATTTTTAACCCTAAGTTGATATATTTACACTTTAACCCTATTTCTCAACTATAAATACCTCATTTTTCTCACAAATCTTCATACAATCTCTCTAATCTCTTAATTTATCTCTCTACAATTCTACATTGCCTATTAAATATTATATTTTTCTTGCTCATTATATCTAAGTTAAAAAATTGGGAGTGAAGTTGGCAACTAGCTTGAGGATCATCCATCGAGCAAAGTTTCAATTTTCAACCTCGATTACACGTCGACGTTACGTCGGCGTTTGGTACCTTCGTTCCCTTTTTAAATTATTATTGTTACTTTATTTTAATTATCGTACTTAATTTCATTATCTTTAATTATTTATTTGCAAAATTAAAATGGAAGGATTAAGAGGTACGTTTAAAGGTAAGGGTAATGATGCTTCTTCTAGTAATCCTATTCCTAGTCCCGATGATTTCATTGATTTCACTCATATAGATGAAACTACTTTTTTAATGATATATCATTAGATGATGAGCTAGATGAACCAAACTTTAATTTAGACGATAATCTAGATGACACACCCACTAGTGCACCTCAACCTCAGGCTCAGACTGAGTCTCAGCCTCAAACTGAAACTGGAATGCCTCATATTTCCTCTAGTATGAGTCAAGGCCCGACATAACGAAAATTAAAATCAGTTGCATGAGATTTTTTTGATAGGGACCAAGAGAATCAACTAGCTAGATGTAAAATATATAAAAATATTTATAAATTTAAAATCGTAAAAGGTCAAGGTGGGATGGGAGGTTTATTGAGACATGTACAAGGCGAGCACACAACTAGGTGGAATCAATACCAGGCTAAAAGATTGGGTATGTCAATGCCATCTGAGTCGGGACAAGGTTTACATAGTGTACCCGGCCAAGTACAGGGTCAAATTAACCCGACGACGGGGGAATTTTTTGTTCGAAATATGATAAAAACAAATATAGGGAAAATATGGCAAAATTAGTTGCGGTGGAGGGTTTGCCTTTTTCATTTCCTTCCTCTCTTGGTTTTAGTCATTACATTCGAGAAACATATAATCCTGCTTTTAATGGTTTTCCTAGATCAACTGTTAGAAGGGATATTTTTAAATTTGCAAGTGAATATCAACAATATTTACGTTATGCATTGTATCATTTTAATAGCAAAATGGCTATCACTTCTGACATAGGTCGTAGTACTAACGATAATGACTATTTAGCGGTAACATGTCATTGGATAGATCAAAATTGGTCTATGCAAAAACATATTTTAACATATAGATATATTGATGATAGGGCACACTGGAAGTTTTATTGCACAAAATATTAATAAAATTTGTGATGATTATGGAATAATTGATAAAATTATGACTATTACATTAGATAATGTTATTTCTAATGATTATGCTATAACACTTTTAAAAGTTTGATTAACTCCATGTTTTCCTAATCATTTTCATAGAAGATGTGTGTGTCATATTTATAACTTAGTTGTAAAGGATGACCTAAAACTTTTTGAAAGCATTCTCGAAAAAATATAATTTGATATAAATTTTATTTTTAAAGGTAATAAAATACAAAGACACAAAGAGTATAAAAAAACTTGTCATGATTGTCGATACCTTATAGAAAAATTCCAGAAGAAGTTTCGATTAGGTGAAATTCTTTGTATGAGCAACTACTTGTTGCTTACGATTATAGACAATCTATAACTTTATTATTTAACTCCCATAATAAAACTCCAATGGATATGCTTGTAGATAATGATTGAGAGTTTTTTTTTTAGAACTTAATGGATTTCTAGAGAATTGTTTTCAAGTTACTAAAGAATTTTTCGATATTTATTATCCTACTATTTCAAATATGTTATTTTATATAGCTCTAATATTTTTGTTACTTAATGAATATATGAAAAAACCATCTTACGCACCATCTATTAAAAAATATTTATAAAATTAAAAAAATATTTTTTCCCTATTCCCACTATTTATATTATTGGTGTTGTATTAAATCTGACTATTAAAGTAGATGGTTGTAAAACACTTGTAGAAACGATTTATGATTGTATAGAAGTACTTCCAACAGATCCAACTGAAGAACCAACTCACAAACCAACTAACTAAGAAGTTACGTCTAGAATACACACTGAATGCAAACAAGTATATATGTATTACCAACAACAAAGTGCAAATAATCTCAATCGGCTTCTGTACCATCTTCTACTACTTTGCTGCAACCTTATAAAAACATGCAGTTTCTGCTGCTAGTATTCAAGGCCTTAGAAATAAAATATTTAGTGGTTCAATTTCTTCACAAGTTAGCGAATTTGATGTTTATGTTTTGCAGGGTGTTGTACCGTATAAATTAATTGTCAATGATGAAGGACATAAAGACTTGCTGAAATATTGAAGGCAGAATGAGAGGACAATTTTGACACTAGTAAAGATGCCCCGAGATGTGTTGAACATTCAAGCGTCATCAACAACGTCTGAAAGCGCTTTTTCTGCTGGAAGATTTCAAATAGGAGATCACATACATTCATTGGCGGGAGACACATTGGAGATTGTAGTTCTTTTGAGAGATTGGATTCGAGCGGAGCGTAGAAGATTCGGTCAACCGGAGATCAACGAAGAAGAAGACTACAACTACAACGAAATCTTGTCCGAGGGAACAGGAAGCGACGTCGAACAAGTTGATCAACAAATTCCAATTCCAACCGAAGACCCTCAAGACATTGTGAGGAAATTCGAAAAAGTATGGTTAACTATGTAATTTTTTTAATTGCAATTTTACTATGTGATTTGCAAATTTTGAAATTATATTACAAAAAAATAATATTTCTATTAAATAATATAAGAGGCACAAAAACAGCCTTGAAATGTTTTTATTACACTATCTTGTTCAATTATTGAAGTGTTTATATATATTATTTTTTAAATTAAGTGCCAAAAAAAATTCCCGATCCCGACCCGACCCCGCCCCACCCAACCAGACCCCGTTCCGGCGGGATGTGGGACGGAACAGGACGTCCGTCTGTCCCGCTAAGTCCGGCCCGCCAGTCCCGCCGGAGACCCAGTCCTGATCCTTCCCCGTCCCGCCCTACCCCGTTTGACAGCCCTAGTTAGAAAGTCTGCATAACAAAATCATCTATTAATTCTAGTAAAGAACAAAACCTTTTGATATTGTAGTATATTGATTATAATAGAGCAAATTCAGATTTAGAGAGTTGAGTGGGACCATATAAATAACACCTATGAAGTATGAAGCATTGAAAAGTTGTTGTAATTTAGGAGGAACATTTAGAATTACAGAAAAAGGTAAAAAAATTGTTTGTCCTATGTGAAACTCAGAAGGTACAAAAAGTAATTTAAGTCCAAATCAGGAGTAAATACAAACCGTAGAAAAGATGACATCATATAATACATGAATAATTTACAGCCATCAATATGTAGTGTGTGGGCCTTTTTGTCCATTTCGGGAAATGTACAAACACAAAGACATGAAGTGCATCCACCATAAAGCACAAAGGCAGTGAAAAAACCAAAAATAGCCCTGGAGTCAAGCAGGGATGTCAACCTGCCTCTCCGTGAATTCTTATATAGGAGAATTGTGATTGAGATGTTCCGCAATCGTCCCTTAAGTTTTAAATATCAAGTGGAGCGCTAATAGTAAGGCTTTCCCGTGGGTCGGGAAGTCCGATCCCGACCCGGCCAGTTCCGATACCCGGCGGAACCGTCCCGCCCCGATCTCAGCCCACTGGCCAGCCCTAACTAATAGTATTTCAAGTATGTCGAAGTAGCCGCTTTAGCTCTTGTTAATTTTTTTTTTCGTCAAATACTAATGGAAAATCACGTGAGACGCGATCTTTTGGCAATGAAAAATATTTTCGTCCGGAAGAGGAGCACTGAGGTGGGATGTTTTTAACTTCAATTTCCTTTTTCATAGAATTAATTAAATAAAAATACATTATAAAGGGTAAATTAGTTAGGTTATAATTCTTATATTAATACTACATAGATTAAAAATTATTATAAATAAATAAAAAAAAGGAGGTAATCATAATATCATAAACCATAGGGGTGAGCGGGTCCGGGTACCTTAATTTTTTTGAACTACCCGGATCCTACCCAGTAAAAGATCGGTTCCTAAATTTACTACCCGGAACCTACCCGTAGCAATCATTACTCGGAACCTACCCGGAATCGCAGGGCCCGGGTAGGTTCCTGGGTACCCGAAATCGGTGTTTCTTTGTGCAAAATAATGCCTTCGAATAACAACTTTGGTTTAGGAATAAACTCTTATGTTTATCCTCTGAAAGCCAGTGCCACAAAACCCATAAAGAATTCTTTCGGAACAAATATCCCAAGAATGTTTCAAAAATTTGCTTTGGTTTTCATTTCAACTTTCTTTTTCAATAACTTAAAGGAGTACATAGTTTAAAAAATTCAGCTTTTCAGTTTTCTACCGCTTTTGGCTTTTTCTCTGCTTATGATTGTCACTTTGTATTATTTGATTTATTTCTTGATGGTGAAAGTGATTGTTCTGTATTTGTTTTTTTCCACCTTAAATGGTGTACTTTGGTATGACCTTTTTTTTTATTAACTAAAAATAATGGAATTAAAAAAGTAAAAATATTTAATATTTCATAGGTTTCGGGTATCGGTTCCGGGTCCGGGTACCCTGTCTCTATTTGCCGGAACCGGAACTTGACCCGACATTGATCGGTTCCTAATTTTACTACCCGTAACCTACCCGTTATTATAATATATCTACCCGAAATTTACCCGTTAGTGTCGGTTCCGATCGGGTATCTGGGTACCCTGTACCCGTGCTCACCCCTAATAAACCATAAGGGAGTTAGTGTTGGAGCCTTGAAGCAACGATAAAGTTGTTCCCATGTGACATATAGGTCACGAGTTTGAGTTGTGTAAGCCTACATTAATAGATTGTTTGCATCATACCCTAAATTTAAGGGAAGGTCTCTGAACTTATCTTTTTTTTTAAGTTCGGATAAAAAACTTTTATGAACGAGACAAGATTGTCTAGTGCATTATTATACAGAAAAACACTAAATAGATAAATGGAAACGATGTGCGTAACCTTTTTTGAAAGTAAAGCGTTTTGGTTTTGGAAGCATTGTAATCTTTTCTTTGAAGTAGTTGTTACCCAACTTTTTTCCGTACACTTTATGATTAATGCATTTTCCCATGGTTGATAAATTCTCCTTTTGTTTTTGTACGATGATAAAGGAATAAAGTTTTTTTTTACCTTGTCTTCTGTGTTGCTCGTACTTTTAAATATGACATCGTATTCAAGTTCAATCCTTCAAAAACAAACTATTTTTGGAGGGGGCCGACACACATCCTCCTGCATCTATACATTAAAGAGTTCAAGCACATAGGTTGTCGCAATACTTCGCATTAATGTAGTTCTATTTGCCTCTTTCAATTTTCCCGTTGTTTCTTATTTTTAGCATGTTCTCTTTCTCTATTTGGACAGACGGACAGAGGCAAATTTATGTACAAAAATTGGGTCACGTAAACCAATGATTATTCGACTAAACTCGATATATTACGTGTATAATTCTGAAAATATATCTAATATTAACTGAAGGAACACATAGTCAAATCAGACCAAGTGAAACACTGGTTAGGGGTTGTGCTTAATTCCTCAAGGTCTAGGCCTCTTGATTGAATTCGCCTCTGCAGACGGAGATAGTTCTCCAAATCCCTTTCGCTATTCTAATGTTCAAACTTTTCCAAGAAAACTATGCAAAGATCTGCTAAATTGCTTTTAACTAGTTAATACTTCTTACATATTTCAAAGTTGAAAACACGCAATTAAACATCAATTAGTGGAATATAATGCAGGACAAAATCTTCATTACATCAAAGAAGATAGGAACTACACACAGACCTTACTTACTAAAATCATAATCCAATATCAACGAAATTTTAAACACGCAAAATATGTCTAGAAATCGAAAACAGGAGGAATACATAGAAACACAACTTATCTTAATGCTACTAAGATAATAAAATACATAAACCTTAAAAATAACATGTTGAGCTAAGAGAATACAATAACCAAATTTTGACTGTTGAAGACAATCAAAGGACTATAAAACTTAAAGAGGAAGGGATAAAAGTGCTCTGTACAATGATTATGTGACTAGAATCAGGCACCTCCATGTCCAACTTTCAAGCAAAATGGAGCTTTCACACCAGCTAGAGCAAGAGCAGATGCCGGAATACCCCACAAGGAGTCACCACATATTAGACCAGAAGCCACTGCAGGTCCAAAATCTTTTGCTAGCTGCTTGTCATACCTTTGCCAAATGAACAGGAGCAATGACCCTACACACATGTCAATGGCAAAGTACCCTCCAAGGTAAAATGGTATAGCCATGCACATTGGACTCGGAATGAATCGATAGATTCGATACTTGGTCTCGAATTTCTCCAACAGCTGAGTCATTAGGTTGATCAGAATAGCAGCGAGAAAGAACCAAACAGAGAGCTTGAGGCAATGCTTGGGGAGACTTCCAAAACCTTCCACTCCGAGTAGTGCGATTCCACGATACATGAGAGCATATGGTGCCGGGTATGCGCTTTCCGGATCACCCAACTGATAGGCATTGTTGAAAATCCAGAAGACTAGAGGGGTTATGACACAGCCCATGGCAGTTCCAATGAGTTGGCTAAAGAACATGGAACGCGGCGATGTAAGGGTTAAGTAACCAGTCTTGAAATCTCCCATCAAGGCAGAAGCTGTGTCTACTATGCTCATCATCAAACCACATGAAGCAAGACCAGCAATCACTCCACCATTCTCCAAACCAACCCAATAACTAAATGTAAGGATTGCAATTTTCCCATAATTTGAGGCCAGGGACCAGTCAGTGAGGCCGGCTCCATAAGAATTGCAGAAGGCCAAAATTGGAGCGATTAAGTAGGCAACCAAAACGTGATACCATTTGAGTGAGTGGAAGATAATGGGTACAACAATGATAGATATGACTGCAATAGCAGCGTATCCACCAAAGGCTGCCCAGTTGGGAATCTGGTCTTTCAAGAAGTACTTGTTTCGTATCTCCTTGTCGTAGTCTTCTAAGGACCCTTCACCTGAATAGTTTTCCTCTCCTGATTTTCTCTTTGTGAAACTTGAGATTGTGACAACCAACATGTAGACAAAATGGAATAGACCATCTCCAAGCATCATGGCAATTGCGATAAATACCTGTTTCGAAAAAAAGAAATTGAATTAGCTTATGAACATATACATGAAGTAAGATCAGGA
Organism: Anisodus acutangulus; assembly: GCA_029783415.1. Taxonomy (NCBI): domain Eukaryota; kingdom Viridiplantae; phylum Streptophyta; class Magnoliopsida; order Solanales; family Solanaceae; genus Anisodus; species Anisodus acutangulus. Next base: position 1,676,891 of record CM056499.1, read on the forward strand.
TCATAGTATTAATATAGTAAGTTTACGCACCCTATATCCCTGGATACCATGAAGACTTGTTGCGGATAACTTGGCAGAGTACCAATCGCCTTTCTTTTCTTCAATCATTGGCCACATGATAGCCCATGAGACTATGGCACCAATTAGCAATGATATGTTGACCATGTAGGGGCAAAGCATACCAACTCCAATATATGTTGAGGAGAAATCAAAATAGAACCTGTGAATTAATCAAGCATTATACAGTTAAAAGAAAGAGACAGATTCAATTAATGGGTACTATTTCTCCAAAGGACTACCGCAATGCTCAAATTTAATAGTACTCCTACCTTTTAGCATAGGCTTGAGATCCAAATGTAGGAATGCTACCAAATCCGCAGCCTTCTTCACGTGCAAATATCCACTCAACAGCCGCAAATATAAAGCTGGCGCCAAAGGTTTTGAACAAAGAACCAACTTGTTTCCTGTAGTACATATGTATTCAGAATTTAAATTATATTCCCTCCGTTCCAAGTTAATTGTCTTAGTTTGTCTGGGCACAAAGTTTAAAGAATAAAAAGAGATTTTTAAATCTTATGGTTCTAAATTAAATATGTGTGTAATATACTAAAATATCATTTGAATCTTGTGTTTTTAAACTTGACACGTAGAATGTTTGAATTGCCAACTTACTAAATAGTGAAAGAGATACTCTTTTTTGAGACAGACAAAAAAAAAGTAAGATACCTAAAGTGGGACGGAGGGGTCTAGCTCTTCTTTTTCTAATGGCTCAAATAGGTCGATTTGAGAACTTATTTCAAAGGCTCGGTTGCCCCGTGGGAGAACTTTCATAAGGAGTACTTGATAGGTTCAACTTGTAAGCAACTACATATGAAATCTATGATTCATGATGGATTCAGTTGAACCCTTGAAATCCTTTGAACCAATCAGTTTTCACTACATAAATAAATTTGGAAGAAAGTAATAGTTAGTGAAACAATAAACTTACTTGGCCAGCTTGGCTCCTTTAGGAGTGTGGAAACAGTTGATAAGGTATGCAGTTGCAGTTCCACTCGGATATGTTAAGTTGTACTTCATTATCATCATCTGGAAACATAAATAAGGTGTTAAACTTAAAACTTTAATATGAGGGAATTAAAGAAATTTCACTGGATATATGATGAGTTACTACATGTTTTACCTTTCTTAGTGCTACAATTGAGAAGAGACCAGCAAAGCTCACAACAAGAAGATAAGGAAGCATCCAACCAATAGTAAGTTTCTTAGTATTATATGGGGTATTTCCTGCATCTGCCTGAGATGCTATGTATGGACTCATTCCCAACATATAACTTGATGTCCCGCCTGAAATTGTCAAATAATACTATAATATAAGATTATATGATAAGATAATTATATTGGGGAAATTGTATTAAACATACTGCTAAAAGCAATGCCAGAAGAAGCAACGACGCAGGTCTGGATGACGGTATTCTCTTGCCTAGTAAAAGGCTGCTTCAACTTGCCAATCTTCTCAATAAGAGCAGTCCATGACCTATAAACAAGTTGACATTTCATGTAAGTAACAACAGGATGAAAATGAGAGAAATATAGGTTCATCAAGTATATACCTAATCGCGGCGAACCCCAAGAGGCCAGCGGCCACGTTGAGAGAAGGGATAACACCAGTGGTGAGATTGAGTTTGCATACAATGAAGTTGAAGACAACGCTGAGAATCAAACCAGTCACCATTGCCCTCAACGTTATTTGTTTCCCCCATGGAGGCACATCTTCGTTTTCGCCTGCCCATTCTTGATCACTTTTCACCATTCTTCTTCTTCTTCTTCCTTCTTTCTTTGGGTTTTAATGTTCTTCTTTCTTTGGGTTTTAATAAGAAACAACAAGGCTAATGTCACAAATAAAGAGAAACTGATCAAGGTTTCATGGGTTTGTTCGTGGGTACAAGAGAGAATCCCGCAACAATTTGAAGTGGTTGCGTATTTTTCCGAGGATTCAGCTGATCCCACTAAATCTAATACTATAATTACAATTTACAGTTATAAAGACAATAAAAAAAATTGTTACGGTTAACTTTTCTTAGTTTTATTAATTAAGATTAACATTTTCTTTACTCCCATCCTTCCTCATAAAATGGGAAAAAGAATTAAACCATTTCCCGATTTTTTAGTTTTGTTTGTCTAACTAATAAAGATCGTGTTAATTAGGGATAATAATCTTGTATTTATCTTATTTAATTATGCACAATCACTATATAATAAATACATGTAACGCATGCCAATGCTCTCAACTTCCCGTTTCTAAATTTTTTGTTCAATTTAATTAGCTTCGTTGAAGATGTAATAGGAGTAATTATCAACCGTAAAAATTATTTTTATACAATATATAGCATAACATTGGTTGTGATTAATAAACCACTTTAGTATATAATACTAGCGTAATAATTTGGCTAATGTTTATATTATACATGATTATTTCACTGGATTAAGAATAATGAATTTTTGTTGATTATTACACCAACTTTTTGATACGATAACCGACAAATAACATTTAGATGAATTCTCCATACTACTATTATGATTAGGACAGTGATTAAATTTAATAAATTAATACAAAATAATAAAAAAAAACCTTCCTAACTAGGGAATGTCTTGATTTGGATTTGGACAGATTTTGAAAAGTACATACTGATTTTTTCCACTACGACTTTCCTATTTGAATTCGTGTATCTTATTTATTTCCATTCCTTACATGACAAGGAAATAAATTAATGAAGGGCTTGAAGAGTTTTGATGAATGTATTACCATGTATGAAACGAAGGACAATTATTACTACACTGTCACTGCAGTAACATTCCATTTTTTTCCAATGTGAAAACAATTAAACAGCTGTATTCACAAAATGAAGATGGAAAACTAAACAGAGCTAGCTTTCCTTTTTTCTTTAAATTAAATACTTACTGTAACGAGTCAGATTCTATATGAATGTAAACTTTGACTTACAAATTTAGGATATGAAGTAATGACTTATGACTAGCTGTTACTTCATCAACTAATGACGTTCACCAATTACTCCTTCCGGTCCATATGACTTACTAAATTTAATATTCCTTTTGTCCAAATTTATATAACATTTTTTTTATTTTAGATTTTCCGTCACTCTTAGAAAATGCACATTTTTATATTGTATTGGGTAAATAACGTCTCCGGATGGATTAGCGTATTAGGAGATTAAAACAACTCGGAGACACCCCACAATTGTCTCACTCCCAACAACTCCCGTCAAATCAATATTCCTACATCAAAGCATCGCAGAGCGCGAGGGCACAGTGACGTCAGCGTGCTCATGTCGTCACAATTTTAGAGGGGTACAATAGTCTAGTTTTGGCTTATATATGTAAGACTTGGGAGGGAAGGAACTCCATTCTGGATCCTCTTGCTCACACTTGTAATCTCAGCTCTATTTTTCTCAAAGGAATATACTGAAAGAAGCACTTGTTCATTGTTTTCCATTATTTGTTCTAAATCTTAGCTTACTTATTTATTTTATCTATTTATTTCTTATTTTTACCATTTGAAATCGGACTCGTCAAGGGGTTTCCCAAATCATATACGACTCACTTGTCTTTAAACCCTAGAATACAAATCTCTAACTGTGTTTCTGGTTAGAACTGATTTCACCGGATACGTAATGAAGGAAATACGTGAAGGCAACTGCGAGAATCATTCTGGATATGACTCATTGGTGAAAGAGATAGTAAGGGATGGATATTATTGGTCTCGGATGAAGGAAGATGCCAAGGCCTACATTAAAAAAAATGTGAGGAATGCCAACATCACTCCCCCATGATACATTAGCCCGCCGAACCAATCCACTCGGTGGTGGCTCCGTGGCCGTTCCTAAAATGAGGAATGGACATCGCGGGGCCATTACCAGGGAAAGGTTATGTTCTTACTGATCTGGACAAATTATTTCTCAAAATGGGTAGAGGCTAAAGCATATGAAAAGGTCCAAGAAAATCATGTCATAGACTTCATCTGTGACCATATCATCTGCCGATTCGGATACAAAAGGAGATCGCCTGCGATAACGGTCAACAGTTCATAGGAGCAAAGGTCACCAAATTTTTGGGAGGGCTGATTATCAAAAGGGTCACTTCGTCATCTTATCATCCGTGCGCAAATGGACAAGCAGAATCGACCAACAAAACAATAATCCAAAACATCAAGAAAAGGTTAGAAAACGTCAAAGCTAAATGGATGGAAGATTTATCGGGGGTATTATGGGCTTATAGAACCACGAACAAAATAAGTATTGGGGAAACCCCATTCTCCCTGGTATATGGGGCCAAAGCCATGATATCCGTGGAAGTCGGGGAACCTAGCCTTTGGTATACCCAGGCCACCGAAGAGTCCAACAACAAAGCCATGGCAATATGATTGGAATTGTTAGAAGAACGCAGAGAGTTGGCCCTCACGTCTGGCTGCACAAAAGTAGAGAATTGAGAGGTACTTCAATAGGAAAATAAATTTGAGACATTTCAAAATCGGAGACTACGTCTTCCAAAAGGTCACGCTCGCGACCAGGGATCCCCGCGTGGGTAAGCTAGGATCCAATTGGGAAAGTCCATACCAAATTGTAGGGATTGCAGGAAAAGGATCCTACAGGATCAAAGACGAATTCGACAAGGAGCTGGAGAATAGATGGAACGTCAATGACTTGAAGAGATTCTACCTTTGAAAGCATGACATGTATGTACCTAAGCTTCAACATTATCTACCTTCGGTTAACTTGCCCTCTCTCTCTCTCACACACAGGGATTGCCCTCAAAATCAAGGTCTCCTCATCACCGGGGGAAAAGTAAGGATATGCGTTGCACTTTTTTTCTTAGTCAATATTGTACCAATTGAGTTTTCCTGGCAAGGTTTATAATGAGGAAATAACTCAGAAGCATACCAGGCATATCATATGGGATCATATCCCGACACTCACCTTCTTGAGACTTCGCACCCGAATGCCGGGGGGGGGAGAAGAGTGGATCCAAATATTTAGAGCATGAGATCTCTTGAGGAAGAACTCACATGGACTAGGACTGTTTGCAGTCACTGTACTTGCCCGGTTTCTCTTTGTTGCTATTCTATAAAAACCCCGGAAGGGGATCATGTACTTGTAGGATGAGTTTTCCCTTATAGTCTCATAAATGAAATAAGAATCTCCACTTATTTTTTACTGTTGTTAGCAAGGCATCCTTCGATTAACATTTAAGAACGTTTGGGGCAAAACCAAACTCGAAAGCCACACGGCTACGTAAACTGCTTCTAACACACGACACAGCCATAGAGCCTCCGAGCGTGCAGGTTCCATGAACTTTTATGTCCTTAAATGGAGTCGAGACGTCCTCACTACCAGCATAAAAAATTGAGGTCCCTTTTTATTGCAAATTGGACGTTTAGATCCCTAATATCGCGAAAGCATTCTGGATTAGGTTAGGAATGATGACCTCAAACACAAAATGCAAAAACAACATAAGCATGCACCGATCATCATACCTCAACTTAAACAACAAACGCTCGAATATTAGCATAGTTCTGGTAGACAGGAATATCGGTCACGCCTCGACGGTTAAGTGCAGATTGAAAAGCCAACAGGTCATGTTATGATCATAATTGTTGCAAAAAACAAAGTGCATGTCAAAGCATAAGAAGACAAGTTTGAAGGCGAACTAGTGATTATCATTAGACAAAGAGCACAAAGGCTCATACATAAACACCTGAGGGCACACAAGCCTTTGAAATTCTATAGAAAAGACCACGAAGGATCAAAACTAAAGTTAAAATGCCACTGTCATGACCTGAACCATGGCATGGGTGGAACACGACACTCGGTGACTGATTGCATGTGACCGAACAAATAACATGGCTTGATTATCAACATGGAAAGCAAAACATACACTAAATATAATAGTCTAAAAATATAATAGCGGAATCATCTGAGTAGAATATGATAACTCTGAAAATATAATGCTAACATGACATGACATTGGACTAGTCTATGAAATCTCTAAATATGAGTCTGTAAAACTGTCTACCAGGACAAGGCCCTGACATACCTCTACTAATAATGCATAATAATAGATAACTAAACTGACACCCTGAGTGATATGAGACTCACCAGACAACTGATATTGAAGCAATCCTACTGAGCAGATCCGTCTTCCTAAAACTCAGCACCTGCATTGAGAAGTGCAGGCTCCATGCAAAGGGACATTAGTACAGTTGAATTGTACTATCTGTAAAGCAACTAAAGGAAATAAGCAAGCACATGATATAAGAGAAATATGAAACTGAAATTGAAAACATGAACATGATCATGAGTATAATAACATGGGTAAAGTCTAAAAACTGTATAACTGTATATATATAAAATTGTATATCTGTGGGAGAGCATTAACAAAACTGACATGAACCACCACACGTGAGCGTGGCTTCTGATCTCTGCTCGATCAGCTAAGCTATCTCATACTTTGTCGGAGTATCAGACATGAACATGATGGATCTAATAATAATCTGAAGGTATCGTCCTTTGGTGGAGCAACCCTTATCCTACGTTGGCATACACAGTTTTAGGCTATCTGAGCCTTTTCGGTAATCTGTGCAACTCTCAAAATATGTACTTGAAAATAGTTAGCTTGAAAGCCCATGTATTTCATGAAATAGCTTGTAAACATGATTTAAGATAGTTTAACATGAACATAAATACATAATGTATATCTTGTGAGAAAACATGCATAATTTCATAGGTTAAGTAATACAAATTCATAACTTGATAATTAAGAACTCATGGAATTCAAAGCATGAGTTCATGGATTACGTGCAGGTTCATGACAATCACAATTGACACATCATAAATATAATAAATGACAACATGCTATAAATATGTAAAATCGAACATGTATAAGGTTAATATGAACCTGAGCAAAATCCTAAGTTTAAAGAATTCTTGTTTTATGGATTATGTATGGCGTGGGAAAAAATAATGATGTCCCCACGTGGATAGAATCTCTACATACCTGACTTGCTTCTAAACTTGTATTAAAAACCCTAACTTTGAAGAAGAACTCCAAAAATTGCACCTTGAAACCTGAAATTGGGTTTACCTTGAAAATCCTAGGTTAAGAATAGTGGAATTTACTTAGGAATTGATTATACTATAGTAGAATCGCATGGAAATGACTTATCTTGATGTAGGAGATGGTTGGGAAGAGAGAATCTCCATTCTAGGACTTGGGGAATATGAAAAAACTGATTCTGAAACTAAGTCTGCGTATTTATACTATTTGCTGTCGGAGGAGTTTGACGGTTCGTTCAACGGTCCGTCGAATCTTTGACTGTCTAAGTCTAGGCCATCAATATTTTAACAATCTAGATAAATTGACGGTCCGTAAATGGACCATACTGTTATTTTTTTTAAAATTTCCAAAGATTTGTGAAATATGTAATTTAGAGATGAAAAAGGTCAACGATCAATAATTTGACGGTCCGTACAATTGACCGACACGCTGTCAATTTAAAAAATAAAATTGATGGTCCACTTTGACGGGCCGTAAAACATTTTACTACCTGTACTTCTTACCGTCAAATTTCACTTGTAGAGTGAATCTAGTTTTTGACTTTAGACTCCCCATTTTGGTTTTTTGTACTCGTTGATAAAAAATAAGGCTTAGTTTGAAGGTATGAGGTTTTAAAATATCTACCCCTTGGGATCACTCATCATCGAATGATAGGTCATGGTTAGAAATGAGACTGGACATAGCATGAGTATATGAACGTGAAGAAATATGACATGAAACATGGAAACTGAACTAACATAATACATGAAAACATGAACATGGGACATGAGTACTGAATACATGAACGTGAAACATAAGACATGAATACACAAGAAACATGGCATGAATATTGAGGGTATTTACCGCTCCATGAATAAATGCGGATATCTGGACTTCATGTTCTCTTCGGCTTCCCATGTGGCCTCCTCAACATTTTGACTCCTCCACGACACTTTCAATGAGTGACTTCCTTAGTTCTAAACTTTCAAATCTGACGATCCAAAAAAGCCACAAGGAGTACTCCGAGTCTCCTCCTATTGTTCGAGAAGTGCTCCGAGTCTGCTCCACCAACCTCCTAATAAGATGAACGACTTCTGTAGTCGAGTGCCCCGGCATGTATCCAAAGTTCTTCTCGGAAATAGATACGCCTCTTCTCACCCTCATCTCCACAACCCTTTTCCAAACTTTCATAGTGTGGCTTAACAACTTAATACCCTTATAGTTATTGAAACTCTGGATATCACCTTTGTTCTTGTACAAAGGAATCATTGTACTCCCCCTCCATTCTTTGGGCATTCTCGTCGTCCTAAAAATGAGGTTAAACAACTCAGTCAGTCACTCCAAACCTGCACTGTCTGCGCTCTTTCAAAATTCAACTGCAATCTCAATACGCCCGGTCGCTCGTCCCTTGCACATCCTACGAACCGCCCCTTTAACCTCATCAACCTTAATGCTTCTAAAATGCCCAAAATTTTGGTACCTACCCGAGTACTCCAAATCTCCCAGCATAATGTCTCTGTCTCCTTTTTTCATTCTAGAGTTTAATGAGACACGATCTTTTGGCAATGAAAAATATTTTCGGCCGGAAGAGGAGCACTGAGGTGGGATGTTTTTAACTTCAATTTCCTTTTTCATAAAATTAATTAAATAAAAATACATTATAAAGGGTAAATTAGTTAGGTTATAATTCTTATATTAATACTAAATAGATTAAAAAATTATTATAAATAAATCAAAAAAAGGGAGATAATCATAATATCATAAACCATAAGGGAGTTAGTGTTGGAGCCTTGAAGCAACGATAAAGTTGTTCCCGTGTGACATATAGGTCACGAGTTTGAGCTGTGTAAGCAGCCATTAATGGGTTGTTTGCATCATACCCGTTGAGTGCGGCCCTTCCCCGACCTTTTTAGCGGGATGTTTTGTGCACCGGACGACCTTTTTCCTTCTTCTTTTTAAATATTATGAGACCTAAATTTAAGGAAAGGCCTCTGAAATTATCTTTTTTTTTTAAGTTCGGATAAAAAACTTTTATGAACGAGACAAGATTGTCTAGTGCATTATTATCTTAGATACAGAAGAACACTAAATAGATAAATGGAAACGATGTGCGTAACCTTTTTTGAAAGTAAAGTGTTTTGGTTTTGGAAGCATTGCAATCTTTTCTTTGAAGTAGTTGTTACCCAACTTTTTGCCGTACACTTTATGATTAATGCATTTTCCCATGGTTGATAAATTCTCCTTTTGTTTTGGGCGTTGATAAAGGAATAAAGTTTTTTTTTACCTTGTCTTCTGTGGTGCTCGTACTTTTAAATATGACATCGTATTCAAGTTCAATCCTTCAAAAACAAACTATTTTTGGAGGGGGCCGACACACATCCTCCTGCATCTATACATTAAAGAGTTCAAGCACATAGGTTGTCGCAATACTTCGCATTAATGTAGTTCTATTTGCCTCTTTCAATTTTCCCGTTGTTTCTTATTTTTAGCATGTTCTCTTTCTCTATTTGGACAGACGGACAGAGGCAAATTTATGTACAAAAATTGGGTCACGTAAACCAATGATTATTCGACTAAACTCGATATATTACGTGTATAATTCTGAAAATATATCTAATATTAACTGAAGGAACACATAGTCAAATCAGACCAAGTGAAACACTGGTTAGGGGTTGTGCTTAATTCCTCAAGGTCTAGGCCTCTTGATTGAATTCGCCTCTGCAGACGGAGATAGTTCTCCAAATCCCTTTCGCTATTCTAATGTTCAAACTTTTCCAAGAAAACTATGCAAAGATCTGCTAAATTGCTTTTAACTAGTTAATACTTCTTACATATTTCAAAGTTGAAAACACGCAATTAAACATCAATTAGTGGAATATAATGCAGGACAAAATCTTCATTACATCAAAGAAGATAGGAACTACACACAGACCTTACTTACTAAAATCATAATCCAATATCAACGAAATTTTAAACACGCAAAATATGTCTAGAAATCGAAAACAGGAGGAATACATAGAAACACAACTTATCTTAATGCTACTAAGATAATAAAATACATAAACCTTAAAAATAACATGTTGAGCTAAGAGAATACAATAACCAAATTTTGACTGTTGAAGACAATCAAAGGACTATAAAACTTAAAGAGGAAGGGATAAAAGTGCTCTGTACAATGATTATGTGACTAGAATCAGGCACCTCCATGTCCAACTTTCAAGCAAAATGGAGCTTTCACACCAGCTAGAGCAAGAACAGATGCCGGAATACCCCACAAGGAGTCACCACATATTAGACCAGAAGCCACTGCAGGTCCAAAATCTTTTGCTAGCTGCTTGTCATACCTTTGCCAAATGAACAGGAGCAATGACCCTACACACATGTCAATGGCAAAGTACCCTCCAAGGTAAAATGGTATAGCCATGCACATTGGACTCGGAATGAATCGATAGATTCGATACTTGGTCTCGAATTTCTCCAACAGCTGAGTCATTAGGTTGATCAGAATAGCAGCGAGAAAGAACCAAATAGAGAGCTTGAGGCAATGCTTGGGGAGACTTCCAAAACCTTCCACTCCGAGTAGTGCGATTCCACGATACATGAGAGCATATGGTGCCGGGTATGCGCTTTCCGGATCACCCAACTGATAGGCATTGTTGAAAATCCAGAAGACTAGAGGGGTTATGACACAGCCCATGGCAGTTCCAATGAGTTGGCTAAAGAACATGGAACGCGGCGATGTAAGGGTTAAGTAACCAGTCTTGAAATCTCCCATCAAGGCAGAAGCTGTGTCTACTATGCTCATCATCAAACCACATGAAGCAAGACCAGCAATCACTCCACCATTCTCCAAACCAACCCAATAACTAAATGTAAGGATTGCAATTTTTCCATAATTTGAGGCCAGGGACCAGTCAGTGAGGCCGGCTCCATAAGAATTGCAGAAGGCCAAAATTGGAGCGATTAAGTAGGCAACCAAAACGTGATACCATTTGAGTGAGTGGAAGATAATGGGTACAACAATGATAGATATGACTGCAATAGCAGCGTATCCACCAAAGGCTGCCCAGTTGGGAATCTGGTCTTTCAAGAAGTACTTGTTTCGTATCTCCTTGTCGTAGTCTTCTAAGGACCCTTCACCTGAATAGTTTTCCTCTCCTGATTTTCTCTTTGTGAAACTTGAGATTGTGACAACCAACATGTAGACAAAATGGAATAGACCATCTCCAAGCATCATGGCAATTCACGATAAATACTGTTTGAAAAAAGAAATTGAATTAGCTTATGAACATATACATGAAGTAAGATCAGGATCATAGTATTAATATAGTAAGTTTACGCACCCTATATCCCTGGATACCATGAAGACTTGTTGCGGATAACTTGGCAGAGTACCAATCGCCTTTCTTTTCTTCAATCATTGGCCACATGATAGCCCATGAGACTATGGCACCAATTAGCAATGATATGTTGACCATGTAGGGCAAAGCATACCAACTCCAATATATGTTGAGGAGAAATCAAAATAGAACCCGTGAATTAATCAAGCATTATCTGATTAAAAGAAAGAGCCAGATTCAATTAATGGGTACTATTTCTCCAAAGGACTACCGCAATGCTCAAATTTAATAGTACTCCTACCTTTTAGCATAGGCTTGAGATCCAAATGTAGGAATGCTACCAAATCCGCAGCCTTCTTCACGTGCAAATATCCACTCAACAGCAAGAAATATAAAGTTGCGCCAAAGGTTTTGAACAAAGAACCAACTTGTTTCTGTAGTACATATGTATTCAGAATTTAAATTATATTCCCTCCGTTCCAAGTTAATTGTCTTAGTTTGTCTGGGCACAAAGTTTAAAGAATAAAAAGAGATTTTTGAATCTTATGGTTCTAAATTAAATATGTGTGTAATATACTAAAATATCATTTGAATCTTGTGTTTTTAAACTTGACACGTAGAATGTTTGAATTGCCAACTTACTAAATAGTGAAAGAGATACTCTTTTTTGAGACAGACAAAAAAAAAGTAAGATACCTAAAGTGGGACGGAGGGGTCTAGCTCTTCTTTTTCTAATGGCTCAAATAGGTTGATTTGAGAACTTATTTCAAAGGCTCGGTTGCCCCGTGGGAGAACTTTCATAAGGAGTACTTGATAGGTTCAACTTGTAAGCAACTACATATGAAATCTATGATTCATGATGGATTCAGTTGAACCCTTGAAATCCTTTGAACCAATCAGTTTTCACTACATAAATAAATTTGGAAGAAAGTAATAGTTAGTGAAACAATAAACTTACTTGGCGACTTGGCTCCTTTAGGAGTGTGGAAACAGTTGATAAGGTATGCAGTTGCAGTTCCACTCGGATATGTTAAGTTGTACTTCATTATCATCATCTGGAAACATAAATAAGGTGTTAAACTTAAAACTTTAATATGAGGGAATTAAAGAAATTTCACTGGATATATGATGAGTTACTACATGTTTTACCTTTCTTAGTGCTACAATTGAGAAGAGACCAGCAAAGCTCACAACAAGAAGATAAGGAAGCATCCAACCAATAGTAAGTTTCTTAGTATTATATGGGGTATTTCCTGCATCTGCCTGAGATGCTATGTATGGACTCATTCCCAATATATAACTTGCTGTCCCGCCTGAAATTGTCAAATAATACTATAATATAAGATTATATGATAAGATAATTATATTGGGGAAATTGTATTAAACATACTGCTAAAAGCAATGCCAGAAGAAGCAACGATGCAGTGCGGATGGCGGTATTCTCTTGCCTAGTAAAAGGCTGCTTCAACTTGCCAATCTTCTCAATAAGAGCAGTCCATGACCTATAAACAAGTTGACATTTCATGTAAGTAACAACAGGATGAAAATGAGAGAAATATAGGTTCATCAAGTATATACCTAATCGCGGCGAACCCCAAGAGGCCAGCGGCCACGTTGAGAGAAGGGATAACACCAGTGGTGAGATTGAGTTTGCATACAATGAAGTTGAAGACAACGCTGAGAATCAAACCAGTCACCATTGCCCTCAACGTTATTTGTTTCCCCCATGGAGGCACATCTTCGTTTTCGCGCCCATTCTTGATCACTTTTCACCATTCTTCTTCTTCTTCTTCCTTCTTTCTTTGGGTTTTAATGTTCTTCTTTCTTTGGGTTTTAATAAGAAACAACAAGGCTAATGTCACAAATAAAGAGAAACTGATCAAGGTTTCATGGGTTTGTTCGTGGGTACAAGAGAGAATCCCGCAACAATTTGAAGTGGTTGCGTATTTTTCCGAGGATTCAGCTGATCCCACTAAATCTAATACTATAATTACAATTTGATTATAAAGACAATAAAAAAATTGTTACGGTTAACTTTTCTTAGTTTTATTAATTAAGATTAACATTTTCTTTACTCCCATCCTTCCTCATAAAATGGGAAAAAGAATTAAACCATTTCCCGATTTTTAGTTTTGTTTGTCTAACTAATAAAGATCGTGTTAATTAGGGATAATAATCTTGTATTTATCTTATTTAATTATGCACAATCACTATATAATAAATACATGTAACGCATGCCAATGCTCTCAACTTCCCGTTTCTAAATTTTTGTTCAATTTAATTAGCTTCGTTGAAGATGTAATAGGAGTAATTATCAACCGTAAAAATTATTTTTATACAATATATAGCATAACATTGGTTGTGATTAATAAACCACTTTAGTATATAATACTAGCGTAATAATTTGGCTAATGTTTATATTATACATGATTATTTCACTGGATTAAGAATAATGAATTTTTGTTGATTATTACACCAACTTTTTGATACGATAACCGACAAATAACATTTAGATGAATTCTCCATACTACTATTATGATTAGGACAGTGATTAAATTTAATAAATTAATACAAAATAATAAAAAAAAACCTTCCTAACTAGGGAATGTCTTGATTTGGATTTGGACAGATTTTGAAAAGTACATACTGATTTTTTCCACTACGACTTTCCTATTTGAATTCGTGTATCTTATTTATTTCCATTCCTTACATGACAAGGAAATAAATTAATGAAGGGCTTGAAGAGTTTTGATGAATGTATTACCATGTATGAAACGAAGGACAATTATTACTACACTGTCACTGCAGTAACATTCCATTTTTTTCCAATGTGAAAACAATTAAACAGCTGTATTCACAAAATGAAGATGGAAAACTAAACAGAGCTAGCTTTCCTTTTTTCTTTAAATTAAATACTTACTGTAACGAGTCAGATTCTATATGAATGTAAACTTTGACTTACAAATTTAGGATATGAAGTAATGACTTATGACTAGCTGTTACTTCATCAACTAATGACGTTCACCAATTACTCCTTCCGGTCCATATGACTTACTAAATTTAATATTCCTTTTGTCCAAATTTATATAACATTTTTTTTATTTTAGATTTTCCGTCACTCTTAGAAAATGCACATTTTTATATTGTATTGGGTAAATAACGTCTCGGATGGATTAGCGTATTAGGAGATTAAAACAACTTCGGAGACACCCCACAATTGTCTCACTCCCAACAACTCCCGTCAAATCAATATTCCTACATCAAAGCATCGCAGAGCGCGAGGGCACAGTGACGTCAGCGTGCTCATGTCGTCACAATTTTAGAGGGGTACAATAGTCTAGTTTTTGGTTATATATGTAAGACTTGGGAGGGAAGGAACTCCATTACGGATCCTCTTGCTCACACTTGTAATCTCAGCTCTATTTTTCTCAAAGGAATATACTGAAAGAAGCACTTGTTCATTGTTTTCCATTATTTGTTCTAAATCTTAGCTTACTTATTTATTTTATCTATTTATTTCTTATTTTTACCATTTGAAATCGGACTCGTCAAGGGGTTTCCCAAATCATATACGACTCACTTGTCTTTAAACCCTAGAATACAAATCTCTAAGCGTGTTTACGGTTAGAACTGATTCCACCGGATCCGTAATGAAGGAAATACGTGAAGGCAACTGCGAGAATCATTCTGGATATGACTCATTGGTGAAAGAGATAGTAAGGGATGGATATTATTGGTCTCGGATGAAGGAAGATGCCAAGGCCTACATTAAAAAAAATGTGAGGAATGCCAACATCACTCCCCCATGATACATTAGCCCGCCGAACCAATCCACTCGGTGGTGGCTCCGTGGCCGTTCCTAAAATGAGGAATGGACATCGCGGGGCCATTACCAGGGAAAGGTTATGTTCTTACTGATCTGGACAAATTATTTCTCAAAATGGGTAGAGGCTAAAACATATGAAAAGGTCCAAGAAAATCATGTCATAGACTTCATCTGTGACCATATCATCTGCCGATTCGGATACCAAAGGAGATCGCCTGCGATAACGGTCAACAGTTCATAGGAGCAAAGGTCACCAAATTTTTGGGAGGGCTGATTATCAAAAGGGTCACTTCGTCATCTTATCATCCGTGAGCAAATGGACAAGCAGAATCGACCAACAAAACAATAATCCAAAACATCAAGAAAAGGTTAGAAAACGTCAAAGCTAAATGGATGGAAGATTTATCGGGGGTATTATGGGCTTATAGAACCACGACCAAAATAAGTATTGGGGAAACCCCATTCTCCCTGGTATATGGGGCCAAAGCCATGATATCCGTGGAAGTCGGGGAACCTAGCCTTTGGTATACCCAGGCCACCGAAGAGTCCAACAACAAAGCCATGGCAATATGATTGGAATTGTTAGAAGAACGCAGAGAGTTGGCCCTCACGTCTGGCTGCACAAAAGTAGAGAATTGAGAGGTACTTCAATAGGAAAATAAATTTGAGACATTTCAAAATCGGAGACTACGTCTTCCAAAAGGTCACGCTCGCGACCAGGGATCCCCGCGTGGGTAAGCTGGGATCCAATTGGGAAAGTCCATACCAAATTGTAGGGATTGCAGGAAAAGGATCCTACAGGATCAAAGACGAATTCGACAAGGAGCTGGAGAATAGATGGAACGTCAATGACTTGAAGAGATTCTACCTTTGAAAGCATGACATATATGTACCTAAGCTTCAACATTATCTACCTTCGGTTAACTTGCCCTCTCTCTCTCTCACACACAGGGATTGCCCTCAAAATCAAGGTCTCCTCATCACCGGGGGAAAAGTAAGGATATGCGTTGCACTTTTTTTCTTAGTCAATATTGTACCAA
Source organism: Anisodus acutangulus (assembly GCA_029783415.1). Taxonomy (NCBI): domain Eukaryota; kingdom Viridiplantae; phylum Streptophyta; class Magnoliopsida; order Solanales; family Solanaceae; genus Anisodus; species Anisodus acutangulus. Next base: position 1,693,204 of record CM056499.1, read on the forward strand.
TTGAGTTTTCCTGGCAAGGTTTATAATGAGGAAATAACTCAGAAGCATACCAGGCATATCATATGGGATCATATCCCGACACTCACCTTCTTGAGACTTCGCACCCGAATGCAGGGGAGAAAGAGTGGATCCAAATATTTAGAGCATGAGATCTCTTGAGGAAGAACTCACATGGACTAGGGTGTTAGCTTGATCCTTTGTACTGCCCGGTTTCTCTTTGTTGCTATTCTATAAAAACCCCGGAAGGGGATCATGTACTTGTAGGATGAGTTTTCCCTTATAGTCTCATAAATGAAATAAGAATCTCCACTTATTTTTTACTGTTGTTAGCAAGGCATCCTTCGATTAACATTTAAGAAAGTTTGGGGCAAAACCAAACTCGAAAGCCACACGGCTACGTAAACTGCTTCTAACACACGACACAGCCATAGAGCCTCCGAGCGTGCAGGTTCCATGAACTTTTATGTCCTTAAATGGAGTCGAGACGTCCTCACCACCAGCATAAAAAATTGAGGTCCCTTTTTATTGCAAATTGGACGTTTAGATCCCTAATATCGCGAAAGCATTCTGGATTAGGTTAGGAATGATGACCTCAAACACAAAATGCAAAAACAACATAAGCATGCACCGATCATCATACCTCAACTTAAACAACAAACGCTCGAATATTAGCATAGTTCTGGTAGACAGGAATATCGGTCACGCCTCGACGGTTAAGTGCAGATTGAAAAGCCAACAGGTCATGTTATGATCATAATTGTTGCAAAAAACAAAGTGCATGTCAAAGCATAAGAAGACAAGTTTGAAGGCGAACTAGTGATTATCATTAGACAAAGAGCACAAAGGCTCATACATAAACACCTGAGGGCACACAAGCCTTTGAAATTCTATAGAAAAGACCACGAAGGATCAAAACTAAAGTTAAAATGCCACTGTCATGACCTGAACCATGGCATGGGTGGAACACGACACTCGGTGACTGATTGCATGTGACCGAACAAATAACATGGCTTGATTATCAACATGGAAAGCAAAACATACACTAAATATAATAGTCTGAAAATATAATAGCGGAATCATCTGAGTAGAATATGATAACTCTGAAAATATAATGCTAACATGACATGACATTGGACTAGTCTATGAAATCTCTAAATATGAGTCTGTAAAACTGTCTACCAGGACAAGGCCCTGACATACCTCTACTAATAATGCATAATAATAGATAACTAAACTGACACCTGAGTGATATGAGACTCACCAGGACAAGCGATATTGAAGCAATCCTCTTTGGCAGATCCGTCTTCCTAAAACTCAAGACTGCGTTGAGAAGTGCAGGCTCCATGCAAAGGGACATTAGTACAGTTGAATTGTACTATCTGTAAAGCAACTAAAGGAAATAAGCAAGCACATGATATAAGAGAAATATGAAACTGAAATTGAAAACATGAACATGATCATGAGTATAATAACATGGGTAAAGTCTGAAAATTGTATAACTGTATATATATAAAATTGTATAACTGTGGGAGAGCATTAACAAAACTGACATGAACCACCACACGTGAGCGTGGCTTCTGATCTCTGCTCGATCAGCTAAGCTATCTCATACTTTGTCGGAGTATCAGACATGAACATGATGGATCTAATAATAATCTGAAGGTATCGTCCTTTGGTGGAGCAACCCTTATCCTACGTTGGCATACACAGTTTTAGGCTATCTGAGCCTTTTCGGTAATCTGTGCAACTCTCAAAATATGTACTTGAAAATAGTTAGCTTGAAAGCCCATGTATTTCATGAAATAGCTTGTAAACATGATTTAAGATAGTTTAACATGAACATAAATACATAATGTATATCTTGTGAGAAAACATGCATAATTTCATAGGTTAAGTAATACAAATTCATAACTTGATAATTAAGAACTCATGGAATTCAAAGCATGAGTTCATGGATTACGTGCAGGTTCATGACAATCACAATTGACACATCATAAATATAATAAATGACAACATGCTATAAATATGTAAAATCGAACATGTATAAGGTTAATATGAACCTGAGCAAAATCCTAAGTTTAAAGAATTCTTGTTTTATGGATTATGTATGGCGTGGGAAAAAATAATGATGTCCCCACGTGGATAGAATCTCTACATACCTGACTTGCTTCTAAACTTGTATTAAAAACCCTGACTTTGAAGAAGAACTCCAAAAATTGCACCTTGAAACCTGAAATTGGGTTTACCTTGAAAATCCTAGGTTAAGAATAGTGGAATTTACTTAGGAATTGATTATACTATAGTAGAATCGCATGGAAATGACTTATCTTGATGTAGGAGATGGTTAGGAAGAGAGAATCTCCATTCTAGGACTTGGGGAATATGAAAAAACTGATTCTGAAACTAAGTCTGCGTATTTATACTATTTGCTGTCGGAGGAGTTTGACGGTTCGTTCAACGGTCCGTCGAATCTTTGACTGTCTAAGTCTAGGCCATCAATATTTTAACAATCTAGATAAATTGACGGTCCGTAAATGGACCATACTGTTATTTTTTTTAAAATTTCCAAAGATTTGTGAAATATGTAATTTAGAGATGAAAAAGGTCAACGATCAATAATTTGACGGTCCGTACAATTGACCGACACGCTGTCAATTTAAAAAATAAAATTGATGGTCCACTTTGACGGGCCGTAAAACATTTTACTACCTGTACTTCTTACCGTCAAATTTCACTTGTAGAGCTGAATCTAGTTTTTGACTTTAGACTCCCCATTTTGGTTTTTTGTACTCGTTGATAAAAAATAAGGCTTAGTTTGAAGGTATGAGGTTTTAAAATATCTACCCCTTGGGATCACTCATCATCGAATGATAGGTCATGGTTAGAAATGAGACTGGACATAGCATGAGTATATGAACGTGAAGAAATATGACATGAAACATGGAAACTGAACTAACATAATACATGAAAACATGAACATGGGACATGAGTACTGAATACATGAACGTGAAACATAAGACATGAATACACAAGAAACATGGCATGAATATTGAGGGTATTTACCGCTCCATGAATAAATGCGGATATCTGGACTTCATGTTCTCTTCGGCTTCCCATGTGGCCTCCTCAACATTTTGACTCCTCCACGACACTTTCAATGAGTGACTTCCTTAGTTCTAAACTTTCAAATCTGACGATCCAAAAAAGCCACAAGGAGTACTCAGGAGTCTCCTCCTATTGTTCGAGAAGTGCTCAGTCCGCTCCACCACCCTCCTAATAAGATGAGCGACTTCTGTAGTCGAGTGCCCCGGCATGTATCCAAAGTTCTTCTCGGAAATAGATACGCCTCTTCTCACCCTCATCTCCACAACCCTTTTCCAAACTTTCATAGTGTGGCTTAACAACTTAATACCCTTATAGTTATTGAAACTCTGGATATCACCTTTGTTCTTGTACAAAGGAATCATTGTACTCCCCCTCCATTCTTTGGGCATTCTCGTCGTCCTAAAAATGAGGTTAAACAACTCAGTCAGTCACTCCAAACCTGCACTGTCTGCGCTCTTTCAAAATTCAACTGCAATCTCAATACGCCCGGTCGCTCGTCCCTTGCACATCCTACGAACCGCCCCTTTAACCTCATCAACCTTAATGCTTCTAAAATGCCCAAAATTTTGGTACCTACCCGAGTACTCCAAATCTCCCAGCATAATGTCTCTGTCTCCTTTTTTCATTCTAGAGTTTAATGAGACACGATCTTTTGGCAATGAAAAATATTTTCGGCCGGAAGAGGAGCACTGAGGTGGGATGTTTTTAACTTCAATTTCCTTTTTCATAAAATTAATTAAATAAAAATACATTATAAAGGGTAAATTAGTTAGGTTATAATTCTTATATTAATACTAAATAGATTAAAAAATTATTATAAATAAATCAAAAAAAGGGAGATAATCATAATATCATAAACCATAAGGGAGTTAGTGTTGGAGCCTTGAAGCAACGATAAAGTTGTTCCCGTGTGACATATAGGTCACGAGTTTGAGCTGTGTAAGCAGCCATTAATGGGTTGTTTGCATCATACCCGTTGGGGTGCGGCCCTTCCCCGACCTTTTTAGCGGGATGTTTTGTGCACCGGACGACCTTTTTCCTTCTTCTTTTTAAATATTATGAGACCTAAATTTAAGGAAAGGCCTCTGAAATTATCTTTTTTTTTTAAGTTCGGATAAAAAACTTTTATGAACGAGACAAGATTGTCTAGTGCATTATTATCTTAGATACAGAAGAACACTAAATAGATAAATGGAAACGATGTGCGTAACCTTTTTTGAAAGTAAAGTGTTTTGGTTTTGGAAGCATTGCAATCTTTTCTTTGAAGTAGTTGTTACCCAACTTTTTGCCGTACACTTTATGATTAATGCATTTTCCCATGGTTGATAAATTCTCCTTTTGTTTTTGGACGTTGATAAAGGAATAAAGTTTTTTTTTACCTTGTCTTCTGTGGTGCTCGTACTTTTAAATATGACATCGTATTCAAGTTCAATCCTTCAAAAACAAACTATTTTTAGAGGAGGCCGACACACATCCTCCTGCATCTATACATTAAAGAGTTCAAGCACATAGGTTGTCGCAATACTTCGCATTAATGTAGTTCTATTTGCCTCTTTCAATTTTCCCGTTGTTTCTTATTTTTAGCATGTTCTCTTTCTCTATTTGGACAGACGGACAGAGGCAAATTTATGTACAAAAATTGGGTCACGTAAACCAATGATTATTCGACTAAACTCGATATATTACGTGTATAATTCTGAAAATATATCTAATATTAACTGAAGGAACACATAGTCAAATCAGACCAAGTGAAACACTGGTTAGGGGTTGTGCTTAATTCCTCAAGGTCTAGGCCTCTTGATTGAATTCGCCTCTGCAGACGGAGATAGTTCTCCAAATCCCTTTCGCTATTCTAATGTTCAAACTTTTCCAAGAAAACTATGCAAAGATCTGCTAAATTGCTTTTAACTAGTTAATACTTCTTACATATTTCAAAGTTGAAAACACGCAATTAAACATCAATTAGTGGAATATAATGCAGGACAAAATCTTCATTACATCAAAGAAGATAGGAACTACACACAGACCTTACTTACTAAAATCATAATCCAATATCAACGAAATTTTAAACACGCAAAATATGTCTAGAAATCGAAGCAGGAGGAATACATAGAAACACAACTTATCTTAATGCTACTAAGATAATAAAATACATAAACCTTAAAAATAACATGTTGAGCTAAGAGAATACAATAACCAAATTTTGACTGTTGAAGACAATCAAAGGACTATAAAACTTAAAGAGGAAGGGATAAAAGTGCTCTGTACAATGATTATGTGACTAGAATCAGGCACCTCCATGTCCAACTTTCAAGCAAAATGGAGCTTTCACACCAGCTAGAGCAAGAACAGATGCCGGAATACCCCACAAGGAGGCAGCACATATTAGACCGAAGCCACTGCAGGTCCAAAATCTTTTGCTAGCTGCTTGTCATACCTTTGCCAAATGAACAGGAGCAATGACCCTACACACATGTCAATGGCAAAGTACCCTCCAAGGTAAAATGGTATAGCCATGCACATTGGACTCGGAATGAATCGATAGATTCGATACTTGGTCTCGAATTTCTCCAACAGCTGAGTCATTAGGTTGATCAGAATAGCAGCGAGAAAGAACCAAATAGAGAGCTTGAGGCAATGCTTGGGGAGACTTCCAAAACCTTCCACTCCGAGTAGTGCGATTCCACGATACATGAGAGCATATGGTGCCGGGTATGCGCTTTCCGGATCACCCAACTGATAGGCATTGTTGAAAATCCAGAAGACTAGAGGGGTTATGACACAGCCCATGGCAGTTCCAATGAGTTGGCTAAAGAACATGGAACGCGGCGATGTAAGGGTTAAGTAACCAGTCTTGAAATCTCCCATCAAGGCAGAAGCTGTGTCTACTATGCTCATCATCAAACCACATGAAGCAAGACCAGCAATCACTCCACCATTCTCCAAACCAACCCAATAACTAAATGTAAGGATTGCAATTTTTCCATAATTTGAGGCCAGGGACGGTCGGTGGTAGGCTCCATAAGAATTGCGAAGGCCAAAATTGGAGGCGATTAAGTAGGCAACCAAAACGTGATACCATTTGAGTGAGTGGAAGATAATGGGTACAACAATGATAGATATGACTGCAATAGCAGCGTATCCACCAAAGGCTGCTCAGTTTGGAATCTGGTCTTTCAAGAAGTACTTGTTTCGTATCTCCTTGTCGTAGTCTTCTAAGGACCCTTCACCTGAATAGTTTTCCTCTCCTGATTTTCTCTTTGTGAAACTTGAGATTGTGTCACCCAACATGGAGACAAAATGGAATAGACCATCTCCAAGCATCATGGCAATTCACGATAAATACATTTGAAAAAAAGAAATTGAATTAGCTTATGAACATATACATGAAGTAAGATCAGGATCATAGTATTAATATAGTAAGTTTACGCACCCTATATCCCTGGATACCATGAAGACTTGTTGCGGATAACTTGGCAGAGTACCAATCGCCTTTCTTTTCTTCAATCATTGGCCACATGATAGCCCATGAGACTATGGCACCAATTAGCAATGATATGTTGACCATGTAGGGGCAAAGCATACCAACTCCAATATATGTTGAGGAGAAATCAAAATAGAACCTGTGAATTAATCAAGCATTATACAGTTAAAAGAAAGAGACAGATTCAATTAATGGGTACTATTTCTCCAAAGGACTACCGCAATGCTCAAATTTAATAGTACTCCTACCTTTTAGCATAGGCTTGAGATCCAAATGTAGGAATGCTACCAAATCCGCAGCCTTCTTCACGTGCAAATATCCACTCAACAGCCGCAAATATAAAGCTGGCGCCAAAGGTTTTGAACAAAGAACCAACTTGTTTCCTGTAGTACATATGTATTCAGAATTTAAATTATATTCCCTCCGTTCCAAGTTAATTGTCTTAGTTTGTCTGGGCACAAAGTTTAAAGAATAAAAAGAGATTTTTGAATCTTATGGTTCTAAATTAAATATGTGTGTAATATACTAAAATATCATTTGAATCTTGTGTTTTTAAACTTGACACGTAGAATGTTTGAATTGCCAACTTACTAAATAGTGAAAGAGATACTCTTTTTTGAGACAGACAAAAAAAAAGTAAGATACCTAAAGTGGGACGGAGGGGTCTAGCTCTTCTTTTTCTAATGGCTCAAATAGGTTGATTTGAGAACTTATTTCAAAGGCTCGGTTGCCCCGTGGAGAACTTTCATAAGGAGTACTTGATAGGTTCAACTTGTAAGCAACTACATATGAAATCTATGATTCATGATGGATTGATTGAACCCTTGAAATCCTTTGAACCAATCGATTTTCACTACATAAATAAATTTGGAAGAAAGTAATAGTTAGTGAAACAATAAACTTACTTGGCCAGCTTGGCTCCTTTAGGAGTGTGGAAAGCTTGATTGATAAGGTATGCGATTCTTGATTCCACTCGGATATGTTAAGTTGTACTTCATTATCATCATCTGGAAACATAAATAAGGTGTTAAACTTAAAACTTTAATATGAGGGAATTAAAGAAATTTCACTGGATATATGATGAGTTACTACATGTTTTACCTTTCTTAGTGCTACAATTGAGAAGAGACCAGCAAAGCTCACAACAAGAAGATAAGGAAGCATCCAACCAATAGTAAGTTTCTTAGTATTATATGGGGTATTTCCTGCATCTGCCTAAGATGCTATGTATGGACTCATTCCCAATATATAACTTGCTGTCCCGCCTGAAATTGTCAAATAATACTATAATATAAGATTATATGATAAGATAATTATATTGGGGAAATTGTATTAAACATACTGCTAAAAGCAATGCCAGAAGAAGCAACGACGCAGGTCTGGATGACGGTATTCTCTTGCCTAGTAAAAGGCTGCTTCAACTTGCCAATCTTCTCAATAAGAGCAGTCCATGACCTATAAACAAGTTGACATTTCATGTAAGTAACAACAGGATGAAAATGAGAGAAATATAGGTTCATCAAGTATATACCTAATCGCGGCGAACCCCAAGAGGCCAGCGGCCACGTTGAGAGAAGGGATAACACCAGTGGTGAGATTGAGTTTGCATACAATGAAGTTGAAGACAACGCTGAGAATCAAACCAGTCACCATTGCCCTCAACGTTATTTGTTTCCCCCATGGAGGCACATCTTCGTTTTCACCTGCCCATTCTTGATCACTTTTCACCATTCTTCTTCTTCTTCTTCCTTCTTTCTTTGGGTTTTAATGTTCTTCTTTCTTTGGGTTTTAATAAGAAACAACAAGGCTAATGTCACAAATAAAGAGAAAGTGATCAAGGTTTCATGGGTTTGTTCGTGGGTACAAGAGAGAATCCCGCAACAATTTGAAGTGGTTGCGTATTTTTCCGAGGATTCAGCTGATCCCACTAAATCTAATACTATAATTACAATTTACAATTATAAAGACAATAAAAAAAATTGTTACAGTTAACTTTTCTTAGTTTTATTAATTAAGATTAACATTTTCTTTACTCCCATCCTTCCTCATAAAATGGGAAAAAGAATTAAACCATTTCCCGATTTTTTAGTTTTGTTTGTCTAACTAATAAAGATCGTGTTAATTAGGGATAATAATCTTGTATTTATCTTATTTAATTATGCACAATCACTATATAATAAATACATGTAACGCATGCCAATGCTCTCAACTTCCCGTTTCTAAATTTTTTGTTCAATTTAATTAGCTTCGTTGAAGATGTAATAGGAGTAATTATCAACCGTAAAAATTATTTTTATACAATATATAGCATAACATTGGTTGTGATTAATAAACCACTTTAGTATATAATACTAGCGTAATAATTTGGCTAATGTTTATATTATACATGATTATTTCACTGGATTAAGAATAATGAATTTTTGTTGATTATTACACCAACTTTTTGATACGATAACCGACAAATAACATTTAGATGAATTCTCCATACTACTATTATGATTAGGACAGTGATTAAATTTAATAAATTAATACAAAATAATAAAAAAAAACCTTCCTAACTAGGGAATGTCTTGATTTGGATTTGGACAGATTTTGAAAAGTACATACTGATTTTTTCCACTACGACTTTCCTATTTGAATTCGTGTATCTTATTTATTTCCATTCCTTACATGACAAGGAAATAAATTAATGAAGGGCTTGAAGAGTTTTGATGAATGTATTACCATGTATGAAACGAAGGACAATTATTACTACACTGTCACTGCACTAACATTCCATTTTTTCCAATGTGAAAACAATTAAACAGCTGTATTCACAAAATGAAGATGGAAAACTAAACAGAGCTAGCTTTCCTTTTTTCTTTAAATTAAATACTTACTGTAACGAGTCAGATTCTATATGAATGTAAACTTTGACTTACAAATTTAGGATATGAAGTAATGACTTATGACTAGCTGTTACTTCATCAACTAATGACGTTCACCAATTACTCCTTCCGGTCCATATGACTTACTAAATTTAATATTCCTTTTGTCCAAATTTATATAACATTTTTTTTATTTTAGATTTTCCGTCACTCTTAGAAAATGCACATTTTTATATTGTATTGGGTAAATAACGTCTCCGGATGGATTAGCGTATTAGGAGATTAAAACAACTCGGAGACACCCCACAATTGTCTCACTCCCAACAACTCCCGTCAAATCAATATTCCTACATCAAAGCATCGCAGAGCGCGAGGGCACAGTGACGTCAGCGTGCTCATGTCGTCACAATTTTAGAGGGGTACAATAGTCTAGTTTTGGCTTATATATGTAAGACTTGGGAGGGAAGGAACTCCATTCTGGATCCTCTTGCTCACACTTGTAATCTCAGCTCTATTTTTCTCAAAGGAATATACTGAAAGAAGCACTTGTTCATTGTTTTCCATTATTTGTTCTAAATCTTAGCTTACTTATTTATTTTATCTATTTATTTCTTATTTTTACCATTTGAAATCGGACTCGTCAAGGGGTTTCCCAAATCATATACGACTCACTTGTCTTTAAACCCTAGAATACAAATCTCTAACTGTGTTTCTGGTTAGAACTGATTTCACCGGATACGTAATGAAGGAAATACGTGAAGGCAACTGCGAGAATCATTCTGGATATGACTCATTGGTGAAAGAGATAGTAAGGGATGGATATTATTGGTCTCGGATGGAGGAAGATGCCAAGGCCTACATTAAAAAAATGTGAGGAATGCCAACATCACTCCCCCATGATACATTAGCCCGCCGAACCAATCCACTCGGTGGTGGCTCCGTGGCCGTTCCTAAAATGAGGAATGGACATCGCGGGGCCATTACCAGGGAAAGGTTATGTTCTTACTGATCTGGACAAATTATTTCTTAAAATGGGTAGAGGCTAAAGCATATGAAAAGGTCCAAGAAAATCATGTCATAGACTTCATCTATGACCATATCATCTGCCGATTCGGATACCAAAGGAGATCGCCTGCGATAACGGTCAACAGTTCATAGGAGCAAAGGTCACCAAATTTTTGGGAGGGCTGATTATCAAAAGGGTCACTTCGTCATCTTATCATCCGTGAGCAAATGGACAAGCAGAATCGACCAACAAAACAATAATCCAAAACATCAAGAAAAGGTTAGAAAACGTCAAAGCTAAATGGATGGAAGATTTATCGGGGGTATTATGGGCTTATAGAACCACGACCAAAATAAGTATTGGGGAAACCCCATTCTCCATGGTATATGGGGCCAAAGCCATGATATCCGTGGAAGTCGGGGAACCTAGACTTTGGTATACCCAGGCCACCGAAGAGTCCAACAACAAAGCCATGGCAATATGATTGGAATTGTTAGAAGAACGCAGAGAGTTGGCCCTCACGTCTGGCTGCACAAAAGCAGAGAATTGAGAGGTACTTCAATAGGAAAATAAATTTGAGACATTTCAAAATCGGAGACTACGTCTTCCAAAAGGTCACGCTCGCGACCAGGGATCCCCGCGTGGGTAAGCTGGGATCCAATTGGGAAAGTCCATACCAAATTGTAGGGATTGAAGGAAAAGGATCCTACATGATCAAAGACGAATTCGACAAGGAGCTGAAGAATAGATGGAACGTCAATCACTTGAAGAGATTCTACCTTTGAAAGCATGACATGTATGTACCTAAGCTTCAACATTATCTACCTTCGGTTAACTTGCCCTCTCTCTCTCACACACACAGGGATTGCCCTCAAAATCAAGGTCTCCTCATCACCGGGGGAAAAGTAAGGATATGCGTTGCACTTTTTTTCTTAGTCAATATTGTACCAATTGAGTTTTCCTGGCAAGGTTTGTAATGAGAAAACAACTCAAAAGCATACCAGGCATATCATATCGGATCATATCCCGACACTCACCTTCTTGAGACTCGCACCCGAATGCCGGGGGGGGGGGGGGGGGAGAAGAGTGGATCCAAAGATTTAGAGCATGAGTTCTCTTGAGGAAGAACTCCGATGGACTAGGATTGTTAGCAATCTTTGTCCTTGCCCGGTTTCTCTTTGTTGCTATTCTATAAAAACCCCGGAAGGGGATCATGTACTTGTAGAATGAGTTTTCCCTTATAGTCTCATAAATGAAATAAGAATCTCCACTTATTTTTTACTGTTGTTATCAAGGCATCCTTCGATTAACATTTAAGAACGTTTGGGGCAAAACCAAACTCGAAAGCCACACGGCTACGTAAACTGCTTCTAACACACGACACAGCCATAGAGCCTCCGAGCGTGCAGGTTCCATGAACTTTTATGTCATTAAATGGGGTCGAGACGTCCTCACCACCAGCATAACAAATTGAGGTCCCTTTTTTATTGCAAATTGGACGTTTAGATCCCTAATATCGCGAAAGCATTCTGGATTAGGTTAGGAATGATGACCTCAAACACAAAATGCAAAAACAACATAAGCATGCACCGATCATCATACCTCAACTTAAACAACAAACGCTCGAATATTAGCATAGTTCTGGTAGACAGGAATATCGGTCACGCCTCGACGGTTAAGTGCAGATTGAAAAGCCAACAGGTCATGTTATGATCATAATTGTTGCAAAAAACAAAGTGCATGTCAAAGCATAAAAAGACAAGTTTGAAGGCGAACTAGTGATTATCATTAGACAAAGAGCACAAAGGCTCATACATAAACACCTGAGGGAACACAAGCCTTTGAAATTCTATAGAAAAGAGCACGGAGGCTCAAAACTAAAGTTAAAAGGCCACTGTCATGACCTGAACCATGGCATGGGTGGAACACGACACTCGGTGACTGATTGCATGTGACCGAGCAAATAACATGGCTTGATTATCAACATGGAAAGCAAAACATACACTAAATATAATAGTCTAAAAATATAATAGCGGAATCATCTGAGTAGAATATGATTTGTCTGAAAATATAATGCTAACATGACATGACATTGGACTAGTCTATGAAATCTCTAAATATGAGTCTGTAAAACTGTCTACCAGGACAAGGCCCTGACATACCTCTACTAATAATGCATAACAATAGATAACTAAACTGACACCCTGAGTGATATGAGACTCACCAGACAACTGATATTGAAGCAATCCTACTGAGCAGATCCGTCTACCTGAAACTCAGCACCTGCATTGAGAAGTGCAGGCTCCATGCAAAGGGACATTAGTACAGTTGAATTGTACTATCTGTAAAGCAACTAAAGGAAATAAGCAAGCACATGATATAAGAGAAATATGAAACTGAAATTGAAAACATGAACATGATCATGAGTATAATAACATGGGTAAAGTCTGAAAATTGTATAACTGTATATATATAAAATTGTATATATGTGGGAGAGCATTAACAAAACTGACATGAACCACCACACGTGAGAGTGGCTTCTGATCTCTGCTCGATCAGCTAAGCTATCTCATACTTTGTCGGAGTATCAGACATGAACATGATGGATCTAATAATAATCTGAAGGTATCGTCCTTTGGTGGAGCAACCCTTATCCTACGTTGGCATACACAGTTTTAGGCTATCTGAGCCTTCTCGGTAATCTGTGCAATTCTCAAAATATGTACTTGAAAATAGTTAGCTTGAAAGCCCATGTATTTCATGAAATAGCTTGTAAACATGATTTAAGATAGTTTAACATGAACATAAATACATAATGTATATCTTGTGAGAAAACATGCATAATTTCATAGGTTAAGTAATACCAATTCATAACTTGATAATTAAGAACTCATGGAATTCAAAGCATGAGTTCATGGATTACGTGCAGGTTCATGACAATCACAATTGACACATCATAAATATAATAAATGACAACATGCTATAAATATGTAAAATCGAACATGTATAAGGTTAATATGAACTTGAGCAAAATCCTAAGTTTAAAGAATTCTTGTTTTATGGATTATGTGTGGCGTGGGAAAAAATAATGATGTCCCCACGTGGATAGAATCTCTACATACCTGACTTGCTTCTAAACTTGTATTAAAAACCCTGACTTTGAAGAAGAACTCCAAAAATTGCACCTTGAAACCTGAAATTGGGTTTACCTTGAAAATCCTAGGTTAAGAATAGTGGAATTTACTTAGGAATTGATTATACTATGGTAGAATCGCATGGAAATGACTTATCTTGATGTAGGAGATGGTTGGGAAGAGAGAATCTCCATTCTAGGAGTTGGGGAATATGAAAAAACTGATTCTGAAACTAAGTCTGCGTATTTATACTATTTGCTGTCGGAGGAGTTTGACGGTTCGTTCAACGGTCCGTCGAATCTTTGACTGTCTAAGTCTAGGCCATCAATATTTTAACAATCTAGATAAATTGACGGTCCGTAAATGGACCATACTGTTATTTTTTTTGAAATTTCCAAAGATTTGTGAAATATGTAATTTAGAGATGAAAAAGGTCAACGATCAATAATTTGACGGTCCGTACAATTGACCAACAGGCTGTCAATTTAAAAAATAAAATTGATGGTCCACTTTGACGGACCGTAAAACATTTTACTACCTGTACTTCTTACCGTCAAATTTCACTTGTAGAGCTGAATCTAGTTTTTGACTTTAGACTCCCTATTTTGGTTTTTTGTACTCGTTGATAAAAAACAAGGCTTAGTTTGAAGGTATGAGGTTTTAAAATATCTACCCCTTGGGATCACTCGTCATCGAATGATAGGTCATGGTTAGAAATGAGACTGGACATAGCATGAGTATATGAACGTGAAGAAATATGACATGAAACATGGAAACTGAACTAACATAATACATGAAAACACGAACATGGGACATGAGTACTGAATACATGAACGTGAAACATAAGACATGAATACACAAGAAACATGGCATGAATATTGAGGGTATTTACCGCTCCATGAATAAATGCGGATATCTGGACTTCATGTTCTCTTCGGCTTCCCATGTGGCCTCCTCAACATTTTGACTCCTCCACAACACTTTCACTGAGTGACTTCCTTAGTTCTAAACTTTCAAATCTGACGATCCAAAAAAGCCACAAGGAGTGCTCCGAGTCTGCTCCACCAACCTCCTAATAAGATGAACGACTTCTGTAGTCGAGTGCCCCGGCATGTATCCAAACTTGTTCTCGGAAATAGATACGCCTCTTCTCACCCTCATCTCCACAACCCTTTTCCAAACTTTCATAGTGTGGCTTAACAACTTGATACCCCTATAGTTATTGAAACTCTGGATATCACCTTTGTTCTTGTACAAAGGAATCATTGTACTCCCCCTCCATTCTTCGGGCATTCTCGTCGTCCTAAAAATGAGGTTAAACAACTCAGTCAGTCACTCCAAACCTGCACTGTCTGCGCACTTTCAAAATTCAACTGGAATCTCAATACGCCCGGTCGCTCGTCCCTTGCACATCCTACGAACCGCCCCTTTAACCTCATCAACCTTAATGCTTCTAAAATAACCAAAATTTTGGTACCTACCCGAGTACTCCAAATCTCCCAGCACAATGTCTCTGTCTCCTTTTTTCATTCAAGAGTTTAATGAGACACGATCTTTTGGCAATGAAAAATATTTTCGGCCGGAAGAGGAGCACTAAGGTGGGATGTTTTTAACTTCAATTTCCTTTTTCATAAAATTAATTAAATAAAAATACATTATAAAGGGTAAATTAGTTTGGTTATAATTCTTATATTAATACTAAATAGATAAAAAAATTATTATAAATAAATCAAAAAAGGGAGATAATCATAATATCATAAACCATAAGGGAGTTAGTGTTGGAGCCTTGAAGCAACGATAAAGTTGTTCCCGTGTGACATATAGGTCACGGGTTTGAGCTGTGTAAGCAGCCATTAATGGGTTGTTTGCATCATACCCGTTGGGGTGCGGCCCTTCCCCGACCTTTTTAGCGGGATGTTTTGTGCACCGGACGACCTTTTTCCTTCTTTTTTTAAATATTATGAGACCTAAATTTAAGGAAAGGCCTCTGAAATTATCTTTTTTTTAAGTTCGGATAAAAAACTTTTATGAACGAGACAAGATTGTCTAGTGCATTATTATCTTAGATACAGAAGAACACTAAATAGATAAATGGAAACGATGTGCGTAACCTTTTTTGAAAGTAAAGCGTTTTGGTTTTGGAAGCATTGTAATCTTTTCTTTGAAGTAGTTGTTACCCAACTTTTTTCCGTACACTTTATGATTAATGCATTTTCCTATGGTTGATAAATTCTCCTTTTGTTTTTGGACGTTGATAAAGGAATAAAGTTTTTTTTACCTTGTCTTCTGTGTTGCTCGTACTTTTAAATATGACATCGTATTCAAGTTCAATCCTTCAAAAACAAACTATTTTTGGAGGGGGCCGACACACATCCTCCTGCATCTATACATCAAAGAGTTCAAGCACATAGGTTGTCGCAATACTTCGCATTAATGTAGTTCTATTTGCCTCTTTCAATTTTCCCGTTGTTTCTTATTTTTAGCATGTTCTCTTTCTCTATTTGGACAGACCGACAGAGGCAAATTTATGTACAAAAATTGGGTCACGTAAACCAGTGATTATTCGACTAAACTCGATATATTACGTGTATAATTCTGAAAATATATCTAATATTAACTGAAGGAACACATAGTCAAATCAGACCAAGTGAAGCACTGGTTAGGGGTTGTGCTTAATTCCTCAAGGTCTAGGCCTCTTGATTGAATTCGCCTCTGCAGGCGGAGATAGTTCTCCATATCCCTTTCGCTATTCTAATGTTCAAACTTTTCCAAGAAAACTATGCAAAGATCTGCTAAATTGCTTTTAACTAGTTAATACTTCTTACATATTTCAAAGTTGAAAACACGCAATTAAACATCAATTAGTGGAATATAATGCAGGACAAAATCTTCATTACATCAAAGAAGATAGGAACTACACACAGACCTTACTTACTAAAATCATAATCCAATATCAACGAAATTTAAAACACGCAAAATATGTCTAGAAATCGAAAACAGGAGGAATACATAGAAACACAACTTATCTTAATGCTACTAAAATAATAAAATACATAAACCTTAAAAATAACATGTTGAGCTAAGAGAATACAATAACCAAATTTTGACTGTTGAAGACAGTCAAAGGATTATAAAACTTAAAGAGGAAGGGATAAAAGTGTTCTGTACAATGATTATGTGACTAGAATCAGGCACCTCCATGTCCAACTTTCAAGCAAAATGGAGCTTTCACACCAGCTAGAGCAAGAACAGATGCCGGAATACCCCACAAGGAGTCACCACATATTAGACCAGAAGCCACTGCAGGTCCAAAATCTTTTGCTAGCTGCTTGTCATACCTTTGCCAAATGAACAGGAGCAATGACCCTACACACATGTCAATGGCAAAGTACCCTCCAAGGTAAAATGGTATAGCCATGCACATTGGACTCGGAATGAATCGATAGATTCGATACTTGGTCTCGAATTTCTCCAACAGCTGAGTCATTAGGTTGATCAGAATAGCAGCGAGAAAGAACCAAATAGAGAGCTTGAGGCAATGCTTGGGGAGACTTCCAAAACCTTCCACTCCGAGTAGTGCGATTCCACGATACATGAGAGCATATGGTGCCGGGTATGCGCTTTCCGGATCACCCAACTGATAGGCATTGTTGAAAATCCAGAAGACTAGAGGGGTTATGACACAGCCCATGGCAGTTCCAATGAGTTGGCTAAAGAACATGGAACGCGGCGATGTAAGGGTTTAGTAACCAGACTTGAAAACTCCCATCAAGGCGTAAGTCGTGTCTACTATGCTCATCATCAAACCACATGAAGCAAGACCAGCAATCACTCCACCATTCTCCAAACCAACCCAATAACTAAATGTAAGGATTGCAATTTTTCCATAATTTGAGGCCAGGGACCAGTCAGTGAGGCCGGCTCCATAAGAATTGCAGAAGGCCAAAATTGGAGCGATTAAGTAGGCAACCAAAACGTGATACCATTTGAGTGAGTGGAAGATAATGGGTACAACAATGATAGATATGACTGCAATAGCAACAGATTCACCAAAGGTCGCCAGGTTGGGAATCTGTTTTTTCAATAAGTCCTTGTTTCGTATCTCCTTGTCGTAGTCTTCTAAGGACCCTTCACCTGAATAGTTTTCCTCTCCTGATTTTCTCTTTGTGAAACTTGAGATTGTGACCACCAACATGTAGACAAAATGGAATAGACCATCTCCAAGCATCATGGGAATTGCGATAAATAATTGCATTTCAAAAAAGAAATTGAATTAGCTTATGAACATATACATGAAGTAAGATCAGGATCATAGTATTAATATAGTAAGTTTACGCACCCTATATCCCTGGATACCATGAAGACTTGTTGCGGATAACTTGGCAGAGTACCAATCGCCTTTCTTTTCTTCAATCATTGGCCACATGATAGCCCATGAGACTATGGCACCAATTAGCAATGATATGTTGACCATGTAGGGGCAAAGCATACCAACTCCAATATATGTTGAGGAGAAATCAAAATAGAACCTGTGAATTAATCAAGCATTATCTGATTAAAAGAAAGAGACAGATTCAATTAATGGGTACTATTTCTCCAAAGGACTACCGCAATGCTCAAATTTAATAGTACTCCTACCTTTTAGCATAGGCTTGAGATCCAAATGTAGGAATGCTACCAAATC
Organism: Anisodus acutangulus; assembly: GCA_029783415.1. Lineage (NCBI taxonomy): Eukaryota > Viridiplantae > Streptophyta > Magnoliopsida > Solanales > Solanaceae > Anisodus > Anisodus acutangulus. Next base: position 1,711,484 of record CM056499.1, read on the forward strand.
CGCAGCCTTCTTCACGTGCAAATATCCACTCAACAGCCGCAAATATAAAGCTAGCGCCAAAGGTTTTGAACAAAGAACCAACTTGTTTCCTGTAGTACATATGTATTCAGAATTTAAATTATATTCCCTCCGTTCCAAGTTAATTGTCTTAGTTTGTCTGGGTACCAAAGTTTAAAGAATAAAAAGAGATTTTTGAATCTTATGGTTCTAAATTAAATATGTGTGTAATTTACTAAAATATCGTTTGAATCTTGTGTTTTTAAACTTGACACGTAGAATGTTTGAATTGCCAACTTACTAAATAGTGAAAGAGATACTCTTTTTTGAGACAGACAAAAAAAAAAGTAAGATACCTAAAGTGGGACGGAGAGGTCTAGCTCTTCTTTTTCTAATGGCTCAAATATGTTGATTTGAGAACTTATTTCAAAGGCTCGGTTGCCCCGTGGGAGAACTTTCATAAGGAGTACTTGATAGGTTCAACTTGTAAGCAACTACATATGAAATCTATGATTCATGATGGATTCAGTTGAACCCTTGAAATCCTTTGAACCAATCAGTTTTCACTACATAAATAAATTTGGAAGAAAGTAATAGTTAGTGAAACAATAAACTTACTTGGCCAGCTTGGCTCCTTTAGGAGTGTGGAAACAGTTGATAAGGTATGCAGTTGCAGTTCCACTCGGATATGTTAAGTTGTACTTCATTATCATCATCTGGAAACATAAATAAGGTGTTAAACTTAAAACTTTAATATGAGGGAATTAAAGAAATTTCACTGGATATATGGTGAGTTACTACATGTTTTACCTTTCTTAGTGCTACAATTGAGAAGAGACCAGCAAAGCTCACAACAAGAAGATAAGGAAACATCCAACCAATAGTAAGTTTCTTAGTATTATATGGGGTATTTCCTGCATCTGCCTGAGATGCTATGTATGGACTCATTCCCAACATATAACTTGCTGTCCCGCCTGAAATTGTCAAATAATACTATAATATAAGATTATATGATAAGATAATTATATTGGGGAAATTGTATTAAACATACTGCTAAAAGCAATGCCAGAAGAAGCAACGACGCAGGTCTGGATGACGGTATTCTCTTGCCTAGTAAAAGGCTGCTTCAACTTGCCAATCTTCTCAATAAGAGCAGTCCATGACCTATAAACAAGTTGACATTTCATGTAAGTAACAACAGGATGAAAATGAGAGAAATATAGGTTCATCAAGTATATACCTAATCGCGGCGAACCCCAAGAGGCCAGCGGCCACGTTGAGAGAAGGGATAACACCAGTGGTGAGATTGAGTTTGCATACAATGAAGTTGAAGACAACGCTGAGAATCAAACCAGTCACCATTGCCCTCAACGTTATTTGTTTCCCCCATGGAGGCACATCTTCGTTTTCGCCTGCCCATTCTTGATCACTTTTCACCATTCTTCTTCTTCTTCTTCTTCCTTCTTTCTTTGGGTTTTAATCTTCTTCTTTCTTTGGGTTTTAATAAGAAACAACAAGGCTAATATCACAAATAAAGAGAAAGTGATCAAGGTTTCATGGGTTTGTTCGTGGGTACAAGAGAGAATCCCGCAACAATTTGAAGTGGTTGCGTATTTTTCCGAGGATTCAGCTGATCCCACTAAATCTAATACTATAATTACAATTTACAATTATAAAGACAATAAAAAAAATTGTTACGGTTAACTTTTCTTAGTTTTATTAATTAAGATTAACATTTTCTTTACTCCCATCCTTCCTCATAAAATGGGAAAAAGAATTAAACCATTTCCCGATTTTTTAGTTTTGTTTGTCTAACTAATAAAGATCGTGTTAATTAGGGATAATAATCTTGTATTTATCTTATTTAATTATGCACAATCACTATATAATAAATACATGTAACGCATGCCAATGCTCTCAACTTCCCGTTTCTAAATTTTTTGTTCAATTTAATTAGCTTCGTTGAAGATGTAATAGGAGTAGTTATCAACCGTAAAAATTATTTTTATACAGTATATAGCATAACATTGGTTGTGATTAATAAACCACTTTAGTATATAATACTAGCGTAATAATTTGGCTAATATTCATATTATACATGATTATTTCACTGGATTAAGAATAATGAATTTTTGTTGATTATTACACCAACTTTTTGATACGATAACCGACAAATAACATTTAGATGAATTCTCCATACTACTATTATGATTAGGACAGTGATTAAATTTAATAAATTAATACAAAATAATAAAAAAAAACCTTCCTAACTAGGGAATGTCTTGATTTGGATTTGGACAGATTTTGAAAAGTACATACTGATTTTTTCCACTACGACTTTCCTATTTGAATTCGTGTATCTTATTTATTTCCATTCCTTACATGACAAGGAAATAAATTAATGAAGGGCTTGAAGAGTTTTGATGAATGTATTACCATGTATGAAACGAAAGACAACTATTACTACACTGTCACTGCAGTAACATTCCATTTTTTTCCAATGTGAAAACAATTAAACAGCTGTATTCACAAAATGAAGATGGAAAACTAAAGAGAGCTAGCTTGCCTTTTTTCTTTAAATTAAATACTTACTGTAACGAGTCAGATTCTATATGAATGTAAACTTTGACTTACAAATTTAGGATATGAAGTAATGACTTATGACTAGCTGTTACTTCATCAACTAATGACGTTTACCAATTACTCCCTCCGGTCCATATGACTTACTAAATTTAATATTCCTTTTGTCCAAATTTATATAACATTTATTTTATTTTAGATTTTCCGTCACTCTTAGAAAATGCACATTTTTGTATTGTATTGGGTAAATAACGTCTCCGGATGGATTAGCGTATTAGGAGATTAAAACAACTCGGAGACACCCCACAATTGTCTTTCACTCCCAACAACTCCCGTCAAATCAATATTCCTACATCAAAGCGTCGCAGAGCGCGAGGGCACAGTGACATCAGCGTGCTCATGTCGTCACAATTTTAGAGGGGTACAATAGTCTAGTTTTGGCTTATATATGTAAGACTTGGGAGGGAAGGAACTCCATTCTGGATCCTCTTGCTCACACTTGTAATCTCAGCTCTATTTTTCTCAAAGGAATATACTGAAAGAAGCACTTGTTCATTGTTTTCCATTATTTGTTCTAAATCTTATCTTACTTATTTATTTTATCTATTTATTTCTTATTTTTACCATTTGAAATCGGACTCGTCAAGGGGTTTCCCAAATCATATACGACTCACTTGTCTTTAAACCCTAGAATACAAATCAGAATCGTGTTTACGGTTAGAACTGATTTCACCGGATACGTAATGAAGGAAATACGTGAAGGCAACTGCGAGAATCATTCTGGATATGACTCATTGGTGAAAGAGATAGTAAGGGATGGATATTATTGGTCTCGGATGGAGGAAGATGCCAAGGCCTACATTAAAAAAATGTGAGGAATGCCAACATCACTCCCCCATGATACATTAGCCCGCCGAACCAATCCACTCGGTGGTGGCCCCGTGGCCGTTCCTAAAATGAGGAATGGACATCGCGGGGCCATTACTAGGGAAAGGTTATGTTCTTACTGATCTGGACAAATTATTTCTCAAAATGGGTAGAGGCTAAAGCATATGAAAAGGTCCAAGAAAATCATGTCATAGACTTCATCTGTGACCATATCATCTGCCGATTCGGATACCAACGGAGATCGCCTGCGATAACGGTCAACAGTTCATGGGAGCAAAGGTCACCAAATTTTTGGGAGGACTGATTATCAAAAGGGTCACTTCGTCATCTTATCATCCATGTGCAAATGGACAAGCAGAATCGACCAACAAAACAATAATCCAAAACATCAAGAAAAGGTTAGAAAACGTCAAAGCTAAATGGATGGAAGATTTATCGGGGGTATTATGGGCTTATAGAACCACGACCAAAATAAGTATTGGGGAAACCCCATTCTCCATGGTATATGGGGCCAAAGCCATGATATCCGTGGAAGTCGGGGAACCTAGCCTTTGGTATACCCAGGCCACCGAAGAGTCCAACAACAAAGCCATGGCAATATGATTGGAATTGTTAGAAGAACGCAGAGAGTTGGCCCTCACGTCTGGCTGCACAAAAGCAGAGAATTGAGAGGTACTTCAATAGGAAAATAAATTTGAGACATTTCAAAATCGGAGACTACGTCTTCCAAAAGGTCACGCTCGCGACCAGGGATCCAGCGTGGGTAGTCGGGATCCAATTGGGAAAGTCCATACCAAATTGTAGGGATTGCAGGAAAAGGATCCTACATGATCAAAGACGAATTCGACAAGGAGCTGAAGAATAGATGGAACGTCAATCACTTGAAGAGATTCTACCTTTGAAAGCATGACATGTATGTACCTAAGCTTCAACATTATCTACCTTCGGTTAACTTGCCCTCTCTCTCTCACACACACAGGGATTGCCCTCAAAATCAAGGTCTCCTCATCACCGGGGGAAAAGTAAGGATATGCGTTGCACTTTTTTTCTTAGTCAATATTGTACCAATTGAGTTTTCCTGGCAAGGTTTGTAATGAGAAAACAACTCAAAAGCATACCAGGCATATCATATCGGATCATATCCCGACACTCACCTTCTTGAGACTCGCACCCGAATGCCGGGGGGGGGGGGAGAAGAGTGGATCCAAATATTTAGAGCATGAGATCTCTTGAGGAAGAACTCACATGGACTAGGACTGTTAGCAATCACTGTACTTGCCCGGTTTCTCTTTGTTGCTATTCTATAAAAACCCCGGAAGGGGATCATGTACTTGTAGAATGAGTTTTCCCTTATAGTCTCATAAATGAAATAAGAATCTCCACTTATTTTTTACTGTTGTTATCAAGGCATCCTTCGATTAACATTTAAGAACGTTTGGGGCAAAACCAAACTCGAAAGCCACACGGCTACGTAAACTGCTTCTAACACACGACACAGCCATAGAGCCTCCGAGCGTGCAGGTTCCATGAACTTTTATGTCATTAAATGGGGTCGAGACGTCCTCACCACCAGCATAACAAATTGAGGTCCCTTTTTTATTGCAAATTGGACGTTTAGATCCCTAATATCGCGAAAGCATTCTGGATTAGGTTAGGAATGATGACCTCAAACACAAAATGCAAAAATAACATAAGCATGCACCGATCATCATACCTCAACTTAAACAACAAACGCTCGAATATTAGCATAGTTCTGGTAGACAGGAATATCGGTCACGCCTCGACGGTTAAGTGCAGATTGAAAAGCCAACAGGTCATGTTATGATCATAATTGTTGCAAAAAACAAAGTGCATGTCAAAGCATAAAAAGACAAGTTTGAAGGCGAACTAGTGATTATCATTAGACAAAGAGCACAAAGGCTCATACATAAACACCTGAGGGCACACAAGCCTTTGAAATTCTATAGAAAAGAGCACGGAGGCTCAAAACTAAAGTTAAAAGGCCACTGTCATGACCTGAACCATGGCATGAGTGGAACACGACACTCGGTGACTGATTGCATGTGACCAAGCAAATAACATGGCTTGATTATCAACATGGAAAGCAAAACATACACTAAATATAATAGTCTAAAAATATAATAGCGGAATCATCTGAGTAGAATATGATAAGTCTGAAAATATAATGCTAACATGACATGACATTGGACTAGTCTATGAAATCTCTAAATATGAGTCTGTAAAACTGTCTACCAGGACAAGGCCCTGACATACCTCTACTAATAATGCATAACAATAGATAACTAAACTGACACCCTGAGTGATATGAGACTCACCAGACAACTGCTATTGAAGCAATCCTACTGAGCAGATTCGTCTACCTGAAACTCAGCACCTGCATTGAGAAGTGCAAGCTCCATGCAAAGGGACATTAGTACAATTGAATTGTACTATCTGTAAAGCAACTAAAGGAAATAAGCAAGCACATGATATAAGAGAAATATGAAACTGAAATTGAAAACATGAACATGATCATGAGTATAATAACATGGGTAAAGTCTGAAAACTGTATAACTGTATATATATAAAATTGTATATCTGTGGGAGAGCATTAACAAAACTGACATGAACCACCACACGTGAGAGTGGCTTCTGATCTCTGCTCGATCAGCTAAGCTATCTCATACTTTGTCGGAGTATCAGACATGAACATGATGGATCTAATAATAATCTGAAGGTATCGTCCTTTGGTGGAGCAACCCTTATCCTACGTTGGCATACACAGTTTTAGGCTATCTGAGCCTTCTCGGTAATCTGTGCAATTCTAAAAATATGTACTTGAAAATAGTTAGCTTGAAAGCCCATATATTTCATGAAATAGCTTGTAAACATTATTTAAGATAGTTTAACATGAACATAAATACATAATGTATATCTTGTGAGAAAACATGCATAATTTCATAGGTTAAGTAATACCAATTCATAACTTGATAATTAAGAACTCATGGAATTCAAAGCATGAGTTCATGGATTACGTGCAGGTTCATGACAATCACAATTGACACATCATAAATATAATAAATGACAACATGCTATAAATATGTAAAATCGAACATGTATAAGGTTAATATGAACTTGAGCAAAATCCTAAGTTTAAAGAATTCTTGTTTTATGGATTATGTGTGGCGTGGGAAAAAATAATGATGTCCCCACGTGGATAGAATCTCTACATACCTGACTTGCTTCTAAACTTGTATTAAAAACCCTGACTTTGAAGAAGAACTCCAAAAATTGCACCTTGAAACCTGATATTGGGTTTACCTTGAAAATCCTAGGTTAAGAATAGTGGAATTTACTTAGGAATTGATTATACTATGGTAGAATCGCATGGAAATGACTTATCTTGATGTAGGAGATGGTTGGGAAGAGAGAATCTCCATTCTAGGAGTTGGGGAATATGAAAAAACTGATTCTGAAACTAAGTCTGCGTATTTATACTATTTGCTGTCGGAGGAGTTTGACGGTTCGTTCAACGGTCCGTCGAATCTTTGACTGTCTAAGTCTAGGCCATCAATATTTTAACAATCTAGATAAATTGACGGTCCGTAAATGGACCATACTGTTATTTTTTTTGAAATTTCCAAAGATTTGTGAAATATGTAATTTAGAGATGAAAAAGGTCAACGATCAATAATTTGACGGTCCGTACAATTGACCAACAGGCTGTCAATTTAAAAAATAAAATTGATGGTCCACTTTGATGGACCGTAAAACATTTTACTACCTGTACTTCTTACCGTCAAATTTCACTTGTAGAGCTGAATCTAGTTTTTGACTTTAGACTCCCTATTTTGGTTTTTTGTACTCATTGATAAAAAACAAGGCTTAGTTTGAAGGTATGAGGTTTTAAAATATCTACCCCTTGGGATCACTCGTCATCGAATGATAGGTCATGGTTAGAAATGAGACTGGACATAGCATGAGTATATGAACGTGAAGAAATATGACATGAAACATGGAAACTGAACTAACATAATACATGAAAACACGAACATGGGACATGAGTACTGAATACATGAACGTGAAACATAAGACATGAATACACAAGAAACATGGCATGAATATTTAGGGTATTTACCGCTCCATGAATAAATGCGGATAACTGGACTTCATGTTCTCTTCGGCTTCCCATGTGGCCTCCTCAACATTTTGACTCCTCCACAACACTTTCACTGAGTGACTTCCTTAGTTCTAAACTTTCAAATCTGACGATCCAAAAAAGCCACAAGGAGTGCTCCGAGTCTGCTCCACCAACCTCCTAATAAGATGAACGACTTCTGTAGTCGAGTGCCCCGGCATGTATCCAAACTTGTTCTCGGAAATAGATACGCCTCTTCTCACCCTCATCTCCACAACCCTTTTCCAAACTTTCATAGTGTGGCTTAACAACTTGATACCCCTATAGTTATTGAAACTCTGGATATCACCTTTGTTCTTGTACAAAGGAATCATTGTACTCCCCCTCCATTCTTCGGGCATTCTCGTCGTCCTAAAAATGAGGTTAAACAACTCAGTCAGTCACTCCAAACCTGCACTGTCTGCGCTCTTTCAAAATTCAACTGGAATCTCAATACGCCCGGTCGCTCGTCCCTTGCACATCCTACGAACCGCCCCTTTAACCTCATCAACCTTAATGCTTCTAAAATAACCAAAATTTTGGTACCTACCCGAGTACTCCAAATCTCCCAGCACAATGTCTCTGTCTCCTTTTTTCATTCAAGAGTTTAATGAGACACGATCTTTTGGCAATGAAAAATATTTTCGGCCGGAAGAGGAGCACTAAGGTGGGATGTTTTTAACTTCAATTTCCTTTTTCATAAAATTAATTAAATAAAAATACATTATAAAGGGTAAATTAGTTTGGTTATAATTCTTATATTAATACTAAATAGATAAAAAAATTATTATAAATAAATCAAAAAAGGGAGATAATCATAATATCATAAACCATAAGGGAGTTAGTGTTGGAGCCTTGAAGCAACGATAAAGTTGTTCCGTGTGACATATAGGTCACGGGTTTGAGCTGTGTAAGCGACCATTAATGGGTTGTTTGCATCATACCCGTTGGGGTGCGGCCCTTCCCGACCTTTTAGCGGGATGTTTTGTGCACCTGACGACCTTTTTCCTTCTTTTTTAAATATTATGAGACCTAAATTTAAGGAAAGGCCTCAAATTATCTTTTTTAAGTTCGGATAAAAACTTTTATGAACGAGACAAGATTGTCTAGTGCATTATTATCTTAGATCTGAGAAGAACACTAAATAGATAAATGGAAACGATGTGCGTAACCTTTTTTGAAAGTAAAGCGTTTTGGTTTTGGAAGCATTGTAATCTTTTCTTTGAAGTAGTTGTTACCCAACTTTTTTCCGTACACTTTATGATTAATGCATTTTCCTATGGTTGATAAATTCTCCTTTTGTTTTTGGACGTTGATAAAGGAATAAAGTTTTTTTTACCTTGTCTTCTGTGTTGCTCGTACTTTTAAATATGACATCGTATTCAAGTTCAATCCTTCAAAAACAAACTATTTTTGGAGGGGGCCGACACACATCCTCCTGCATCTATACATCAAAGAGTTCAAGCACATAGGTTGTCGCAATACTTCGCATTAATGTAGTTCTATTTGCCTCTTTCAATTTTCCCGTTGTTTCTTATTTTTAGCATGTTCTCTTTCTCTATTTGGACAGACCGACAGAGGCAAATTTATGTACAAAAATTGGGTCACGTAAACCAGTGATTATTCGACTAAACTCGATATATTACGTGTATAATTCTGAAAATATATCTAATATTAACTGAAGGAACACATAGTCAAATCAGACCAAGTGAAGCACTGGTTAGGGGTTGTGCTTAATTCCTCAAGGTCTAGGCCTCTTGATTGAATTCGCCTCTGCAGGCGGAGATAGTTCTCCATATCCCTTTCGCTATTCTAATGTTCAAACTTTTCCAAGAAAACTATGCAAAGATCTGCTAAATTGCTTTTAACTAGTTAATACTTCTTACATATTTCAAAGTTGAAAACACGCAATTAAACATCAATTAGTGGAATATAATGCAGGACAAAATCTTCATTACATCAAAGAAGATAGGAACTACACACAGACCTTACTTACTAAAATCATAATCCAATATCAACGAAATTTAAAACACGCAAAATATGTCTAGAAATCGAAAACAGGAGGAATACATAGAAACACAACTTATCTTAATGCTACTAAAATAATAAAATACATAAACCTTAAAAATAACATGTTGAGCTAAGAGAATACAATAACCAAATTTTATTTGTTGAAGGCAGTCAAAGGATTATAAAACTTAAAGAGGAAGGGATAAAAGTGTTCTGTACAATGATTATGTGACTAGAATCGTGCACCTCCATGTCCAACTTTCAAGCAAAATGGAGCTTTCACACCGGCTAGAGCAAGAACAGATGCTTAGAATACCCCACAAGGAGTCACCACATATTAGACCAGAAGCCACTGCAGGTCCAAAATCTTTGCTAGTCGCTTGTCATACCTTTGCCAAATGAGCAGGAGCAATGACCCTACACACATGTCAATGGCAAAGTACCCTCCAAGGTAAAATGGTATAGCCATGCACATTGGACTCGGAATGAATCGATAGATTCGATACTTGGTCTCGAATTTCTCCAACAGCTGAGTCATTAGGTTGATCGAATAGCAATGAGAAAGAACCAAATAGAGAGCTTGAGGCAATGCTTGGGAGACTTCCAAAACCTTCCACTCCGAGTAGTGCGATTCCACGATACATGAGAGCATATGGTGCCGGGTATGCGCTTCCTGATCACCCAACCGATAGGCATTGTTGAAAATCCGTAAGACTAGAGGGGTTATGACACAGCCCATGGCGGTTCCAATGAGTTGGCTAAAGAACATGGAACGCGGCGATGTAAGGGTTAAGTAACCGGCCTTGAAATCTCCCATCAAGGCGTAAGTCGTGTCTACTATGCTCATCATCAAACCACATGAAGCAAGACCAGCAATCACTCCACCATTCTCCAAACCAACCCAATAACTAAATGTAAGGATTGCAATTTTTCCATAATTTGAGGCCAGGGACCAGTCAGTGAGGCCGGCTCCATAAGAATTGCAGAAGGCCAAAATTGGAGCGATTAAGTAGGCAACCAAAACGTGATACCATTTGAGTGAGTGGAAGATAATGGGTACAACAATGATAGATATGACTGCAATAGCAGCGTATCCACCAAAGGTCGCCAGTTGGGAATCTGGTCTTTCAAGAAGTACTTGTTTCGTATCTCCTTGTCGTAGTCTTCTAAGGACCCTTCACCTGAATAGTTTTCCTCTCCTGATTTTCTCTTTGTGAAACTTGAGATTGTGACCACCAACATGTAGACAAAATGGAATAGACCATCTCCAAGCATCATGGCAATTGCGATAAATACCTGTTTCGAAAAAAAGAAATTGAATTAGCTTATGAACATATACATGAAGTAAGATCAGGATCATAGTATTAATATAGTAAGTTTACGCACCCTATATCCCTGGATACCATGAAGACTTGTTGCGGATAACTTGGCAGAGTACCAATCGCCTTTCTTTTCTTCAATCATTGGCCACATGATAGCCCATGAGACTATGGCACCAATTAGCAATGATATGTTGACCATGTAGGGGCAAAGCATACCAACTCCAATATATGTTGAGGAGAAATCAAAATAGAACCTGTGAATTAATCAAGCATTATACAGTTAAAAGAAAGAGACAGATTCAATTAATGGGTACTATTTCTCCAAAGGACTACCGCAATGCTCAAATTTAATAGTACTCCTACCTTTTAGCATAGGCTTGAGATCCAAATGTAGGAATGCTACCAAATCCATGACCTTCTTCACGTGCAAATATCCACTCAACAGCCGCAAATATAAAGCTAGCGCCAAAGGTTTTGAACAAAGAACCAACTTGTTTCCTGTAGTACATATGTATTCAGAATTTAAATTATATTCCCTCCGTTCCAAGTTAATTGTCTTAGTTTGTCTGGGTACCAAAGTTTAAAGAATAAAAAGAGATTTTTGAATCTTATGGTTCTAAATTAAATATGTGTGTAATTTACTAAAATATCGTTTGAATCTTGTGTTTTTAAACTTGACACGTAGAATGTTTGAATTGCGAACTTACTAAATAGTGAAAGAGATACTCTTTTTTGAGACAGACAAAAAAAAAAGTAAGATACCTAAAGTGGGACAGAGAGGTCTAGCTCTTCTTTTTCTAATGGCTCAAATATGTTGATTTGAGAACTTATTTCAAAGGCTCGGTTGCCCCGTGGGAGAACTTTCATAAGGAGTACTTGATAGGTTCAACTTGTAAGCAACTACATATGAAATCTATGATTCATGATGGATTCAGTTGAACCCTTGAAATCCTTTGAACCAATCAGTTTTCACTACATAAATAAATTTGGAAGAAAGTAATAGTTAGTGAAACAATAAACTTACTTGGCCAGCTTGGCTCCTTTAGGAGTGTGGAAACAGTTGATAAGGTATGCAGTTGCAGTTCCACTCGGATATGTTAAGTTGTACTTCATTATCATCATCTGGAAACATAAATAAGGTGTTAAACTTAAAACTTTAATATGAGGGAATTAAAGAAATTTCACTGGATATATGGTGAGTTACTACATGTTTTACCTTTCTTAGTGCTACAATTGAGAAGAGACCAAAGAAAGCTCACAACAAGAAGATAAGGAAACATCCAACCAATAGTAAGTTTCTTAGTATTATATGGGGTATTTCACGCATCTGCTCGAGATGCTATGTATGGACTCATTCCCAACATATAACTTGTTGTCACTTTGAAATTGTCAAATAATACTATAATATAAGATTATATGATAAGATAATTATATTGGGGAAATTGTATTAAACATCTTTGCTAAAAGCAATGCCGTAAGAAGAAACGACGCAGTGCGGATGACGGTATTCTCTTGCCTAGTAAAAGGTCGCTTCAACTTGCCAATCTTCTCAATAAGAGCAGTCCATGACCTATAAACAAGTTGACATTTCATGTAAGTAACAACAGGATGAAAATGAGAGAAATATAGGTTCATCAAGTATATACCTAATCATGGCGAACCCCAAGAGGCCGGCCGCCACGTTGAGAGAAGGGATAACACCAGTGGTGAGATTGAGTTTGCATACAATGAAGTTGAAGACAACGCTGAGAATCAAACCAGTCACCATTGCCCTCAACGTTATTTGTTTCCCCCATGGAGGCACATCTTCGTTTTCGCCTGCCCATTCTTGATCACTTTTCACCATTCTTCTTCTTCTTCTTCCTTCTTTCTTTGGGTTTTAATCTTCTTCTTTCTTTGGGTTTTAATAAGAAACAACAAGGCTAATATCACAAATAAAGAGAAAGTGATCAAGGTTTCATGGGTTTGTTCGTGGGTACAAGAGAGAATCTGCAACAATTTGAAGTGGTTGCGTATTTTTCCGAGGATTCAAATTGATCCCACTAAATCTAATACTATAATTACAATTTACAATTATAAAGACAATAAAAAAAATTGTTACGGTTAACTTTTCTTAGTTTTATTAATTAAGATTAACATTTTCTTTACTCCCATCCTTCCTCATAAAATGGGAAAAAGAATTAAACCATTTCGATTTTTAGTTTTGTTTGTCTAACTAATAAAGATCGTGTTAATTAGGGATAATAATCTTGTATTTATCTTATTTAATTATGCACAATCACTATATAATAAATACATGTAACGCATGCCAATGCTCTCAACTTCCCGTTTCTAAATTTTTTGTTCAATTTAATTAGCTTCGTTGAAGATGTAATAGGAGTAATTATCAACCGTAAAAATTATTTTTATACAGTATATAGCATAACATTGGTTGTGATTAATAAACCACTTTAGTATATAATACTAGCGTAATAATTTGGCTAATATTCATATTATACATGATTATTTCACTGGATTAAGAATAATGAATTTTTGTTGATTATTACACCAACTTTTTGATACGATAACCGACAAATAACATTTAGATGAATTCTCCATACTACTATTATGACTAGGACAGTGATTAAATTTAATAAATTAATACAAAATAATAAAAACAATTATTACTACACTGTCACTGCAGTAACATTCCATTTTTTTCCAATGTGAAAACAATTAAACAGCTGTATTCACAAAATGAAGATGGAAAACTAAAGAGAGCTAGCTTGCCTTTTTTCTTTAAATTAAATACTTACTGTAACGAGTCAGATTCTATATGAATGTAAACTTTGACTTACAAATTTAGGATATGAAGTAATGACTTATGACTAGCTGTTACTTCATCAACTAATGACGTTCACCAATTACTCCCTCCGGTCCATATGACTTACTAAATTTAATATTCCTTTTGTTCAAATTTATATAACATTTTTTTTATTTTAGATTTTCCGTCACTCTTAGAAAATGCACATTTTTATATTGTATTGGGTAAATAACGTCTCCGAATGGATTAGCGTATTAGGAGATTAAAACAACTCGGAGACACCCCACAATTGTCTTTCACTCCCAACAACTCCCGTCAAATCAATATTCCTACATCAAAGCGTCGCAGAGCGCGAGGGCAGAGTGACATCAGCGTGCTCATGTCGTCACAATTTTAGAGGGGTACAATAGTCTAGTTTTGGCTTATATATGTAAGACTTGGGAGGGAAGGAACTCCATTCTGGATCCTCTTGCTCACACTTGTAATCTCAGCTCTATTTTTCTCAAAGGAATATACTGAAAGAAGCACTTGTTCATTGTTTTCCATTATTTGTTCTAAATCTTATCTTACTTATTTATTTTATCTATTTATTTCTTATTTTTACCATTTGAAATCGGACTCGTCAAGGGGTTTCCCAAATCATATACGACTCACTTGTCTTTAAACCCTAGAATACAAATCTCTAACTGTGTTTCTGGTTAGAACTGATTTCACCGGATACGTAATGAAGGAAATACATGAAGGCAACTGCGAGAATCATTCTGGATATGACTCATTGGTGAAAGAGATAGTAAGGGATGGATATTATTGGTCTCGGATGGAGAAAGATGCCAAGGCCTACATTAAAAAAATGTGAGGAATGCCAACATCACTCCCCCATGATACATTAGCCCGCCGAACCAATCCACTCGGTGGTGGCCCCGTGGCCGTTCCTAAAATAAGGAATGGACATCGCGGGGCCATTACTAGGGAAAGGTTATGTTCTTACTGATCTGGACAAATTATTTCTCAAAATGGGTAGAGGATAAAGCATATGAAAAGGTCCAAGAAAATCATGTCATAGACTTCATCTGTGACCATATCATCTGCCGATTCGGATACCAAAGGAGATCGCCTGCGATAACGGTCAACAGTTCATGGGAGCAAAGGTCACCAAATTTTTGGGAGGGCTGATTATCAAAAGGGTCACTTCGTCATCTTATCATCCGTGTGCAAATGGACAAGCAGAATCGACCAATAAAACAATAATTCAAAACATCAAGAAAATGTTAGAAAACGTCAAAGCTAAATGGATGGAAGATTTATCGGGGGTATTATGGGCTTATAGAACCACGACCAAAATAAGTATTGGGGAAACCCCATTCTCCATGGTATATGGGGCCAAAGCCATGATATCCGTGGAAGTCGGGGAACCTAGCCTTTGGTATACCCAGGCCACCGAAGAGTCCAACAACAAAGCCATGGCAATATGATTGGAATTGTTAGAAGAACGCAGAGAGTTGGCCCTCACGTCTGGCTGCACAAAAGCAGAGAATTGAGAGGTACTTCAATAGGAAAATAAATTTGAGACATTTCAAAATCGGAGACTACGTCTTCCAAAAGGTCACGCTCGCGACCAGGGATCCCCGCGTGGGTAAGCTGGGATCCAATTGGGAAAGTCCATACCAAATTGTAGGGATTGCAGGAAAAGGATCCTACATGATCAAAGACGAATTCGACAAGGAGCTGAAGAATAGATGGAACGTCAATCACTTGAAGAGATTCTACCTTTGAAAGCATGACATGTATGTACCTAAGCTTCAACATTATCTACCTTCGGTTAACTTGCCCTCTCTCTCTCACACACACAGGGATTGCCCTCAAAATCAAGGTCTCCTCATCACCGGGGGAAAAGTAAGGATATGCGTTGCACTTTTTTTCTTAGTCAATATTGTACCAATTGAGTTTTCCTGGCAAGGTTTGTAATGAGGAAACAACTCAAAAGCATACCAGGCATATCATATCGGATCATATCCCGACACTCACCTTCTTGAGACTCGCACTTTAGAATGCAGGGGAGAAGAGTGGATCCAAATATTTAGAGCATGAGATCTCTTGAGGAAGAACTCACATGGACTAGGACTGTTAGCAGTCACTGTACTTGCCCGGTTTCTCTTTGTTGCTATTCTATAAAATCCCCGGAAGGGGATCATGTACTTGTAGAATGAGTTTTCCCTTATAGTCTCATAAATGAAATAAGAATCTCCACTTATTTTTTACTGTTGTTATCAAGGCATCCTTCGATTAACATTTAAGAACGTTTGGGGCAAAACCAAACTCGAAAGCCACACGGCTACATAAACTGCTTCTAACACACGACACAGCCATAGAGCCTCCGAGCGTGCAGGTTCCATGAACTTTTATGTCATTAAATGGGGTTGAGACGTCCTCACCACCAGCATAAAAAAATTGAGGTCCTTTTTTTTATTGCAAATTGGACGTTTAGATCCCTAATATCGCGAAAGCATTCTGGATTAGGTTAGGAATGATGACCTCAAACACAAAATGCAAAAACAACATAAGCATGCACCGATCATCATACCTCAACTTAAACAACAAACGCTCGAATATTAGCATAGTTCTGGTAGATAGGAATATCGGTCACGCCTCGACGGTTAAGTGCAGATTGAAAAGCCAACAGGTCATGTTATGATCATAATTGTGGCAAAAAACAAAGTGCATGTCAAAGCATAAGAAGACAAGTTTGAAGGCGAACTAGTGATTATCATTAGACAAAGAGCACAAAGGCTCATACATAAACACCAGAGGGCACACAAGCTTTTGAAATTCTATAGAAAAGAGCACGAAGGCTCAAAACTAAAGTTAAAAGGCCACTGTCATGACCTGAACCATGGCATGGGTGGAACACGACACTCGGTGACTGATTGCATGTGACCGAGCAAATAACATGGCTTGATTATCAACATGGAAAGCAAAACATACACTAAATATAATAGTCTAAAAATATAATAGCGGAATCATCTGAGTAGAATATGATTTGTCTGAAAATATAATGCTAACATGACATGACATTGGACTAGTCTATGAAATCTCTAAATATGAGTCTGTAAAACTGTCTACCAGGACAAGGCCCTGACATACCTCTACTAATAATGCATAACAATAGATAACTAAACTGACACCCTGAGTGATATGAGACTCACTGGACAAGCGATATTGAAGCAATCCTACGAAAGCAGATCCGTCTACCAAACTCAAGACTGCATTGAGAAGTGCAGCTCCATGCAAAGGGACATTAGTACAGTTGAATTGTACTATCTGTAAAGCAACTAAAGGAAATAAGCAAGCACATGATATAAGAGAAATATGAAACTGAAATTGAAAACATGAACATGATCATGAGTATAATAACATGGGTAAAGTCTGAAAATTGTATAACTGTATATATATAAAATTGTATATATGTGGGAGAGCATTAACAAAACTGACATGAACCACCACACGTGAGAGTGGCTTCTGATCTCTGCTCGATCAGCTAAGCTATCTCATACTTTGTCGGAGTATCAGACATGAACATGATGGATCTAATAATAATCTGAAGGTATCGTCCTTTGGTGGAGCAACCCTTATCCTACGTTGGCATACACAGTTTTAGGCTATCTGAGCCTTCTCGGTAATCTGTGCAATTCTCAAAATCTGAGCCTTCTCGGTAATCTGGATATGACTCATTGGTGAAAGAGATAGTAAGGGATGGATATTATTGGTCTCGGATGGAGGAAGATGCCAAGGCCTACATTAAAAAAATGTGAGGAATGCCAACATCACTCCCCCATGATACATTAGCCCGCCGAACCAATCCACTCGGTGGTGGCCCCGTGGCCGTTCCTAAAATGAGGAATGGACATCGCGGGGCCATTACCAGGGAAAGGTTATGTTCTTACTGATCTGGACAAATTATTTCTCAAAATGGGTAGAGGCTAAAGCATATGAAAAGGTCCAAGAAAATCATGTCATAGACTTCATCTGTGACCATATCATCTGCCGATTCGGATACCAAAGGAGATCGCCTGCGATAACGGTCAACAGTTCATGGGAGCAAAGGTCACCAAATTTTTGGGAGGGCTGATTATCAAAAGGGTCACTTCGTCATCTTATCATCCGTGTGCAAATGGACAAGCAGAATCGACCAACAAAACAATAATCCAAAACATCAAGAAAATGTTAGAAAACGTCAAAGCTAAATGGATGGAAGATTTATCGGGGGTATTATGGGCTTATAGAACCACGACCAAAATAAGTATTGGGGAAACCCCATTCTCCATGGTATATGGGGCCAAAGCCATGATATCCGTGGAAGTCGGGGAACCTAGCCTTTGGTATACCCAGGCCACCGAAGAGTCCAACAACAAAGCCATGGCAATATGATTGGAATTGTTAGAAGAACGCAGAGAGTTGGCCCTCACGTCTGGCTGCACAAAAGCAGAGAATTGAGAGGTACTTCAATAGGAAAATAAATTTGAGATATTTCAAAATCGGAGACTACGTCTTCCAAAAGGTCACGCTCGCGACCAGGGATCCTCGTGTGGGTAAGCTGGGATCCAATTGGGAAAGTCCATACCAAATTGTAGGGATTGCAGGAAAAGGATCCTACATGATCAAAGACGAATTCGACAAGGAGCTGAAGAATAGATGGAACGTCAATCACTTGAAGAGATTCTACCTTTGAAAGCATGACATGTATGTACCTAAGCTTCAACATTATCTAACTTCGGTTAACTTGCCCTCTCTCTCTCACACACACAGGGATTGCCCTCAAAATCAATGTCTCCTCATCACCGGGGGAAAAGTAAGGATATGCGTTGCACTTTTTTTCTTAGTCAATATTGTACCAATTGACAATGGGCATCAGGGACCCTCAAACAGAAACCTCGACTTTTTTGTCGACCCAAACCGAATAGAGGAGAAAGGGGAAATGACCCCACAAGGGTAAAATGGTCATTTTGAAAGTGAAATATGAAATTCAACGGTCTAGGAGTCCAATCCTACTAACCAATTGCTAAATAAACTCAAGACTAGGCCAATTTCATCGATTAGTACAAAATCCCTAATTTGGGTACGAATCCTAATTTTCAAACCTTCAAATTCATCACATAATGGAAGATTCAAGCTTAACGATTACTAATTAGTGGATTCCATTCTAAGATTATCAAAACCCATAAATTAATTCTCACTTTCAAGCTTTAAAATCAAACAAAACCTAACTGGGTTGAACTCATCTTCTCCAATTTATTTCTAGGTTGTTTTCATCATTAATTCAACTTAAGAAAGTTAAAGAAAGGTAAAACAAGGCTAGAGAGGTTTACCACAAGAAGATTCGACCCATAAATGCTTGAATTCACCCTAGAAGTGTTGTGGAGAACTATTTTTGAAATAGGAGAAATGAAGGGTTTTAACACACTTAAAAAGAGTTTGGAAATTCCATCGTCCACTGCAGCGGCCAAGGCCCGCCGTAGCAAATTCACGCTTGCGGTCAACCGACGGCGCCCGCGGTCAAGCACAAAACCCAACTCTTCGCTGCAGCGGATAGCTGTCTACTGCAGCGGTCCCTTTGTGCTGGGTTGCACTAAGGCTCTCCCCAGCGAGTACACCAGAAACCAGCAAGAAATAGCCTTCCACAATTTCAACCCGCAATCCGACAATCACCCGAGACCTCCATGACATAAACCAATTATGTACACATTTGTAAAACCACGCTACAGACTTGCGGTCTCAGAATTTCCATCGGAGGTCTAATTCTTCGGGTCAACCCCCAACGGCCTAAACTAACTTTCCAACCAACGGTCAAGAACACCCCCGAGGGCCTCGGGAACCAAACCAACTATCTCACTAAGTTAATAACCGGACCCCATGGAATCAACGAAATTCCAAAAAAAAACCCATTTACACAAAAGTCAGCTATCGATCAAACAATCATACTTAAAGGTTCTAATTTCTCAACTTCTACTAGGATGGTCCGATAACTTCGAAAATTGGATCAATAGGGGTATAATAGTCAAAATACAAGTAACGACCGAACATGTCATTACATCAGATACCAATTAAACAATCATTTATCCTCGAACAAATAAAGAGAGTATGAAAGCTAATAGTAACTAAGAAGGCTTTAATATAATAACACGGAATCCTCTACGACACGAAGTGCACCAGAAACATTGCTCTCTCACCTTATCAGTCGAAACTCCCTCTAACTTAGCTAAAGACCCAATTTCCATATTTCCATACTCGAATTTCTCTCATCATCAATTCTCAATTATAATAACTATTTTTTCTGGAATTTTATTATTCGATATAACCATACCCATGAACGCAATCGATAGGTCCCACAATATTCCTTAAAGCAATAAAAACCTTAGATAAAGACACAATTATAGCCCATACTAAACTGGTAAAATATTCTAATTTTGCTAACCTTTCTTTCACCCTTCTCAAGACCTTCTTTGTACCACGAATTCTTAGAAACACACAAAGACAAACCTAAAACCATGACTTACTCTTGCCAGAAAAGATTCCTTGCTTTATCGGAGCAACCCTACACAATTCCATCAAATTTATCTTACTCATAGCTAACTTCACTAGTTCCAAGTCTTCTTACACCTTCCAATCACAATACAGGAAGCACACCACTGAATACCATGTCGAGCCAAGTCTGTAGGACACCATCTGATCACTCTAAAGACCTCGCGCGACCATAGTGCCTCCTTAAAGCATTACCAAGTACCGACGTAACCCATTACATCTGTCCGAGTAGCTGCTCTCGATAATATATCATTAGTCCACTCGCAAACCTTGATAAAGCTCGGTAAACTTATCATACCTCAACTCTAAACTGAAACTCATCGAATCCGTGAAAGTGATTTACTGGGAACCCATAAGTCCTCCTGGGAATATAAACATAGTCCATCGAGATGTAATCGAAAAATTCTGACCCAGTATGAGTGCATAACCCCTGAATACTACCAATAGTCACTCGAACTGACTCCAACTTTTCAAAACCAATCATAGCCCCACCACACATCTGTGGTGGCCAATTCCAATGTCTTTATTATGCATAATCAATCATGTTAGTCACCCTCGACTTCAAAAACTAAGTCCTATCCAAGTTGTCAACTTAGTACCGAAGAACTATACCTTATGATTGCAATCTTTATATTTCTTAACTTCTACCCGATATGCAAATCTGATACAACCCCGAACTTTTCAACGCAAAACCTATAGCCTCATATAATACCCCTTTAACCATAGAATATGTTATTGTAACACCTCGATATGCCCGTAACAATTCTGAAAATATCAATTCTTACAACTACCGCTCTAAATCTCACGCAACTACTCCCAAGTCCATAATATCGAAAAATGTTCACCCAAGTTGTCCACTCAATATTACGTGCAACATAATGCCCTACCACGAATACAATCTCATCTCGAAACTATAACTCCAGCCTCCACATAACATGAATTTCCATAATTCCTTTCCCTTAAACCACACTAACTCATCTACTGGAGCTTGTTACAAAACTTCCTAGTAGTGCAGTAAACAAGCCACTTCTGTAAGCCTTAACATGTTGGTACCTGAAAATTGCTTCTCACTAGTCGCTGATCGTGAAACCCCACTGAACTTCTTCATATCACTTAGTCTATTTTCTGTAGACACCCTTCTTTAAGCATACTCAACAATCACACCTTATATGAAATACACAAGACAACAACACCACAACCCATAATGACCAAAGTAATCTCAAAGATGTACCTTATTATTACCAATTCTTGATCAACTATACTTTTCTTGACTATTCAATTCCCCAATTCCAACCAAAACACAATCATCATCACCGTTTAACCATTTCTCGAACCCACTTAACTCTAAAACCCACTTAATATTTTATGCTTATTTCTGAACATTATCTTTATCTCGAGAATGGATTGAGTTATTTGACAATGTTGAACTGTCATTCGTAACTTTTTTTGATCTCTTTTGAACCTGGCTCTTGGGACCTCCAGTCTACTAGGAAGAGTTACCATCATGATGACTTGTCCTAAGCCTTAAACCCATTCCCCTCGATGATCTTTCAACTGCCTCTCTAGATAGGCCTTTTGTAAGTGGATCCGACACGTTATATCTTGACTTTACATAGTCAATAGTAATAACTCCACTAGAGAGTAGTTGTCTAATGGTATACATAACACTCCCTACCCTACCCATTGTCACTTGGCTATCACAATGTATGCATATAGGTGCAAAAAATTTGGTCCAAAATGGAATATCTTGCAAAAACTTTTGAAGCCATTCATCTTCTTCACCGGCCTTGTCTAAAGCTATAAATTCAAATTCCATCGTAGAGCGGGCGATACACATATGTTTGGATGATTTCCAAGACACTGCTCCACCACCAATGGTAAAAACATATTCACTTGTGGATTTAACTTCAGATGATCCAGTGAACCAATTTGCATCACTATATCCCTCAATTATAGTGGGATGTTTATTATAATGAAAAGCATAATTTTGGACGTGTTTTAAATACCTCAAAACTCGCTTCATTGCCATCCAGTGAGTTTGATTGGGATTACTTGTGTACCGAATCAGCTTACTAATAGCACATGCTATATCTGGTCGCGTACAATTCATTATATACATTAAACTTTCCAACACTCATGAAAAGTCCAATTGTGAATCACTTTCACCTTCATTATTTTGAAGTGCAAAACTCATATCAATTGGAGTCTTTGCAATAATGAAATGCAAATACTATGAGAATGTGATAGTGTTAGACCTTGTGAAGTTTTATGGATTCTAATTTCTAAGATCAAATTAGCAACTCCTAAGTCTTTCATATCAAATTTGCTAGATAGCATGCGCTTAGTAGCATTTATATCAGTAATATGTTTACTTATTATCAACGTGTCATCAACATATAAACAAACAATGACTTCATGATTTGAAGTATTTTTAATGTAAACACGTTTGTCACACTCATTGATCTTAAATCCACTTGACAACATTATTTGGTCAAATCTTGCATGCCATTGTTTGGGTGCTTGTTTTAGTCCATAAAGTGACTTAACAAGTTTGCACACTTTTCTTTCTTTATCAGAAACTACAAAACCCTCAGGTTGTTCAATGTAATTTTTTTCCCCAACACTTCATTTAAGAAAGTTTTCTTAACATCAATTTGATGGATTTCAAGACCATACACGGCTGTCAGTGCTACTAACACCCGAATAGATGTTATCCTTATTACCGGCGAGTATGTATCAAAATAATCAAGGCCTTCTTTTTGTCTATAACATTTAACAACAAGTCTTGTCTTATATTTGTCAATAGTGCCGTCATATTACATTTTCCTTTTAAAAATCCATTTTGAACCTAAGGGTTTATATTTCGGAGGTAGATCAACCAATTCCCATATATGGTTGTTGAAGATTGATTCAATGTCACTATTGACTGTCTCTTTCCAAAATGGTGAATCGGAAGAAGACATGACTTTTTTAAATGTTTGAGGCTCATTTTCAAGAAAAAGTGTCACACAATCCGGTCCAAAGGAAGTAGAAGTCCTTTGACGTCGCCTTGGATCTTCATTATTTAATGTATCTTCCTTTGGTTCTTCCCCAGGTCGTTTAGATTTTTCGCTAGATGACTCACATCCTGTTTTATACGGATAAATATTTTCAAAGAATTCAGCCTTATCTGATTCAATTATCATATTAACATGAATGTCGGGATTTTCGAATTTGTGAACTAAGAATCGACATGATTTACTGTTGGTAGCATATCCAATGAAAATACAATCCATAGTTTTTGTCCTATTTTGACCCTTTTGGGTTTAGGAACTTGTGCCTTAGGTAAACACCCCCACATTTTGAAATATTTTAAGTTGAATTTTCTTCCTTTCCATTTCTCATATGGTATAGATTGTGTTTTACTGTGGGGCACTTTTTTGAGTATTCGGTTAGCTGTAAGGATATCTTTCCCCTACAAGTTATGCGGTAAACCAGAACTTATTAATAAAGCATTCATCATTTCTCTTAATGTTCGGGTTTTCCTTTCCGCAATTCCATTAGATTGTGTTGTGTAAGGGGAAGTAGTTTGATGAATAATTCCATATTCTAAACATATATTTTCAAAAGGGGATTCATATTCTCCACCCCTATAACTTCATATCATTTTTATCTTTTTATTCAATTGATTTTCAACTTTATTTTTGTATTGCTTAAATGCTTCAATTGCTTCATCCTTACTATTAAGTAAATAACCATAGCAATATCGAGTGCAATCGTCAATAGAAGTTATGAAATACTTTTTCCCACCACGAGATGGTATTGACTTCATATCACAAAAATTTGTATGAATTAAGTCTAAATGATTGGAATTCCTTTCAATAGACTTATAAGGATGTTTAACAAACATAGATTCAACACATATTTGATATTTTAATTTATTGCACTCAAATTTAGGTAAGACTTTTAAATTATCTCTATAAGAAGGGTGTGTTCCGAGGTGTGAAGTGGGAGAGAAGGGATGTCACAATTGGGGTTTTGAATAAAACGACCTTTTGATTTTTCATTTTTTTTCATTTTCATATTTAAAAAGTAATAAGAATGAGAGGTGTTAAGATTTTTATCATCCTGGCGTCGAGCTATTTTTTCGCAGCCAATGGTCTATAGCCAACTTCAAATCGAAGGAGTAACAAGTTCTCCTTCTTTTAAAGTCGAGTTTATCCGGCTCGACGATTGGGAGAAGCAAAACGAAATCTGGATTTGGCCGAAAAAGAAGCAAGGCTATGGATACCATGACCGATCACCATCGATAAATAATATTTCTCTGGGTATTATCTCAATTCCAATAAAATGCAATCGGGTAAAGTATGACTTGACGATAAAA
Organism: Anisodus acutangulus; assembly: GCA_029783415.1. Taxonomy (NCBI): domain Eukaryota; kingdom Viridiplantae; phylum Streptophyta; class Magnoliopsida; order Solanales; family Solanaceae; genus Anisodus; species Anisodus acutangulus. The sequence goes on from CM056499.1 coordinate 1,736,200, forward strand.
ACATATATGGATAGAACTTATAACGGGGTCTCAAAAAATAAGTAATTTCTACTGGGCCTTTATCCTTTTTTTAGGTTCATTAGGCTTCGTATTAGTTGGAACTTTCAGTTATCTTGGTAGAAATTTGATATCTTTTTTTCGCCTCAGCAAATCATTTTTTTCCATAAGGAATCGTGATGTCTTTCTACGGAATTGCGGGTCACGTTATTAGCTCTTATTTGTGGTACACAATTTCCTAGAATGTAGGTAGTTGTTATGATCGATTCGATAGAAAGGAAGGAATAGTCTGTTTTGTAATTGACGTGTCCTAAACGAATATGCCACAAATTATTGACTCCAATAAATAAGATGAAGCTGGAATTTTATTAATATTGTCAACAACCATTACATTAAGTTTGAAAAGGCCCGCGGTGAGGTAATCTTTTCCTACAAACATCTCATTTTTGCTAATAACAATTTTCTCAGAAACAAAAATGCAGTTGAACCCATTTTTAACGAGTAGTGCGGCAGAAACTAAGTTCTTTATAATTGTAGGAACATGGAGAGCGTTGTTGAGAGTCAGCACCTTGCCGGAAGTCATCTTCAAACATATCCTTCCACCTTGGTTGTTGCAGTATTTTTCATGGAAAGCTCTTCTTCGGGTCCGGCGGGAGCATAATTAGCAAATGCTTATTTGATAGCACAAACATGTAGAGTGGAACGACAATCAAGAACCTTGTGGCCAACTTTTCCACAACTATAGAAATTGCCTTTAAATTTTTTCTTGTTCTGCTACTTCCTTTGTCTAGATGATTTCTTTCATTTTGGAGCAACTTCCTCAACGATAGTTGCTCCCATAATCGTTGTGTTTCCACACGACCTTCTTTTGGCAGCCTTGTTATCCTCCTCGATCTTCAGACAAATCATAAGATCTTCCAACGTCATTTTCTTTCACTTGTGTTTCAGGTAGTTCTTGAAATCTCTCTATGAAAGAGGCAATTTTTCAATCACATCGGCCACTTGAAAAGCCTCATTAACAACGATACCTTTAGCAACAAGGTCATAGATAAGGACTTGGAGCTCTTGAACTTGGGTTCCAATAGTTTTACCATCTATCATTTTATAATCTAGAAACTTGGCAACCACAAATTTCTTCAAGCATGCGTCTTCAGTTTTATACTTTTTTTCAAGTGCAATCCACAATTCTTTTGAAGTCTTTGCAGTACTGTAGACATTTCATACGTCATCATATAAAGCACTAAGATGTAACCCTTGCAAAAGAGATCTGCATGCTTCCAAGCCTCAACAACCATGAAGAACTGATTTTCCGACATTCCTTCTTCAGGAACATGAGGATCTTCATTTGTGAACTTTTGCATATCAAGTGTGGTTAACCAAAAGAACATTATTTGAAGTTAATTTCACAATTTTTTCTTGGTTTTTCTGCTGGTGCCATCACATGTGCAGAAGTTGATCGCCTTGACGAGGCAATAACCATCGGCACAACAGTCTCCGTTCCAGTAGGAACATTGACATCTTTTTTGTTGCCATTTCTTTTCACTATCAATAATTAACAAACATTTTAATAAATAAAAATAAAACAGTAAACAATGAAGGTTTATATATTTAAATTGTTTCACAAATTAAAAATCTGTATTAACGATGAAGTATTTATCTTCTTCAAATCATTTCAGAATTATGAACTTTAATACTCCGACGAACGTTTTATATTCCTTAAACCGAAATAGAAAAATTCAAATAGAGTAGAAAACCAAAAATGTTTTAATCTCCAAAATATAATACATATTATAAGATTAAATAGTAATTTCCTTAAGAATGTTAGTAATTTGTATTCGAAAATATCTTTAAACAGAAACTGGAAAATAATTCAGAAAGCAGAAACAAAATCTAAAATATGTCAAAATCAGTAAGTAAAATATGTAAGAATTAATCGAGCCCACTGAATGCACAATGTATCCTTAAGAAAATTATTCCCCTCAATGTACCAGAGGTTGTGGAATATATCCTTCAAGGATAGAACGATTTACTCACCGGTGTAGCGGTTCAACAAACTCCGGTGACAGCGAACTCACTCAACAGTTGTAAATCATATGAGAATTTAATATTTTGCAAGAAGAAGAAGAAAGTAGAAGTTCAGAAAATTCGTAAGGAATCTAAGCGTTGGTTCAGGAAAGGTGCAACCCTTTTTGAAAAGTTGTGTTCTAACAGATGGGCGGAAATATTTAAAATATTCCGAAAAAGGAAAGCGGGTCAGAAATGGATCTGGAAAATTGGGTCACAATTTGAATTTTAATTAACAATTCAACCATTAAAAGTTAAGTAAATTTGGCCCGAAAAGATTAATCAATCAATTTGAATCCGAATCTGAGCCGAGCGAGCAACGACGATGGCGCTGTAGGATTTTATTGGTTTCAAAGCATATAAGTAAGACACAATGGAAGTTTAAAATTTTGTTTCTTACTTACCCCAACAACATTTCTGGTATGGTTATACAACAATCAAACCTATAACACAAAGCATAAACTTACAGGTTATAATATCTGGAGTCTTTATCTACTATAAGGTGGACACGCGGTTGCCTTTCTGATTGCAAGCTCCAAGCTTCAATGTATTTCTCTTTCGGAAAGCTAGGAAATTCGGCAGAGGTTCGAGGGAGTTTTAATTCTAAGTCTCTAAGGCTTAGAATGATAATCTGAAATTAGTGTGTGAATAATGAAAAAAATGCCTCTATCTATAGTTGAAAAATAGGTCAAAACTAGATTAGGGTTTGACCTTGGGCCTGACCCAAAATTCGAGGTAGAGGCGTTGCGGCCCTAGGGTTTGGGCATCGCGACACTCGACGAGCTCCTGCATTGTCTCAATTTATTTTCTGCGCATTCTTAATTAAATCCAAAATCTAATTTTAACTTAATTAAATAATCATTATACATTTAAATATCTCGATTCTAAATCGAACATTTAATTTACTCTCTCAATACATCCTTAGATCGAATGGACAATCGACATAGTGTGACCCTACAAGCCTTCTCATATCGACATTAATCAAATTAAGGTCTACGCGGAACTCCTACATGACGCCGCAAGACGAACTCAATATGTGAAGTACGTTTACGCGAATCTAGTAAACTTAATCTTTATGTGGTAAGATAAAATCCTTTCATTCACGACACACCCGATCAAGCTTAGGATTTGTCAAGTGTCTATCCAAATGGCTTAATCATTGTATCTCATCTATATTAGTTGACAACTAGACCATATTCTAAATATGTGTATTGCGTTGGCCAACGACTTAGTCAACTTAATATCACTGAGAATTCGAGTGTTCTCTCGAATATACATTCGAGGAATGAATCCTAATCTTGGATCAACTACCACCTTTAATTCACATTGTAATGTACCCAATACAAGCTGTATCTCAACCTATAAGGCATTTGAGCTTAAGACGGGATCAAAGTACATTACTTTGTAGACAAGGCACATATTGACCTCAAGTCTAAGGACTTCTATCTCCCACACGTTGATCATACTTTAGACAAGTATAACAAACATTATATCAGCAGGGTATACTAATACTTCCAAAGTATCCATGTGTCCATCACGAGTAGCCATTATTCATAGCAGGTGAGACATACTACATCCTCTAAGGATGTGATGCAGACCACATGTCGACTTATCACATATCATCGATATCCATTCTCGATGATCATTAGTCGAGGCAATTTTAAGAGTTACATTTTAATATTAATAACTCACACTATTAATAACAACGTAACCTCCAGGGATGCATATTATAGAATATTACAAATAATCAATTAATAATTCAATAATTGCAAATGCCAAAATATTAATCTCCATTAATAATAATACGAATGTGTATAAAGTACATTTGTCCTAATACAGATTGTCTCAAAGACATAATATACTTTCAATCTCCCACTTGGCGTAGAGCCAATCTCCAACATATCTAATGCCCATATTCTCAAAATGACCATTATGCTTGACTAAGCTTAATGGTTTAGTGAATGGGTCAGCTAAATTATCGTCTGTGGAAACATAGTCTAATCTAATCTCTTCAGTCTCCACCATCTCCCTGAGTATGTGGTACTTCCTTGGTACATGCTTATTTATGATGGTTGATCTTGGTTCCTTAGCTTACACAATCGCACCAATGTTGTCACAATAAACCGTTATTGGACAAGTGGCACTTGGAATAACCCCTAGTTCCTTCAGGAACTCAGATATCGCGACAGCTTCTTTACCAGCTTCCGATCCAACAATGTACTCAGTTTATGTTGTCGAATCAACAGTTGTAGCTTATTTGGAACTTTTCCAGCTTACTGCTCCACCATTGAAAATGAACGTGTACCCATATTGAGATTTGTAGTCATCAACATCCTTCTGGAAACTAGCATCAGTGTACCCAGTAGTAGCTAGTTTTTCTTCCCCACCATAGACTAAGAAGTAATCTTTAGTTCGTCTAAGATACTTAAGAATACTCTTGACTGCCTTCCAGTGTTCTTCCCCAAGATTCTGCTGGAATTTGCAAGTCATACTAAGTGCAAATACCACATCTGGCCTAGTACAGGTCATGGCATACATGATCGATCCTATAGTCGAAGCATATGGGATCGTTTTCATGTGTTCAAGTTCTATAGTATTAGAAGGACCATCATTGTTAGATAACTTGATGCCTTATACCATAGGTAGATCGCCTTTCTTGGAATTTTCCATATAAAAACGTCTAAGCACTTTGTCTATGTAGACTGACTGTGACAGCCCCAACAATCTATTAGGTCTATCTCTATAGATCCTAATTCCCAGAATGTAGCAGGCTTCACCTAAATCCTTCATCATGAAGGTACTGGACAACCACTCTTTGACTGACTGCAGGAGAGTCTTATTGTCTCCTATTATTAATATGTCATCTACATATATGATAATGAAGGCAATACTCTCATCTTTGCATTTACTATAAACACATGGATCATCTTTGCTTCTGACGAAATCAAATGACTTGATAGCCTTGTCGAAGCAAATGCTTCAACTCCTCGAGGCTTGCTTAAACCCATAAATGGACTTTTGTAGTTTGCATACAACATTTGGTTTGTACTCAAGTGAAAAACCCTCATGTTTTTTCATAAACACCTCCTCAACTAGATTACCATTGAGGAAAGCAGTTTTGACGTCCATCTGCCAAATGTCATAGTCATAATATGCAACTATTGCAAGCAAAATCTGAATGGACCTAATCTTACCAACAGGTGAAAAGGTTTCATCATAATCGACCCCAGGCCGTTGATTATAACCTTTAGCCACCAATCTTGCTTTATAAGTCTGTACATTACCATATACATCAATCTTCTTCTTGAAGACCCATTTGCATCCTATGGGTCTAACCCCTATCGGCAAATCAATCAAGTTCCAAACTTGATTTATGTACATTGAGTCCATCTCAGATTTCATGGCTTATTTCTATCTCTGCGAATCAATGTCTAACATAGCTTTGCTGTAGGTTGTAGGTTCATCGTCATCAAGAATATCTATCTCATTGTGTCTTTCAGGGGGATGATGAGTCCTAGTGGTCCTACGGAGTTAATTATTCTACGTTTCAGTGTTTGTTGCATTCTGATTGTGAGAAGGTCTTTGTGTATTGGACAATCCACCACCTTGAGAGCTTTCAGGGATGTCATTTTCATGTATTTCCTAAATGGAATGATGTACAACCATTGTATAATCTTCCATTGGTTGTGTATGAGAGTCTTGCATTTCTGTACTGTCTCTCACAACACTCCCTCTGGCTGAAGGGCGTACTCTAAGTACCCAATTTTCACCAGATACTCCCACTGAATCCTTGTTTAGGTCATTCGACAAGGGTTCAACTTCTGTGTTATCTTGTGGTTCTTGAATTTCTCAAGTTCTATCTCTGTGCAGCTATGTTCCTTGTAGACATATTTTTCTTCAAGGAAAGTTGTGTTCCTGGAAACAATGACCTTATGTTCTCCAGGAAAATAGAAGTAGTATCCCTTAGTTTTCTTTGGATACCCCACGAAGTAACATTTTTCACTTTTAGATTCCAACTTGTCAGTAAGCATCTTCTTAACATATGCAGGGCACCCCCAGGGTCTCATATGTTTAAGAGCTGGCTTCTTGCGGCACCATATCTCATAGGGTATCTTTTCTATTGACTTGGAATGAACCCTGTTCAGAACATATATAGAGGTTTGTATAGCATGTCCCCAAAGGTATGTAGGTAGACATGAGGAGCTCATCATGTATCGAACCATATCCAATAAGGTTATGTTTCTCCTTTCGGCAACACCTTTCAACTGTGGCATTCCAGGAGGTGTCCATTCTGACTGGACTCCATGTAGCTTTAAGTAATCTAGAAAATCCTTGCTCAAGTATTCACCTCCTCGATCCGATCGAAGGGTCTTGATACTTGTTGCAAGTTGTTTCTCTACTTCCGACTTGTACTCTTTGAACTTCTCAAAAGCCTTGGATTTTTGTCTCATAAGATACACATATCCATACCTTGTGAAGTCGTCAGTAAAAATGATGAAGTATGGGAAGCCTCTTTTAGCTTGAGTTTAGAATGGCCCACATACATCAGTATGGACCAACTCAAGCACCTCCTTGGCTCGCACACCTTTCCCAGAAAGTGGTTTATTGGTCATCTTTCCTCTTAAGCAAGATTCGTAGTTAACATAAGACTCCAAGTCAAATGGTTTGAGGTAGTCTAACTTCCTCAACCTTGCTATCCTTGATTCGTTGATATGACCGAGTCTGCAGTGCCATAGGTAGGTAGAGTTTCTATTACTTATCTTTGCTAGTTTATTTTGTACATTGAATATCTCTCGACTACAGTTTAGTGTATATAATCCATCCACAAGAGGAGCAGTTCCATATATAATTTTATCAAAAGACAATACTTGACTACCATTATAAATATACGAGAAAAAACCCTCCATGTCCAAAACTGGGATAGAAATGATATTCCTCGTTAAAGAGGGTACATAAAAGCAATCATTCAACACTAAACAATAGCCAGAAGGTAAATTTAATCTATAAGTCCCTACGCGCTCAACATCTACTCGTGCTCCGTTTCCAACGCGTAGGTCTACCTCCCTTGATCCAATCTTCATGCTATCAGTTAGCCCCTGCACATTTGTACAAATGTGTGAGCCACAAGCGGTATCCAATACCCAGGAATGACAGTTATTTATAGACATATTTATTTCAATGACGTACATACCTTGTCCACCAAAGACAGGAGCACCTAGCGTTTTTCCTCCTCCTGGTGTCGTGCAGTCCTTCTTCTAATACCCATTCTTGTGGCAGTTGAGGCATTCATCCCTAGCCGGATTTACCTTCTTCTTCACACCTCCATTAGGCTTCATAGCTGAGGGCGCATCGATTGCCTTGTCCTTCTTCTTATGTCATTCCTTGCCTTTCGGCTTGGGTCGGCTAGAAAAGCTCACCATGAGCACAGCTTTACCTTTGGAAGTGGAGGACTCAAAGGTCTTGAGCATGTTGTGCAGCTCCGGCAGAGTCACCTTCGTTCTATTCATATTGATATTCACTATGAAGTTCTCAAAAGAATGAGGGAGAGACTTCAAGATAAGAGTGGTAGCGACATTCTTTTCAAGCTTCGTTCCAATTGAAGTAAGCCTCTCTATCAGCCCTATCTTCTTCAACACATGCTGTGAGACTTGACCCCCTTCATTAAGCTTACACTTAAAGAGTTCTATTAGCAACTCATATTCCATAGTCTGGGATTGTGAGTCATAGAGACTCTTCAAGTGTTCGAGCATCTCATTGGGCCTCATGTTCTCATGTTTTCTCTGAAGTTCCATAGACATGGAAGACAACATCACGCACTGCGCTGAAGTGGTATCATCTAGGTGTTTCTGGTAAGCATCCTTATCAAATGAGGCATATTCAGTAGAGTCTGTCACAGGGACTGTTGGGAACACCGTGTCCAACACGTATTCTATTTTCTCTTGTCTCAGTACTATTCGCAAATTCCTTAGCTAGTCAAGATAGTTTGGTCCAGTAAGTTTGTTCATCTCAATAAACATTTTCAACGATAAGTTCTACATCTTTAATAATCTGAAGAATTAGATAGACTGGAAATCAAACTCAAGATCTATTTCCTATTATACACATTCGTTTAGGCTAATCAATATGACCTTTTGTTTAATTAGCTCCCACTATTTTAACATACTTCTACGACCCCATGGTAGAATACAAACCTATTTTAGTTGAGGTCATAATGGGCCAAGATCCAAGCCTATGTTATCTCCGCGTTTGCTTTGACTGATAACTTCAATAACACATCTTGGTAGGTTCTAAACCAATTGCAAAACTTATTTGCAACTCTTAGTTGATCAAATATTACATTTAATCTTGCGTCCTTAGATTAGTCCGACACTATGGCGCCAAGATTTGTCTAAGCAAATCAACCCTATTACACGACTGCGTTTATGTATCTAAGCAAATTTGGCCTTTGTGAGCAAACACTTTGGTGTAAATACCCACAAAAGTTTATCGTTTACCTTTACATTAAAACACATCTATCAAAGAGTCTGAGTCCTCATAGACTTAGAGAAAATGCTTTGGCATAAATACTCGTATCGCCGAAAAGGATTTTGTACTCTAACAATTATAATGGACGACGCGTTTTAATTTAGACTTGCATTTAAATTTTGGAGAACATTTTAATTCAGGGTTTTAACCAAGATCAACTCTTTTACGCCATATCCAATATGACATCTAACATCATGCAAAACTAAGGACACATATAGTTGGGAACCGTCAACCCAATATGCATGATGTAAGATGGTTTAATCAAATACTGGGCGCCTCATGCCCAGACAGTTATAGCGGACGCTATTCTAGAAATGTAAATGACAAACATTTTAACATTTAGCACATAAACATTATATTTATCAATTATACTGTATAATAATAATCTTGGGTTAAACATTCTGAACTCTGGAATTTTTTTTATTTTTTTTATTTCTGGATAGGTGGGGCCGCGACGCTAATCATTAGGGCCACGACGCCACTGAGGCAGAAGCCTTTCGGCTTCTGCAAAATGCATTAGCATCGCGGCGCTGCAAGGGCAGAAATATTTCTGCTTCTGCAATTGCATTAGCGCTGTGGCTCCCCACCATGGAGCCGCGGCGCTGCAGAGGCAGAAACATTTATGCTTCTGCAAATGCATTAGCGCCGCGACGCCTATTGTCCAGTGAGTCCAAGTTTTGAAACGAAGCATTAGCGCCACGACGCCCTACCATAGGATCGCGGCGTCGATGTCCTGACAAACGTTTCTGTGTTGATTTTCAAAATCGTTCAACCCCTAAATCCAATTTAGGGATCAATTCACAGGTCCTTCACCATCACCCACCATTATGAATAATGCCCATATCGACCATCATCCGTTCTTACTCGTTCTTAGCCGTGTAATGAGCCGGACAACACACTTTTGGCTTAGTTCGAGTTAGAGCGGAATGACTTCCTCGAGTTAGCGTAGGAGATAATTTAGGGTGATATCAAAAGGTTAACATTCGTTCATGACATGTAGGATTTCAAGAAACCTCGTTTTAATCCAATTTTATGTTTAACCCATATTATTACTTTATTCAATTGTTATATAACTATTGAACCAACCTGACTCTGATACCACTGTAGGATTTTGTTGGTTTCAAAGCATATAAGTAAGGTACAATGGAAGTTTAAAATTTTATTTCTTACTTACCCCAACAACATTTCTGGTATGGTTATACAACAATCAAACCTGTAACACAAATCATAAACTTACAGGTTATAATATCTGGAGTCTTTATCTACTATAAGGTGGACACGCGGTTGCCCTTCTGATTGCAAGCTCCAAGCTTCAATGTATTTCTCTTTCGGAAAGCTAGGAAATTCGGCAGAGGTTCGAGGGAGTTTTAATTCTAAGTCTCTAAGGCTTAGAATGATAATCTGAAATTAGTGTGTGAATAATTAAAAAAATGCCTCTATCTATAGTTGAAAAATAGGTCAAAACTGGATTAGGGTTTGACCTTGGGCCTGACCCAAAATTCGAGGCAGAGGCGCTGCGGCCCTAGGGTATGCGCGTCGCGGCACTCGACGTGCTCCTGCACTATCTCGATTTATTTTCTGCGCATTCTAAATTAAATCCAAAATCCAATTTTGACTTAATTAAATAATCATTATTCCTTTAAATATCTCGATTCTAAATCGAACATTTAATTTACTCTCTCAATATATCCTTAGATCGAACGGACAATAGACATAGTGTGACCCTACATACCTTCTCATATCGACATTAATCAAATTAAGGTCTACGAGGAACTCCTAGACGGCACTGCAAGACTAACTCAATATGTGAAGTACGTTTACGCGAATCCAGTAAACTTAACCTTTATGTGGTAAGATAAAATCCTTTCATTCACGACACACCCGATTAAGCTTAGGATTTGTCAAGTGTCTATCCAAATGACTTAATCATTGTATCTCATCTATATTAGTTGACAACTAGACCATATTCTAAATATGTGTATTGCGTTGGCCAACGACTTAGTCAACCTAATATCACTGAGAATTCGAGTGTTCTCTCAAAAATACATTCGAAGAATGAATCATAATCTTAGCTCAACTACCACCTTTAATTCACATCGTAATGTACCCAATACAAGCCGTATTTCAACGTATAAGACATTTGAGCTTAGGACGGGATCAAAGTACATTACTTTGTAGACAAGACACTTATTGACGTCAAGTCTAAGGACTTCTATCTCCCACACACTGATGATACTTTAGACAAGTATAACAAACAGTATATCAGCAGGGTATACCAATACTTCCAAAGTATCCATGTGTCCATCACGAGTAGTCATTACTCGTAGCAGGTGATACATACTACATCCTCTAAAGATGTGATGCAGACCACATGTCGACTTATCACATATCATCGATATCCCATTCTCGATGATCATTAGTCGAGGCTATTTTAAGAGTTACGTTCTAATATTAATATCTCACACTATTAAAAACAACGTAACCTCCAGGGATGCATATTATAGAATATTACAAACAATCAATTAATAATTCAATAATTACAAATGCTAAAATATTAATCTTCATTAATAATAATACGAATGTGTATAAAGTACATTTGTCATAATACAGATTATCTCTAGGACATAAATATACTTTCAGGCGCGAGGCTTGACTTCTTCTCAATCCTTTAACAACAAGAAGGAATGCTTCTTTATTTGAGCACAAGAATTTTCCTTTCCACCACCAATGTGGGAGAAATGCTTCATCCAAAAAGCAAAAAGAAATAATTCAAAATTTTATTTTTTCCTCCATTTCCCATTCATCAAACACCTTAAACCTAACAATTACTTTACAACAGAATCACCATTTTTTACGGATGTACATATTCATTTCTACCTGCAAAAATAACTTTTTGTTATGTATTTTTCTACCAAAAAGTTTATTTACATCTAGTATCCCTTGAAAGTTCATGTCAAGTGTTTTAATTGTGTTACTTGGTATGAAATGCTTCTTCCCATACTATCAATTTTCTTGTTAATTGCACTCTATAAATTTTTGTGATAAAGTCTACCCAAAAAGTCCCTTTCTCCAAATGCACCAACTCATCACGAAATAGAATAGAATCGAGCAGAAAAGTTCCGAATAAATAGCAGAGATAACTCTGACGCCATTGCTCATCAATGACCAATTAAAGTGGTAGTGGTCAACGCAAAACCCAATTGTTAAGAGTCGCACATCGAAAATGGAATGGGAACATAGACTCCTTATATGGACTTGGACAATCCTCACCCTACAAGCTAAATTTTGGGGTTGAGTTAGGTCTAAGATCCATTCTTTAGATGGTATCAGAGCCAGACTCATTTCAATTATTTGTTCATTGATGTTGGTCCCCCAAATTATATTGTCCACGCTCAATTTAACGAGGTCTAGGTTTATGGGGGAGTGTTAAGAGTACTACATCGTAAATGGAATGAGAATATGGAATGAAATAATACATGAACTCCTTAAATGGACTTGGACATTGCTCACCCTACAAGCTATCTTTTAGGGTTGAGTTAGATTCAAGATCCATTTTTTACATCAATGACCAAGCATATACAGCTGGCCATGAAGCACATCAAAATTGTGCTTTAATAGGTGGCTGCATACTCATGGTTAACTTGTGCTTGGATTATTGACCGTATTGACCAAGATAGAGCACTGGCCATGTCGAGCAGAGGGCCTAACTAGTTATTGTTGGTGCCAATATTGCTTCTGTTTAGGGCCGACTCAATCCCCAACCAAGTGAAGCACTTGCTTTAGGGCTAGCAACATTTTAGTCCTCAAAAGTTAGTATTGTTAGATATATAATTTTTAATCTTCTATTTATATATTAATAGTTAATAAATTTCTTCTCCCTTATCCGTTAGTATAACCTAATTATTATTTTATCAATCTTCTATTTTTTTTTTCTCTACAGGGCTAATCTACCATGCACATCACCTAATTATTTTTCTCTATTCCTTTAATCAATTAAGCCTATCTAACATATAAGCCAACCTATTCTTATTTATGGCCAGGGTTTCAAAAGTACTTCTCAAAAAAATATTTTTTTAGCTTCTGAAAAAATAATTTTTGCTACTACTTAAAAATACTTATTTGTTTTCATAAAAGCTTGACCAAGCACTTTAATTTGCTTAAATAAACACTTTTTATTTATTATAAAAATCCACTTTTAGGTTCTCAAATGTTTGACGAAAGACTATATTTCTTACTCACAGAGAGTGACATACAAATCAATTTTCGTCCTTTCAATAGGATAATAACCGAAACATGAGATGATGACCTATATTTTAACTTTTAATTTTAATTTATATTGTCTGTTTTAACATGTTTCTGATCATCAGATTTATAAAATTTCATAGAAATAGGATGTGCTTGACAAAGAAACCTATTCAAGGAACCACTTAGATAACATACATGTTTGTATTTAATCGAAAATAGTATATGTATCTTTACAAGGTATGGGGGTAAAGCTCCACACACCTCATTCTTCCTAAACCCCACTAATTATAGTGGGTATGTTGTTACTTGTTTGTATGTAATTTTGTCAACCTATCTCATTACAGAGTAAGTCTAATATATATAGACCTTTAATCATTAGCCACACATCCTAACCCTTCAAATATTTTGAGTATCTTTTTATAATACATATGGAGCGAATTAAATTTCATTAAAATAGAAAGTAAAGTTCTACTTATGCATGTAAATCATAATATGTCAATTAATAAATTCCAGTTTAACAATTGAACAACAAAGTTAATTTAATCAAATAAATTATTCCTTCTTTTAGCAAATAAACTGACATTTTATTCACCAAGTGCGCTTTACAATTCAGATAAAAAAAAACAGCAGCAACCGAGCTTCATCAGCCTCAGAACCTGTTTCCTTCTATACTATCCAGCAAAACATCCTATGTCTTGGCCATCCACACACTACATCTTCTTTGTACTACTCCCATTACTTCTATACAAACTACTACCCCTACGGATAGAAATTCAACCTTGTCAGTTGCCTACTCAATTCTATAGTGAATGTCACGGACTATAGTCTTCACAATCGCATCTTCACTTCTCTGCTTTTGTTGAAACACTCGACAGTTCCTTTCTTGCCAAATTTGGTAAACAGCACAAGCTATTGTCATCCGATACACTTATGCTTCTGGACTTTTCCCTTTGTAGTGACTGCTTGCCCATTCTACTTCAGCTTTCCAATCAAGTACTTGTCTATTAATCCCTTGTCAGTTCAACATTCTCCTATTATATTGAGCATTCAAACAGCAAGTGAGCCACAGTTTCAGTAGTAGCAGGACAGAAGGAGCACTTAGCATTATCCAGTATACCATATTTCACTAGTTTCTCTTTTCTGAGCAACCTTTCATATATGGCCAGTCGAAGAATGAAGATCCATTTAGTTGAGCCCATGTTGTTACACACTAGCTTCTTCCATGACACTTTTAACAGGCTCCCCCTCAGCTGTTTATACATTTTCTGAATTGACAACTTTGACATTTGCATTAGATCATCCTCAAAGAGCCCTGCTGCTTCAAATATGATCTCTGTCTTTAGAATCTTCTTTATTATCCAAGAGGCCATCTTTGTCTCAATATCCCAAACATTTCTTCCTTTTCCATAATAGGCATGTACCCATTGTACCCACAACTTGTCCTTTTTTGCACATAAGTTCCACAGAAACTTGCAAATGGTTGCCTTGTTCCATGTTAGTATATCTAGTATGTTTAGTCCACCTGCTAATTGAGGCCAACATAGAGTACTCCAAGCGATGAGTGCTTTCTTTAAAATTTCAGATCCCCCAGTCCATAAAAAACTTCTGCACAGTGAATTAATCATCTTTGTAATCTTCTTTGGAAGCAGAAAAATTTGGGCCAAGAAGAGAACACTCTTGACAAGCTGAGTTCTCCCAGCATAAGAAAAAAACTTACTTGTCCAAGAGGTGATTCTTCCCAACATTTTATCATGGAGGGGCTTACACTGGGCCACAGACAACTTCTTGGTGCTGAGAGGTACTCCCAAGTATTTTATAGGGAGCTCTCCTTTGGTATAGCCCAGTTCAGCTGGTATAACTTCTTGCTCTTCAGGTTGCACCCCACCAAAGAATATTGAACTCTTTTCTAAGTTTGCTTTCAATACTGAAGTTTCAGAAAACTCTTTGAGACACTAATTCAGCAGTTAGATAGACCATATATCTCCTCTACGGAACATGAGCAAATCATCAGAAAACCCCAGTTGTATGAGGTTCAATTTTTCACATTTGGGATGATAATTAAAATTTGGGTTCAACTTTAATGTTTTCAGCAGCCTAGTGAGATACTCCATTGCCAGTACAAACAAGAAAGGAGAGATAGGGTCCCCTTGTCTGAGTCCCTTCCTAGCCTTGAATGGAGTAGTTGGCACTCCATTTATGACTATAGAATAAGACAATTTTGATGAATTGCATGATCCATTTTATGAATCTTGCTGGAAACTGGAGACGCTCTAACACCTGCTCTAGATATATCCACTCAATGGAATCATAGGCCTTCTGCATATCCACCTTCATCATGCATCTAGGTGATATATTCTTCCTTTCATAGCCTTTAACAAGTTCATGGCTTAGAATAATATTGTCCGTTATCACCCTCCCTGGAACAAAGGCTGATTACCCATTATCCATCAGCTGATCCATAACACCTTGCATCCTCTGCAACAACACTTTAGCTATAATATTATAGAGCACACTACAACAAGATATAGGTTTGAACTGCTTGATTGTCACAGGATTTTGCACCTTGGATATCAATGTTACAGAAGTACAGTTTATAGAAGGACACATAATGCCTTGCTCAAAGAAATTCAGTACTGCCTTAGTAGTGTCATCCCCTATTACACTCCAAGCCTTTTTAAAAAATACAACATTCAAGCCATCCCCTCCCAGAGCTTTTTGATCATCAATACTCTGCAGTGCTTCCCAAACCTCCTTCTTTGTCACAGGCTCAATCAGCTTGAGCTGATGGTTTCTATCCAGTACTGGACCATTAATCATCACCCCATGTCTAATTGCAGGTAGTTGAGCAGAGTTGGACCCCAACAAACTTTTATAGAAGTCCAGGACCTCCTTTTCAATCCCCTTTCCTAGTTGAATTAGTTCTCCTTGGCTATTTTGCAAGCTTCTAAATATTTACAAGAAAAAATTACATGGTGTTACCACTTACTAACCAAGTCTCAAATCCACAAATAAAATAATTCTAATAATGCTTATTAAGTTTGGCTTCAAGTAAATATTTGATTGTATGACTTCGGTATGAAATTTCTACCATTTTATGCAATTATTTTGGGTACAACTGAAGAAAGCGATCTTGTAGGACCAAACCTTCTGCGAAACTGAATAAATTTTGACATTGTTAACACTTAACATATTAATAAGCGATATCGCTCTAGCCTAATAGAGATATTAATAGCAAACTAAATAGTTAATGAGTAGTGATACAACTAGCTAAATAGAAATATTAATCTAGCTTTGTTTCAATAGATATCAATAAAACGCAAAAGAAAATGATAATATTTTATCTATTTAAAGTAAAAATGAACTTCTCAAAGAAACTTCAATGATATTTATGATGTATCCAACATCAGCCCATCATCTTCATTAAGCACACCTGATTCAGCTCGTGACAAGGTTATCTTAACATCTTCACTTTCTTTCTATTTTTTTATTTTAGATTAAATTTTTAGCCCAAGGGCCTGCCCAACCCACGCACACTCAAGCCCACTGATCAGTGGGCTTACTCAGGCCAGACTAAAAAGCCTCGTCCTTATATGGGCTCTAAAATTTCAAGTCCAACCCTATCAAATCACGGGCTGGGTTGGGTTGGCCCATGGGCCTTAGCCCACCTGGACGACTCTAAAAGTTGAGGCATAGACATGGTCTTTCATTTGACTTTGCACATCTGAAAGCTGCTGTCTGATATCTCTAATTCTAACCTCTGTCCCAGAGAAGTGAGCTGTGTGTGATTACTTCAAACCATTCTTAACAAACACCAATTTCCTCCATACTTCATCCAACCTTGACCCCACCACATGATTTCCCCACCCGTCCCACATTTTGGACTAATATATCTTGAATTTAATATAGTCCAAATTATTTTATGAATTTAAATCCAATAAAATTTATATGCTCACAAATGCCCTTACTTCAAGACTTGTAGAAGTATCTAAATGTTTTGTAGACTAGGCTTGAAGTATTAACATGAGCTTCCTTAATTGCACTTCTTATTTGTCAATATTAGAAAACCATTACAGATCAATGTAGCGCAAATAAAACAAGAATGTTGAGCACTTGGAGTAAATGTCTATTTGATAACTTTGGTAGTAATTATGATCCACGTAAGATTAATCAATAACCCTTAGTGGTTTGACTTTCTTTCCTTGCATGGCAATTCTAGTATTGCTTGGATGAGTAGAATCAGGCACGTCTCTTCCAATTTCTTTACGGGTAGGACATTTCACCGCCAAAGTCTTTTTACTTTCAATAGAATTTACTTAATTAGTATTGGACAATGATTACTACTCCTATACCAATACTAACACTTAAAAGCCGCCTATGTGACCTCTATAAATAGAGGTATGCTCTTTCTTTAATCTGCAACAATTGCCGAGCTTACCAGTGATGTTAGGTGTATTTATACGTTTTTCCGCCATATTTTACATTTTTTTTTTACTTATTTTAAAGAACTAAACGCATTAAATACACCTAACATTTATTAACTTTGCGATGTCAAGCTAATATGTATGTTTTTATGGAAATTAGGTGCTTGAAATGTGACGATGCTTCGATTTTGGAGTAGAAAAAGCGAGAGACGAAGGTTGGAGGACTTTGAAGTTTGAGTAGAAGTTCCAAAAGTTAATGGGAGATGAATTCATGTTGAAAAGCCAAGTGTACGTCCGAAGAAGTAACTAAACACGAATGATGCGTGTAGAAATTGCATTGGCGCAGGGCGCCCAAGTCCAAGGGGCCCGTGATGTGCCTGTTATGGAAGAAAATTTTGGTCGACAAGTAGAAATCACAGGAAAATGAACCTGGCGTGGGGCACCCAGTACATATGCCCCGTGCCACGCCAGTACAAACCGACGGGAATTTTTATGTTAAGGGCAGTTCGGTCCAGACTTTTTTTTTTTACGTTTTTATCATAGGGGGGGACACTTTTATCACAAGGGAGTTAAAAACTTTTGACCTAGGGAGAGCTTGGAGCCACCGTGAATTCTGGAGATTATTTGTTCTACCTTTCCTTCACCTTACTACTAGTTTTATGTGTCTTTGTATGAATTGTTGTTTTTTCTCCATGTCTATGTGGAGCTAAACTTCGCATTCTAGGGTTGTGGCAAACCATAAATATTGATATTTGGAAATTATTTCTATCTTAATATGAGTTATTGATTGTGATTGTTTCCTTTCTTCTGTTCATAATTGCTTGATTGCCTGCGTAACAGTCGAGTTCTATTTACTATCTAATATCGTACTTGGGAAAGACCATATTTTATTAGAGAGGAAGTAATGAAAGTGTGATCTGTTTATCCCTAAAGTAGGGGAAGGATTTGTGGCTAGGATAGGAATATACCTAGACACCGAATTCAATTAGACATCGTGGACTAAATGCATTCTTAATAGGGCAATTTCATAGGAATATAGGCGACGAACTGTTCTGAATCGACGGGTAGTAGTTGGGGAGAATGCTACACGATTAATAATCCAGTTAATTAGCAATCGTCGATAATTAAGATTAAGGAGAAATAGTTTGATTGCTCAATAGTATTGGTGAACCAACCGCAACCCTTGAACATTCATATAATTGATAACATAAAACCTGCTATTTCTTAGTTAAAATTCATTATCTATTTTGTTTTATTTTAGTTAGTCTTTAATTAAAACCTTCAGATTTCATCTCTTGTACAGGTAATTAGGATAAATGGACTTCTAGGGTTAGTATTGTGACGAATATTATAAGTTCTAGGGTTAGTATTGGTGAACCAACCGCAATCCAGTTAAATGGGAGTAAGGGTTAGTATTGTGACGAATATTATCGAACAAGGGTATATGTGAAACGACATTGTTTACTAACAATATTGGTGAATGATTGGTCTAAGGAGAGAGTTGATCTTGCACAAGAAATTGACAGATTTGGCTTGGTTGTGCATAACTTGAATGCAGATTTGAGTGCAAAGGTTGATGCGTGCAAAACCCAACAATTTAGTGATGAGTTGTGTGAAGTTGAAAAAAATCTTCTAGGCCAAATTGAGGAGCTAAACCTAGAATACCAATCATTAAATCATATTTTTCTTGATGGTGCCAATGTTGAGAAAAGTTCTATAGAGTCATGTGAGGGAGTATATAATATTAATTTTGGAGACTTGAATGTGTGCATATATGAGGATGTAAATAATAGTACAATTCATGAGTTAGGACGCATTAGACCTCATTCCAATCATTTTTCCATATTGTGTTCAGATTGTAAGATAGTAATCGAGCCATCTGAGTTTATGGGGGAGACAAAGGGTAAGGATGAGAGTTCCTACATTCTTGAATTTGTTGTGCCAACAAGTGAAAATTACATCTCCTCTAAAGGACGAGAAGTACAGAGTGAAAAATCTATTACTTGGCCTGGTTATCTTTGTAGCCCCACCAAAGGAGCATAGCCACAGACTGGATGCCCTGTTAGGGGTACAATTTATAAGTTCAAGGTGAAGAAAAACGTTGGTTCGCGTCGTGCCGCGACATTATATCAAGCACTTGTTGGGAGGCAACCCAACATGTATTTTTATTTTTTTAGTGTTATGTTTTGTTTTATTTTTATTTCGCAGTTTAGGAGAAGTCTAAGTACATGAAGTTGAAGTCGAGGAGCATGTTTGAGCTTAAGTGTGGGGTCGTCCCAACCCTTGATGTTGAGGATCATGTTGCTAGCTAGGCCCTAGAGGGTCTCAGAGATTATTTCTCACCCTTGTTTTAATTTTTTTCTCTGCGATCCATGCC
Organism: Anisodus acutangulus; assembly: GCA_029783415.1. Classification (NCBI taxonomy): domain Eukaryota; kingdom Viridiplantae; phylum Streptophyta; class Magnoliopsida; order Solanales; family Solanaceae; genus Anisodus; species Anisodus acutangulus. Next base: position 1,755,829 of record CM056499.1, read on the forward strand.
TTGAGGACAACACATATTTTTAAGTGTGACATGGGGTACTTCCAATACTTTTGAGGTCGAGGATAATTATGTCATGGGAATTTTTTAAAGTAATTCTTAGAGTCTTGATATAAAAAAAATGAGAAAATCAAAACCCTTAGTGGTTTGACTTTCTTTCCTTGCATGACAATTCTAGTATTGCTTGGATGAGTAGAATCAGGCACGTCTCTCCCAATTTTCTTACGGGAAGGAAATTTCACCGCCTCTGTGACCTCTATAAATAGTGGTATGCTCTTTCTTAAATGTGCAAAAATTGCCGAGCTTACAAGCCACTCCAAGTCCGCCTTTGAGAGGTATGATCCTTTATTTCTTCTACGTTTTCATTGTCTTCTCTTTCTTTTTTTTTTTTCCTTTGATGTTGCGATGAGTTTTCTTGTAGGCACAAATGAATAAAGTTCATTAAGGATCAACATAAGGTGTGAGAGAATCTCATTGCCTTCGTCACCTTGAGATTGACAAGTTGAACCACATTCAAAGACATATTCATGAAAATCATTATTACGGTTCACTTTTACGCGGAGGCATAAAAACTAGTGAGAATTTATGATAGTGCTCTAAGTTGGATAATTATTTTAGAGTTTCCACCTAATTTATAGGTTAATTAGGAAAACCAAGTGAAAGGGTTTATTAAAAAATATTTGAAAAATCCTATCTAAACTAGAGTTGATGTAAGGGTTTGGAGATCCCCGGGAAAGGTGTTAGACACCCCGGTATTAAGGATCCGTAGAATATGATTGACCTTTGAGTTATATAGCATGCTTTAAATGATTTAAATTGCTAAGTATTTAAAAATCCGTAAAATACTTGTCATTCATTTATTCAAAACTCAAAGTTTTTCTTTAAAAACAAAAGAGTTGGGCTTCCGCCAAAATAGTATGCATGAGAATAAATTAGTCAACTTATTTTCGAACTAAAAACACTCAAATATTAATTTGAGTAGAACTCCACTTTTAGTCCAACAAATTTGTCCAATAACACTTGCATCTTTTGAAAATCTTTTCAAGGTTTAAAATGAGTATAATCCTTTTAGAATGAAAAATTTGAGTTTTGAAAAGAGATAGAAAATCAAGTTCTTTCCTTTTATTCATGCTATACCCAAAGGTACAATTGTATCTCACATTTTACCAAAAGCTCGTATCCTCAATCCCATGTCCAAGATAGGTAACTTTTTTCCTTGTCCAAAAATCAACTAGTTGGGCTCAACCCAGAAAATTAGTTTTGGAAAATGTCACTTTTGGCCCAAGTTAAACCAAAGTAGTACTAATTTATTTCAATAAGTCTGAAACAACCTCATTTTGTTTTGAACCCTTTGAATTCATTTTATCTGTTTTCAGATTCCCTTTAAGTCAAAACAACCCATGTTTAATCTCTAGATTTTTTTAAAGTCAAAACAGTACATTTTTGGTTTCCAGATTTCTTCCAAGTAAAAGCAGTCCCGTTTTTGGTTTTCAAATTCAGAATTAATCAAGTTTGAAAATCATTTTAGGCGATCCTAACTAAACTATGTACATATCATTTTGCCTATCCTAGATTCATAACTACAAATGTTCCAATATTTATACAAAATATGTTTACTAAAAGTATATATACATATATATAAATTACAAGAATCTAAATGAGATCAAGCTCAGGCTGGTGGGCCTACCTAAGCCCACCAGTTTACTATTTTCACCCATAGCTGGGCCTTCAATGCGCGGCTACAAGTTACAGACTCGATCAAATGAAGCTTTAATTGGGTCTCAGTTGAACTGACGGGAAAAGGAAATGACATGCCCAAAAGACTTGTCTCGGCGTACCTCGGCGGCGAAGGGATGAGGAAAAAAGGAGAAACTCAGTGAGAAAGCACCTAAACCCATCACATGCAAATAAAAATTAAGAATGTACAAGCAACCAAATGAATTTTATTACAAGTTATGGAGGGAAGTAAAAGCAAATAGTGGACTCAACCCAATTTATATCATGTAATCAGTGGAGATCAAGCAACAAATATGATATGATATATATATATATATAAGGAGGGGTTTGTGAGGGTAGGTTGGTCGAAGTTGGGTTGGACACGAGTTGACATGAAAAATGGACTCAAAAGGTGGGGTGTCGGTTTCTCAGATTCACCGGATAATGTGGTGTTGCGGGGCTTGCACGGGTAGTTTAGGGTCGAAATGGGTTAAGATGTTTTGTGGGGATGTTCTATACATGTTGAAGGTTATATTGGTGGTCATGGTGGAAAGTTTGTGGAAACTGATCGGGACAGTAGGTTGACGGTATAGGGACTCGACCGGGATGGTGAGGGAAACGGTTGGGGTGTTCGGGTGGATTAGCGATGTTTTGGTCTAAGGCCTTTGGGGTGTGAATTGGGGAAGTGTTGTACGATGTTGTGGTGGAAATAATGAAGCAATTTGGACAAGGATTGTACACAAGGTTTCTAAGGAAAATCTCGGGTGCAAATCGAGTGAGGTAGGCCAAAAGGTCGGATAGAACCTTGGCTTGGGCGTAGTTAGAATCACAAAAGTTCTAACTAAACTTACACCGAAGGAAACCTTAGCTTGGGTTTAGCTAGATCACAAAACTTCTAACTAGACTTTCACCAAGGGTTTAACCCAGAAAATGATCGAGGTTTGGACTACAAAAGGACTGATGGCCCACAAAAGGACAAACTAAATTAACCAATACAAAAGTTGAATAACTTAGCAAAGTTGAGTAAAAATCAAGTATATTTCATAAATCTTCAATGTTTATTTAGATCAACTACATGTCCTATTTATACTAGTACTTAAACCCTTCTAGAAGACAACTAGATAAACACAATACATGAACCATTCGGCCACAATGGGAAAGGGATTAGGCTCGGCCGATTGGGAGAAACGAAATGCCCAACTCTTCATGTTCCCTAGGCCAACCTTTGGTGTCATCCAAGTAGATAAGTGCATGAACTAGTTAGTTCATGAATTACCTCCTTGGGAAACGTTGGAAGTTTCTCCTTCTAGTATGTATCTCGACTGAATGGAAAAGGGGAAATGTTTCGGCCAACTCTTCGTGTTCTCTAGGCCAACCATTGGTGTCATCTATGAAGATAAGAGCATGAACTATCTAGTTCATGAATCACCTCTTTAGAATCTAGGTTCCGCCGAATGGGAAACCAATCCTTCATATTTTCTAGCCCACCCTTTTGTGTCATCCATATAGATAAGTGCATGAACTAGTTAGTTCATGAATTATCTCCTTCGAATCTTCTTCTTCTAGATGGTTCTTGGCCTTGTCACCTTACTCTATTACACGACATAGTAATTATGTCCTAAGGAGAGCTAGTAGTTAAGCTAGGAATTAAAATAAGCTAAAAGAAAGTGGTCTCAGCCAAGACCTACATAAAAGAAAGTGGTCTCAGCCACTCCATAATTCATTCCATATTATTCATATCACCATATGACGGACGACAATCTTTAGCACTCTTCGCAAGTCACCTCTCGGCTCATGTTGGGAGCTTAAGCTCATGGCTTTTCTTTCATCAATCTCCCATTCTTTAACATAATTTTCCCTCAAATTCTCGTCATCTATATATGGGGATAAGTCTACAACATGAAACGTTGAACTAATACCTCCAATATTGAACAAGGCCGGAAGTTCTATGTTGTAGGCACTTTCCCCGAACCTTTCCAAATAAGGATCTGAATAAAAGACAAAAGGTTTTGACTCCAAATAATGTCTGCATTGGACCAAGGATCCCATAATATATAATGCCTCATCATAAGTAGACTAATGGCTCTGTGCATCACTCAATTTTGTGCTGGAGAAAAAGATGGTACCAACACCAATTCCACTAGTTTCACGTTCAACTTCAAATAGCTTTTCACAGTTTGGCAAAACTAGAGTCGGTGCTTCACATATCCTTCCCTAAAAGGTTTTAGATGTTCTTTGCGCTCCTTAGGACTATTCATACTCATCCTTTCTCATTAGTTCATTGATAGGGGTAACAAGAGTACAATAATCCCGAATGAAACGATGAGAAAAAGAAGCCAAACCATGGAAACCTCCTACCTTACTTACAATCGTAGGCTCGGGCCAACTTCGGATAGTTTCCACCTTGGATGAATTCACATGAATTCCCTTGGATGATACTATGTATCCTATGAATGGTCATAGTACAAGTAATTCCCTCATGGAACATTTGGGCACACACACTTTGTTCCCTTTGAAAAGAAAACCTTCTACTATGAAATAAGAACTATGAACTTTATGATCACATTCTATAAACTCGGGATATCGGTCATATAATTCCTTTGGAACTTCAAATCCAACAAGATGTTTTTCAAGCGCGGACAACATTACGTACCTCCGGGAAAGTGCTTCCACCACTATGTTGGCCTTGCCATATTTGTGCCTTGTAGAGAATGTGAAAGTTTGCAAGTATGCTACCCACTTAGCATGCCTTGGATTCAACTTTCTTGGCCCATTTAAATACTTCAAGGATTCATGATCCAAATATAAGACAAAAGGTTTTGGCCTCAAGAAAGAGCTTGGAGCATTACACAATCCAAATGGCATCACAAGACATTCGTACAAACCATACTTTGTCTTGAAAGACGTTTTCCATTCATCTCCCATTCATATCCTCATTTGATAGTAGCCACTCCTCAAATCTATTATGGAGAACAACTTGGCCCCACTAAACTCATCCAAAAGATCATCCAATCTTGGCATAGGGAACTTGTACTTCACGATGATGTTGTTGACCGCTCGACCATCCATACACATGCGCCAAGTTCCATCTTTCTTTGGTACCAACAAGGCGGGTACCGTACATGTACTAAGGCTCTCTCGGACAAAGCCTTTGTCTAGCAATTCTTGTACTTGTCTTTGCAACTCCTTGGCCTCTTTCGGATTGTATCTATAGTCTTTTATTAGCGGTAATCCGAGTGCAAGATCATCCATCAACATATCTTCCAATTCCTTCAAGAGTTCCTTCGAGTTAGCAGCTTCAATCGTATCACCCACAAGACTCTTCTTCTCTTCGCGCACCAATATATCTATAGAACTCCCCTTCTTCGACTCCTCTTCTATCTCGGATGTATAGAGCAAAAGGGCTTCGGACTTCTCCTTGCGTTTCTTGGCATTTTGGATCGTTATTTTCTTTACCTCACTAGGTGAAAATGCTATCAACCAGATCTTTTTATCATCCTTTTCAAAAGAATAGACATTATTTTCTCCATCATGTTGCACTTTCCTAACAAACTGTCATGGACGACCCAATAAAATATGACAAACATCCATAGGTAGGATGTCACACCATATTTCATCTTCATACATACCAACCCGAAAACTAACAAGAGCTTGTTGCATTACCTTTAGCCTTTTGTCTTTGTTCAACCGTTGGAGATCATATGGTTTAGGATGGTTACGGGTAGGCAAGTTCAATTTGCAAACCATTTCCACGGAGGCTACATTGGTAAAACTTTCTCTATCAATGATCATATTACATACTTTGTCATTCACCTTGAATCGAGTGTAAAATAGTTGCTCACTTTGTGTCTCCTATTGTTCTTCAAGTTGAACATTCAACACACGTCGGAGCACTAAACTTTCACCCACCTCCGCAAGATCAATATCTTCCTCTACGTCCTCTTTGACTTCGGGTTCCTTACTACAAAGCAATACATACACTCTTGATATTCATTACTTTCATACCTTGGGCTATTTTGTACAACCCCGGGCATGGAATTTTTGCTCACGACATGCCCCGCAAATTCTTTTCTCAATATTTGCGCTTGTTCCGCAAATAGGTCACTTATGATCCTCCGTAGTTCTTTCTTTATGTTAGCCATAGCGTCAAGGCATGGCACGGGAACACCTTGCTCTAATACCAAACTGATGTATATAAGGAGAAGTTTGTGAGGGTAGGTTGGTCGAAGTTGGGTTGGACATGGGTTGACACAAAAAATGGACTCAAAAGGTGGGGTGTCGGGTTCTCGGATTCACCGGACAGTGTGGTGTTGTGGGGCTTGCATAGGTAGTTTAGGGTGAAAATGGGTTAAGATATTTTGTGGGGATGTTCAAGACACGTTGAGGGTTATATTAGTGGTTGGGGTTTAGTGGTTGGATAGTGCTAAGGTGGCAGAAACTTATCAGGACAGTAGGTTAATGGTATAGGGACTCAATCGGGATTGTGATGGAAATAGTTGGGGTGTTCGGGTGGTTTAGTGATGTTTCAGTTTAAGGCCTTTGGGGTGTGAATTGGGGAAGTGTTGTAGGATGTTGTGGTGGAAATAATGAAGTAATTTGGACAAGGATTGTACACAAGGTTTCTAAGGAAAAGCTCGGGTGCAAACCGAGTGAGGTTGGCCAAAGGGTCGGATAGAACCTTGGCTTGGGCGTAGTTAGATCTCAAAAGTTCTAACTAAACTTACACTGAAGGTAACCTTAGCTTGGGTTTAACTAGATCACAAAATTTCTAACTAGACTTTCACCAAGGGTTTGACTCAGAAAAGGATCGAGGTTTGGCCCACAAAAGGACAAACTAAATTAACCAACACAAAAGTTGAATAACTTAGCAAAGTTGAGTAAAAATCAAGTATATTTCATAAATCTTCAATGTTTATTTAGATCAACTACATGTCCTATTTATACTAGTACTTAAACCCTTCTAGAAGACAACTAGATAGACACAATACATGAACCATTCGGCCACAATGGGAAAGGGATTAGGCTCGGCCGATTGGGAGAAACGAAATGCCCAACTCTTCATGTTCCCTAGGACAGCCTTTGGTGTCATCCAAGTAGATAAGTGCATGAACTAGTTAGTTCATGAATTACCTCCTTGGGAAACGTTGGAAGTTTCTCCTTTTAGTATGTATCTCGACTGAATGGAAAAGGGGAACTGTTTCGGCCAACTCTTCGTGTTCTCTAGGACAACCATTGGTGTCATCTATGAAGATAAGAGCATGAACTATCTAGTTCATGAATCACCTCTTTGGAATCTAGGTTCGGCCGAATGGGAAACCAATCCTTCATGTTTTCTAGCCTACCCTTTTGTGTCATCCATATAGATAAGTGCATGAACTAGTTCGTTCATGAATTATCTCCTTGGAATCTTCTTCTTCTAGATGGTTCTTGGCCTTTTCACCTTACTCTATTACACGACATAGTAATTATGTCCTAAGGAGAGCTAGTAGTTAAGCTAGGAATTAAAATAAGCTAAAAGAAAGTGGTCTCGGCCAAGACCTACATAAAAGCAAAAAATAAACATGTTTCTTCTTGGATCGTCACGTCCAATCTTCAACTCCACTCCATATTCCATTCCATATTACGCATATCACCATATGACAGACGACAATCTTTGGCACTCTTCGCAAGTCACCTCTCGCCTCATGTTGGGAGCTTAAGCTCATGGCCTTTCTTTCATCAATCTCCCATTCTTTAAGATAATTTTCCCCAAATTCTCGTCATCTATATATGGGGATAAGTCTCTAACATGAAATGTTGAACTAATATCTCCAATATTGAACAAGGCCGAAAGTTCTATGTTGTAGGCGCTTTCCTCGAACCTTTCTAAATAAGGATCCGAATCAAAGACAAAAGGTTTTGACTCCAAATAATGTCCGCATTGGACCAAGGATCCCATAATAGGGGCAATCTTCAACTCCACTCTATATTCCCTTCCATATTACGTATATCACCTAATCTGGAATCTATGGTGGAAAAACTTAGAAAACTAGTTAAAGAGGATGAGTTTGCACCTTCATAGTATTAATTGATTATTAAGCCTTGAATGTCAGATTAATTAATGGATTTGACTCATCTAAGCATGTATTTTATTAATTAGTGACTAATTGGCTTGAATCTTCCAATTTTGTAGAGAAATTGAATATGAAAAAGCAAGGGTTTATGCCTAATTTAGTGTTTTTATCTTGAATGATGTAATTGACATATATTTGAGTTAATTTAGCAATTGTATAGTGGAATTAGACTTCAATAATGTTGGATTACCAATTTCACTTCCGAAATACCCATTTTACTCTTGTGGGCCCGTTTCCCCTTTTCCCATAGTTGGTTTCAATCTTAAGAATAGTGTAGTGGTATGGGTATTGTTAGCTTCCATTTCTAACTTAGATTTCAATGATGACTAGACTTAGCGTACTGAGATCATCAGAAAAGAAAGGCTATGAAGTGATCGTTGGTGACTTTCTCTCGGCATTCAGGTAGGTTACAACTTACCTTTTGGTTAGACTCCGGTTAGCGAAGCATATGTAGGGTTAGTAATTGTTGGAGAAAGCATATACACGTATGGGTATGAAGTTGGGATGAATCACTTATGTTGGTACTATTGTTGATTGTGATTGTTGCTTTATTTGATTTAGTGGCTCATCATCACGTACACGATACTAGATTTGACGTATGTAGAGGAAGAATTGATTCACTCTTGACATGATGATTATGTGTCCATGTGTGGAACGATTGACTTGATATATTCTTATTGGCATCTAATATCATTCATACATGCATGATCGTGCATATTGGATTGGTTTGCGCGCCACAACATATATATATATATATATATATATATATATATATATATTAGATGGGGTTGCACGTTCCGCAACATATACATATATAAGATTGGTTTACTCATTTTGCAACATATACTTATCCTTATATTGGATCGGGCTGTGTGCCACAGCAGGTACATAAACTTTGTGGGTCCCCCATGGATCATGACTACCGGGACATAGAGGTATTCTGCTCGGAGTGTGTGTGTATCATTGCATTGCGTATGTATTCATATTCTCATATTCATACTCATTGTATTCAGACTTGGTAATTAAACTTGTGATGCTATTCTTGGACTGTGTAGTGGTTGTACCTGATTGTGAGCATGTTTATCTTTTAGTCTGTTTAATTATATATGTTATCTAACTGTTGTCGGCCTGTGATACTTACTGATACACATTATTTGTACTGATACTACCTTACTACATTCTTTTATGAGGGTAGAGTTCGTGACGGGATCCACTTCCTCTCATCGAGATTGATTTCCCTAGGCATAACTATCGAGCATCCAGGGTGAGCACATGAGTGGATCTGCAGCCCGAATGAATCTCTTATTATTTACTTGTCTTATTGTTATTCCGATACAATATTCCACTATTCATACCTGTATTTATTTTCAGACTCATATTATATAATAGAAGCTCTTGTACGGTCGTAGACCAGATTCTTGGGGATTTATGTATTATTCCGCACTCTCTCTTATTTTATCCTAGAGCTGTTATTAGTATTATTAATGAGATGGGTTTACTTTATTGTTGATCAAGTGGTGATTAAGAGATGGGTTCACCTACCAGGCGGGAAAGAGGTAGGTGTCCGCACGTTCCTCTATTTGGGACGTGACAAGTTGATATCAGAGCCCTAGGTTACCCAATCTATAAGTACAAAAGCATGTCTAGTAGAGTCTTGCGGAATGGTACGAAGTGCTCCGTACTTTTTTGCGAGAGGCTATGTGGCATTTAGAAAACTTCAATTTCTTTATTCTTTCATGCTACTTTATTCAAATAGGTATCTGGAACGTTTGAATTGGTATCTAATTCATTTCTATTCTCTCACAGATGGTGAGGACACGAGTTGATATCATAAGGGACAACGCGCCTGAGCCCGCTGTTAGGGCTGGTGCGAGAGGACGAGGACATGCTAGAGGTCATGGCTGAGCCAGAGGTCGTGGTGATACACTGTCCAGAGGTAGGGCCCCTGTGGATAGACATAGGTGGGCACAATCAGTGTCTCTAGAGCGTGAGCCAGAGAGACAGAGCATGCAGCTGGGGGAGGTATGAGGCCAGCCCAGACTCACCCCGAGACCATGTCCGACCCAATATTCCAGGACACCTTGTCCTGTATACTTCTACATCTTGATTCCCAATATGTCGTGGGCGGTGCCACTACTCTAGGTGATTCTCAGACTAGAGTAGGGTTATAAACTCCTAAGCAGGGACAGACACCGGGGATGCAGCCTGCTGTTGCCATAGCCCTACGCATTGATGATATACCAACCCTTGAGGGCATTTCTAGGGTAGTAATAGACCAGACTTTGACACTTGTGGATTAGGAGCTTATTGACAGGTTCTTGAAAATTGAGCCACCCAGGTTTTATGGTACTCGTAGTGAGGATACGTATGAGTTCATTATAGATATGCATGAGAGGATTTACAAGGTGGTTATTGTGGAGTCTCATGGCATGGACTGTGTGTATTTCTAGTTTCACGGCGATGCAAAGGTGTGGTAGAGGTATTATATTCAAGGCAGATTAGTTGGTTCACCTCTACTCACTTGGGTTCAGTTTCATTAGGCCTTCTTGGGGAAGTATATGCCGCGTACTTTGAGGGATCAACGCAAGGATGAGTGTATCTATTTGCGTCAAAGAGGTATGTCTGTGGTGGAGTATGATGCCAGATTCTTATTTTGGCTCGGTATGCGACAAAGTTGATTCCGATAGAGGCATGGAGGGTTTGTATATTTATTGGTAGACTTGTGCTTCCACTTCATGTTGATTATCTTAATCTTGTGGATATAGGGTCTTCCTTCCAGGTAATAGTGGATCACGCGATGAGTGTTGAGTCTGCCATGGTTCAATCTTTTGGAGAGTCTAGTAAGAAGAGGCCTCATCAACATGGTGGGTTTAGTGGTTCCAGTCACATAGGTGGGGGTCAGTCTTCCAGGACCTATCGGTCATCCCCCAACCATCATGTTCAGTCCGCATTGCAGGCATCTTTTGGTGGCCCTTTTAGGAAGAGTGGTTATAGGGCCAGATAATCTCATAGAGGTTCTTTCTCTCGCCCAACTGACCGAGGTGGTCTATCTAGGTCTTCATCCTTCGTGTATCAGCCTCCAATGCCCAGAGTTTGTTATAATTGTGGTGAGTCGGGTCACCTCATGAGATATTACCCTCAATCTAGACAGAGTAGGACTCAAAAGTTTTTCAGGTTCTACACTCCGAGGACTCTGACATCTTCTAGTAGCCAGGGTGGTTCTTCAGTGAGAGGTGGTGATCAGTCAGGCTGCGGTGATTCTTACTCATCCAGAAGTGGACATTAGTCTGGTAGGGGTGGTTTTCAAGTCTCTAGGGGAGGAGTGCAGTTTAGCCAGAGTGGTCGTGGTGGTGCATATTGCTATACTTTTCCCGGTAGACCTGAGGCCAAGGCTTCTGATGTTGTGATCTCAGGTAATAATTATGTTCGTTATCGGCTGGCTACAGTCTTGTTTGATCCAGGGTCTACTTTCTCATATGTATCTACTTATCATTTGGTTGGTTTGGGATTTGACTTGTGATCGCCTTGATATGCCTATTCATGAGTCTACTTCGATTGAAGATTTAGTACTAGTTGATAGAGTCTATCGGTCTTGCTTAGTTACTTTTATGGGGTATGACACGATGGTATACTTGATGATCCTGGATATGCTAGACTTTGATATTATTTTGGGTATGAGTTGGTTGTCACCGTACCACGGGATCTTGAACTGTCACGCTAAGACATTTACCTTAACTATGCGTGGGATTCCTAGACTTGAGTGGAGGGGTACTCCGAGTCCCACTACGAAGAAGATCATTTCTTATCTGGTTGACAAGGGGTGTTTGACCTACTTAGCCCATATTCATGATACTAGTATTGATTCTCCATCCCTTAAGTTTGTGCCTATTGTGTGTAAATTTGCGAAGGTATTTCCTGCCGATTTGCCGAGTATGCCACCCGATCGTGACATCGATTTCTGCTTTGACTTAGAGCTGGGCATGCACCTTATTTCTATTACACCATATATGATGGAATTGGCTGAGTTGAGGGAGTTGAAAGAGAAGTTGCAAGATCTTTTGAGTAAGGGGTTCATTAAACCGAGTGTCTTTTCTTGGGTGCTCCCATTTTGTTCGTGAAGAAGAAGGATGGTATGGTGAGGATGTGCATAGATTACCGTAAGTTGAACAAGGTCACCATTCGTAATAAGTACCCAATTCATCGTATTGATGACTTGTTCGACTAGTTTCAGGGTGCTTCGATATTTTTGAAGATTGATTTGAGGTCAGGCTATCACCAGCTGAATATTCAGGCTGAGGATATTTCGAAGACGGCCTTTAGTACTCGTTATGTCATTTGGGCTTACAAATACCTAGGCAACTTTCATGGACTTGATGAATGGCTTTTTAAGACATATTTGGATTCCTTCGCCATTGTCTTTATCGACGATATCTTAGTGTATTCTAAGAGTAGAGAGGATCATGAGAATATCATTTGAGAATTGTCCTTGGGTTGTTGAGAGAGAAAGAACTTTATGCAAAAAAATTTCAAAGTGTGAATTTTGGCTTGATTCTGTGGCGTTCTTAAGCCACATGGTGTTGAAGTATGGGATTATGGTTGATCCTAAGAAAATTGAGGTTGTTAAGGATTAGGCGAGGCTCACTACTATGAACGAAATTCGTAGCTTTGTGGGGTTGGCCAGTTACTACCACCGGTTTGTGAAAGGATTTTCTTTTATTGTGTCTTACCTGACCCGATTGACTCAAAATGAGGTTCCTTTTCAGTGGTCCGATGCTTGTAAAAATAGCTTTCAATATCTCAAGACTTTGTTGACTATGACTCCGATCTTGGCATTACCCATGGAGGCTAAGGATTACTCAATTTATTGTGGTGCGTCCCATGTTAGTTTGGCCTTTGTGTTGATGCAAGAGGGCAAGGTCATTGCCTAAGCTTCCAGACAGTTGAAGATCCATGAGAAGATCTACCCTACCCACTATTTAGAGTTGTTAGCGATGGTCTTCTCTTTGAAGATTTGGAGGCATTATCTTTATGGGGTTCATTGTGAGGTGTTTACCGATTATTGTAGCCTTCAACACATGTTCAGTTAGAAGGATCTCAATTCTAGGCAGTGTAGGTGGATAGAGCTTCTGAAGGATTATGATATCACCATAATTTACCACCAGAGAAAAGATAATGTGGTAGTTGATACCTTGAGCCGTAAAGTAGTGAGTATGGGTAGTTTAGCTGGGTTGGTTACTTCAAAGCGTTCTTTAGCCATGTAGGTTCAGAATTTAGCTAACAATTTTATGTGACTTGATATTTCAAATCCGACCAAGATTTTAGTGTGTGTTAAAGTGAGGTCATCTCTCTTGGAGCAGTTTAGGGCTCAGCAGTTTAAGGATGCTTGTTATGCAAGATTCGTGATAATTAGCAGCGTGGTAAATCCAATGAGGTCGTGTTTGATGATGAGAGGGTATTGAAGATCAAGGGACGTGTGTGCATTCCTCGTATTGGTGGTTTGATTTATTTGATATTTGGAGGAGGAGCATAGTTCCAGACATTCCATTCATCTGAGTGCTACTAAGATGTATCGTGACTTAAGGCAACATTACTGGTAGGGTCAGATGAATATGGACATTGTAGATTTTGTTGCTCGATGTGGGAATTGTCAGCAAGTCAAGTATGAGCACCAAAGACCTGGCGGTGTGCTTTAAAGGATGACCATTCTTAAGTGGAAGTGAGAAAAGGTCACCATAGATGTCGTTGTAGGTCTTCCGAAGACCTTGGGAAAGTTTGATTCAGTTTGGGTTATTTTGGATAGGCTGACGAAGTCTGTGCACTTCATTCTGGCTCACGCTACTTATAATGCAGAGAAGTTGGCCAGGATTTACATTTGTGAGGTTGTGAAATTGCACAGAGTTCATATTTCTATCATGTTTGATTGAGGTCCGCAGTTTACTTACCATTGACGTTGCAGGAAGAGTTGGGCACTCAGTTAGATCTTAGGATCGCTTTACATCCCCATACTGATGGACAGTCTGAGAGGACTATTCAGGTGCTCGAGGATATGTTGATAGCATGTGTCATTGATTTTGGTGATCATTGGGTCCAGTTCTTACCCTTAGCAGAGTTCATGTACAACAATAATTATTATTCCAGCATTGATATAGCGTCGTTTGAGGCTTTATATGGTAAGAGGTGGTATTCTCCTATTGGGTGGTTGGATGCTTTTGATGTTCGACCGTGGGGTACAAATTTGTTTAGGGTGTCTTTAGAAAAAGTGAAGATTATTTAGGAAAAGCTTCTGGCACCTCAGAATCAGCAAAAGATATATGCGAACTGGAAGGTCCAAGATCTAGAGTTTATGGAGGGTGAGCAGGTTCTTCTGAAGATATTACCCATGAAAGATGTGATGTGATTTGGGGAGAGGGGCATGTTGAGCCTGAAGTACATTGTTCTATTCGAAATTCTTCATCGTGTTAGCGGTATTTCTTATGAGTTGGTCTTGCCACCAAGACTGTCAGGTATTCATCCGATGTTCCACATTTCTTTATAGAAGAATTACCATTCAGACGAGTTTTATATCATTCGTTGGGATTCTGTGTTGCTTGATGATAATTTGTCTTATAAGGATGAGCCGATAGTAATTATAGATAGGCAAGTTAGGAAGTTGAGGTCTCAGGAGATAGCTTCCGTTAAGGTGTAATGGAAACATATTCCTATTGAGAAGGCTACATGAGAGACCGAGTCCGATATGCATGCCAGATATCCCCAGTTGTTTGCTGACTTAGGTACTTTTCCCCCCGTTTCTTTCCTTATCGCTCAAGGACGAGCGATTATTTAATTGGTATCTGATGTAACTACATATTCAGTCATTATGTGCATGTTGACCATTTTACCCTTGTTGATCCAAATCTCGAAGATATCAGGTGATCCTAGTGAAAACTGAAAGAATTAGAACCTTTACGTGAAAGCGTTAGACCAATAGTTGACTTTTGGGTAAACATACCTTTTTTGGAATTCCATCGATTTTGTGAGGTATGGATGGTCATTTATGACTTTGTGGGATAGTTGGTTCGGTTCCGAAGGCTCTTAGGAGTGTTTTGACTATTGGTTGAAGTGTTGGTTTTAGGCCATTGGGAGTTAACTTGATTAAATTGACCTCCGATGGGAATTTTGAGACCATGAGTGAGTCCGTAGCATGTTTTTATATTTGTATGCATATCTGGGTTGTGTCTAGGAGGTCTCAGGTGATTGTCAGAATGTGGGGTTAAATTTATGGAATCAGGAAGTTGTTGGTGCCTTATACCATCACTGGGGCGAGCGTATGGTCATTGGCGCGGGTGCTGGGATTGTTGCTTGGACCGCTGTAGTGGACAGTTGACCGGTACAGCAAAGAGTTGGTTTTGTGGTGCAGTGGACCTTTAACCGGGCCCCGCTGCAGTGGACCTTTGACCGCTGAAGCGGACGATGGGGAAACAAAACCCTTTTAAGTGTTAAATTAAACCCTTTATTTCCCATTCCCAAAATTATTCCTCCATAGCATCTCAAGGGCGATTTCAAGTGTTTCTAGGTGGATTCTTCTTAGGGTAAGACTCCTTAACCTTGTATTCCTTAAATTAGCTTTCCTAATCTTGAATCTATGGTGGAAAAACTTAGAAAACTAGTTAAAAAGGATGAGTCTCCACCTTTATAGTATTAATTAATTATTATGCCTTGAATTTGAGATTAATTATGGATTTGACTGATCTAAGCATGGATTTCATTAATTAGTGACTAATAGGCTTGAACTTCCAATTCTGTAGATAAATTGAATATGAAAAAGCTAGGGTTTATGCCGAATTTGGGGTTCTTATCTTGAATTATGAAAGTGACATGTTCTTGAGTTAATTTAGCAATTGTATAGTGGAATTATACTTCTATAACATTGGATTACCAATTTCACTTTGGAAATACCCATGTTACCCTTGTGGGCCCGTTTCCCCTTTCCCATAGTTGGTTTGAATTCTAAGAATAGTGTAGTGGTGTGGGTATTGTTAGCTTCCATTTCTAACTTAGATTTCAATGATGACTAGACTTTGAGTATTACCGAGATCCTCAGAAAGGCAAGGCTCTAGAGTGATCGTTGGTGACTTTCGCTCGGCATTCAAGTAGGTTACGGCTTACCTTTTGGTTAGACTCCAGTTAGCGAAGCATATATACGGTTAGTAGTTGTTGGAGAAAGAATGTACACCTGCATCTCTTAGTTTACAATGTCTCACGAACCCCCAGATGCTTTACGGGCGATTATCTACACAATATTGAGATTTCGGATTAAGATACGATCGATAACTAAGAATCAATTTGCTAGAACAACTCAATGAACACCTAAAGTGCATATTCATTTAGCTCTCATGTTCATGGCTACCATTCATGCTATCTATTCCCCTTCAACACCGCACCAATAGCACCAACAACAACCACAACAACAATAACCATAATAATATCAACAGATCAACATCAACAACTACAGGCTCACCTCACACAATCCATAACTTCTCATACCCGTTTATCCAATAACAACAAAAATATATATTGCATGTTTCTAGCACCATATATTTTAACTACAAGCCATGATCATATCAAAGTTACTCAAGAACTACCCACGACTCATAAAAACTCTTTCATGGAGTCTAGACCAACTTATCACAAGTTTCTTTTATCCACAATTCTCAACAAGACTATGAGAAGGTTAAGACTATTAATAGAACCAATATCGTATCTTAAATCAGCCAAGAGAGCTTGCACCACAAACTTCTTTCCAAGCACTAAGAGGATCCTTACTCCATCTTGCTTCTAAGAGGATTTCCAAGATTTTTAGTGATGATCTATAGAAAATTTGCATGTGAGTTGATGTGGGCACCTAACGTATATTGGGGCAGTGGAGTAAGGAAAGTGAAGGTCTAATATGTGGCTTGATCCGCAAAGCGTAACAGCTTACATTGGGCGGAATTCTCAGTGTATCTCACATCGACTAATTATATGTTCAATCGCACGAAGAATTGTGCGGTGTAACATCCTTCCCCCCCTTAATAACATTCACCCTCGAATGTTGAGGAACGTATTAGCTCTTAGGTTTTGATAGAATTTTGGTAGAGTTTCCTCTATAAATAGGACTATCCCAAGACCTTCCAAGCATCTAGAACCAACACAAGGGCCACATACTATATCAATGGCCTCACACGACCATCACTATATCAATAAATGTAAGAGTTAGCCATAACATACCTTATGTATCTCCATATCAAGTCTGGTCTGCTCTAGTTCCGCTCTGGTTGTTGTGATCGCCTGAACAAGGTATGTAGAATACGAAGTAAGGACACTATGTTTCAAGAGTATGGAAAATGTATCATACAATGTCAATATGAACATGTGGTTTGGATGAGGTAAGTATACTTAGATTTCATATCTTCTTCAGCTTCCTAAGTCATCTCTTCTACATTGTTATTCCTCCATAGCACTTTGGTGGAGGCGACTTCCTTAGTTCTCAGATTCTGAACTTGGCGATCTAGAATGGATATAGGAGTCTCTTCATAAGATAAATCCTCGGTGATCTACACATCCTTCACGGGAGTAACACATGAGGAATCTGCTATGCACTTGCGCAATATCGATATATAGAATACCGGGTGAACTGCTTCCAATTATGAGTGTAGTTCGAGCTCATAATCCACTTGGCCTATCATGCGAATGATTTTATACGACCCGACATATCTGGGACTAAGTTTCCCTTTCTTGCCGAACCTCATAACCCTTTCATTGGAGAAACTTTTAGGAATACCCAATCATCAACTGTGAATTTCAAATCCAATAAGCGCTCTTAGATTAGATTTACCTTTTCCATTGCTTGTTGGACCAAATCAGGACCTAGTAACCCGGCTTCACCCACTTCAAATAAGTCAATCGGGGATCTACACTTCCATTCATACAAGGCCTCATACAGGGCCATCTTGATGCTGGAATGATAGATGTTATTATAAGAAAACTCGATAAGGGGCAAATGATCGTCCCATCAACCTTTGAAATCCAATATACAAGCGCGTAGCATGTCCTCAAGCGTTTGTATTGTGTGCTCGGCACGACCGTCAGTATGCAGATTGATGGTTGTACTAAGGTTCACTTATGTGCCTAAACATTTCTAATACAATCTCCAAAAGTGAGTCGTACACTGAGCACCCCTATCGGATATGATAGAGACCGAAATGCCATGCAACCGAACTATTTCTTTGATATACAGTTTGGTTTAATCCTCAGCAAAAAAAGTCATGCGAGTGAGTAGAAAATAGGCTGATTTCATAAGCCCGTTGACGATAACCCAAATGGAATCAAATTTACGATAAGAACGGGGCAAACCATTGCTAAATCCATATTGATCATTTTCCACTTCCAAGTCAAGATTTTAATATTCTGAATCAAACCTCCAAACTTTGATGCTCGATCTTAACTTATTGACAATTCAGGCATTGAGCTACAAACACTGCGGTATCTTTGTTCATATCATTCCACCAGTAAACTTGTCGGAGATCATGGTACATCTTTGTCAAACCATGATGAATGAAATACCTGGACTGGTGGATCTTGGACATAATTTGCTCTCAAGGCCTTCATACGCCTGGTACATATAGTCGCCCATGGTATCTAAGGACTCCATCTCATGCAAGCTCTAATATCGATTTCTTTTGCAGGGGAATCCCTTCTTTCATTCAGACTAGATCAGGGTCATCAAACTATTTTGCCTTCACATTTGCTACTAGGGATGATTCTACAGTATTCTGGACCACTGCACCTCCGTTACTTGTATCAAATAGTCGCACATTCAAGCTAGCTAGGTGACACAATTCTTTAGTTATCTTAAAATTATTTGATTCAATGCCATTCAAACTCCCCATAGACTTACGGATTAAGGCATCAACTATGACATTCGCCTTGCCGGGGTGGTATAATATATCAACATCATAATCCTTTAATAGCTCAAGACACCTTCTTTACCTTAAATTGAACTCTTTTTGCCAAAATATATACTGCATATTCTTATGGTCTATAAATATGTCAACATGGACTCTATATAAATAATGACGCCACATCTTCAGGGCAAAAATCACTGCCGCCAACTCAAGATCATAAGTCGGGTAGTTTAGCTCATGCTTCCTTAACTACCTAGAAGAGTATGCTACAACCTTCTCATGCTGCATCAAAACACATCCTAAGCCAACTCTGGAGGCATCACAATAGACCACATACCCATCGGTACCTTCAGGAAGAGCCAACACATGTGCGGATGTCAACTTATTCTTCAATTCCTGGAAACTATGCTTACACGCTTCTGACCACTGAAACATAGTTGACTTGTGAGTAAGCTTGGTCATAGGTGTAGAGATAGAAGAAAAACCCTCCACAAATCTCTGATAATATCCTACTAAGTCCAAGAAGCTACGTACTTTGGTAGGAGTCGTGGGACTTGGCCAATTCTTTATGGCCTCAATCTTTTGATTATCCACCTTGATACCCTCTGAAGAGACAAAATATCCTAAAAAGGTAACAGAGTTCAACCAGAACATACATTTGGAAAACTTGGCATACAACTTACGATCTTGGAGCGTCTGTAACACCGCTCGGAGATGATCGGCATGATCGAACTAAGTCTGTGAGTAAGGACCCTATTTATTAAATCCATGAAGGCCGCTAGCGCATTAGTGAGTCCAAATGACATCAACCGAAATTAAAATGGTCATACCTGGTTTGAAAGGTTGTGTTCATAATATATTTCTTCTTTCCCCTTAACTGTTGGTATCCCGATCTTAAATAATATTCGAGAAATGTATAGCACCCTGCAACTGATCGAACAAATCATCGATCCTCAAAAGTGGATACTTATTCTTGATAGTGAACTTATTAAATTTCCTATAATCGATACACATCCTCAGGGAACCATACTTCTTACACATAAACAATATTGGCGCACCCCATGGAGAAGTGCTACGTCTAATAAAACCTTTTTCCAATAAATCCTTCAACTGATCCTTCAATTCCCTTAGCTCGGTAGGCACCATTCGGTAAGAAGGGATAGATATCGACTGCGTATCTGGAAGTACGTTAATAGTAAACTCGATCTCCCGCTCTGGAGGGATGCCCAAAAGCTCATCCAAAAATATATCAGGAAACTCATTAACTATAGGGATGGATTGAAGGGTCGGAGGCTATACGTCTGCATCCCTGACTCGAACCAAATGATAAATATATCCCTTGGAAATCATTTTCCTAGCCTTCAGGTAGGAAATAAACCTACCTTTAGTCATAGCCGAATTACCTTTCCATTGGAGGGTCGGTTCGCCTGGAAAATTAAATTTAACAACCTTTGTTCGGCAATCAACATTTGTGTAACAAGAAGCCAACAAATCCATTTCCATAATAATATCAAACTCAACCATAGGTAGTTCAGCTAAATCGGCCAAAGTAGGGCGATTACAAACTGTCACAGTACAATTTCTATAAATCCGTCATGCTACCATTATCTCACCGATCGGTGTAGCCACTTCATATGGCTTAGACAATGATTCTAGTTCAAATCCAAACTTGCTAGAAACAAAGGGCGTAACATAGGACAAATTATAGCCCAGATCTATCAATGCATAAAAATCATAACTGAAAATAGTTAATATAATTATAACAACATCCGGAGATGAATACAAATCCTAATGACCTGATAAGGCATAGATGCGATTATGGGCACCGCCTGAGCTGGAGGCTTCTCCTCGGCCTCTGCCTCTATCTGTTGGGGTCTGTGGCCTACCACTTTGCGGGCGTACACTTGACGAAGATGTTGTTGTCGACCTGTTGTCTAAGTTGCACCACCTCTACCTCTACTTAGACACTAGCATATATAATGGTTGGGATTACCACACCAATAACACACATTGAACACTGAAGACACTGTCTTGCATGTGTCCTACCACACTAGCCACAAAGTAGTAATGGGGGTCTCAACTGACTCGAACTCCATTGTCTCTGAAAACCTAAAGCTTTGAAACTCTGCCCTGGTCCAGACTGGGCATATTTGTCATATTTAGGCTTCTAAAAATGAAATGGAGCACTATTTACAAACCGAGGTGGATGTCTAGGGAATCGCTGCCTGTAGCTACCTGGTGCTTCCCTAAAAGACCCAATTGATCTGACCCTCTTAGTCAACTTTCTCTCTACATCTCTACCATCTCGGATCTGATGTTTATGGTCCTCGATACTCTAAGCATAGGCATGTATCCTAGCAATATCCATGTCCTTATTTAGGGAGGTTGTAGTACACTCGCCAATCAAATATGGATCCAACCCAAATACAAATTGATGAACTCGACCCCTCATCATATCCATGATTTTCTGGGCATACCTAGCCAAGGAATCAAACTGCAAACTGTAATCCTGAATGTTCTTACCCCTCTTCTTGAGGTTTAAGAAGTGCTCTACCATGGCCTCTCATACCTCTAATGGAAATAATGATAAAAAAAAGCATATGTAAACTCTTCCCACACATCGGAAGGTGCATCTGGGCCTCGAGACTGCTCCCAAGCCTCGTACAACAAAATAGCCACATCTTGCAATCTAAAAGAGGCCAACTCAACTGCCTCGATCTCTGAAGCATGCATCACCCTTAATACTATCTGTATTTGATTAATAAAGTCATATAGTTCTGCACCTGGATAAGTACTGGTAAATACAAGGGTGCTCAATGCGAGGAACTCTCGGGTCTTGGAGCTCTCTACACCATCAAAAGACCCAACACCTGTGGAACCTGCTGTGAAGCAACTATTTGTGCCAACAACTTCACAGCACTTGACAAACCCTGCTCATAAGACTCGGGTGGAGGAATTGGAAGAACCGGATTTTATGAAACTGGAGGTATTATGTCCTGAGGAGCTGAAGGTACTTCACCTCCTCTAGTGTCCTATTATAGAAGTGGGACAAGTGATATGTGGAAGTGTGACTCTCCCCGGGCCTCAACTCTATCAACTTCGCCGGGCGAGGCATTAATAGTACCTTCACCCATATCAGCACCGGCTCGATGACTAGCAGTATCTCTCGTAGTAACTGGCATGACTGAAAAAGGGATAGAGCACGAATTAGACTCAATATCATATAATCATACCATGATGACAACTAGGCCCCTGTATAAGTAGAACTTCTTACTGACAATGCCGTACTAGGATATAATACAAACAACATCACTATGGGAGGGCCGACAAGCCACAATCTATAAGACAAACTATAATACAACCTCTCAGGGTGAACATGAGGGATCAACCCAACATATGTATATATATTATACCGACAAGGTCACAACACAAGTTAACAAAAGACAACCTAGACGACAAGGCCATACATCACAACTATACATACCAGACAAGTCTATAAGCCTCTACGAGTACTTGTAGTATCACTCAGGACAGGGCCCCGACCTACCCATTATATACAAAACTATTCAAAACATACTTAATATATAACCAGGAAGCTCTGGGAAAGACAAAGTTTACTCACTGACGGTTGAACTCGACAGCTCCTACTGATGTGATCTACTAGAGCCCCTATCAGAACTTGCGGCATAAACACACAGTACTCCCGACAAAAGGGATGTCAGTACGAAAGAAATGTACTGATATGTAAATCATGAATAGAAATATAAAAAATATAAGTTGTAAGGAAAGGCATAAAAGCACTATGATACCCTGGTAATCTGCGTACCACGTAGGGAGAATATATAGATTAGGTGATGTGGATACTGTATTGTGATAACAATGACACTTATGACCTCTTTAGAACTCAGAACCCTTTGACTTTACTTTGGAACGACCCTTGGTCGACTCGATGATTAACTCTCTGGACACTCATTTTAGGAGGATTATAATATTATGGATAATAAACCATACAACAATGATTATGAGTACAACAATAACAATAAACAACTCCCGATAAAGGATGAACGATATACGAACAGAATGAAGCTTTCGACATTTCTTTTGAAAATGATAAACACTTTGGATTTCATGCTTCTGAAAGAAGGGGATGACCTTACATACCTGCATCGCTTAGTTTACAATGTCTCACGAACCCCCATATGCTTTATGGGCGATTATCTACACAACATAGAGATTTCAGATTAAGATATGATCGATAACTAAGAATCAATTTGCTAGAACAACTTAACGAATACCTAGAGTGCATATTCCTCTAGCTCTCATGTTCATGGATACCATCCATGATATCTATTCCCCTTCAACACCACACCAATAGCACCAACAACAACCACAAAAGCAATAACTATAACAACATTAACACATCAACATCAACAACTACAAGCTCACATACACAATCGATAACTTCTAATACCCATATAGCCAATAACAACAACAAGATATATTCCATGATTTCTAGCACCATACTTTCAACTACAAGCCATGATCATATCAAAGTTACTCAAGAACTATCTAAGACTCATAAAAATTCTTTCATGGAGTTCTAGCTCAACTTATCACAAGTTTCTTTTATGCATAATTCTAAATAAGACTATGAGAAGCTTAGGACTATCAATAACAGCAATATCTTACCTTAAATCATCCAAGAGAGCTTGAACCACAAACTTCTTTTCAAGCACTAAGAGGATCCTTACTACATCTTGCTTCCAAGAGGATTTCCAAGCTTCTTAGTGATGATCTATAAAAGATTTTCCTTTGAACTGATGTGGGATGGCTCCTTGATGATCTAAGAACCCTATGGATATCTTTGAGAGTTTTTGGAAAATGTTTGGATCGAAGTGGAAGTGAAATGAAGAAGCCACCATTTATAGGCTTTATATAGAACCTCCACCGCCTCTGATGTGCGGGTGGTTTTACGTTGCAGAGCCCTTCTACTAGCATAGAACCCAATGCATATTGGGGCACTGGAGAGAGTAAAGTGAAGGTCTAATATGTGGCCTAATCCGCAAAGTGGATCGGTTTCCATGAGGCATAATGCTTAGCGTATCACCTAATTTTCATCAAACTTTGCCGAGATGTACTTCCTTTAATCCAACTGACTTCCAACCTTCTGTATACCTTTGTAACACTCATATAAGTTGTAGTAGACCCTCGAGAAGGGTCTCAGGTTGCCAGAGCGCAAATCGACTAAATATATGTTCGATCACACGAATAATTTGGGGTGTAACAATACAATATCCATTCTGAACTCATTTAGAACTACCCTAATCTCCAGCAACATGACATTCATGAGGCACACTTAAACAACATTGTTAGGAGAGTAAACAGACCCTCTAATTTCATTTTTTAGGTCTGGTTCAACCTTAAGATGATAATAGTAGGCATCAAGTCTACTAAAGCAACTTATAAGTAATCATTATAGGTCTAAAATTAACACACTATGCTCCATTTAGCTATATATGCTAGTCAAGCCATCACAAACATCCCAAGTTAACATATATCAACTTAAGTTAGCTTTACCTTAGTGAAACAAGTGGCCATACTAACTCATTAATTTCATTCCTAAGTATGGACAACCTTTATAATAACTAAACATGACTGTAAGGACTTAACACATGCCTTTATTAACTAGAAAACATATTCCTTAATCAAAACAGCTTCAATTTATACTCACAGTACACCATGATATGCTATGCTAGGCTATTACATGCCTTATAAGTCTAAAAACAACTCACATTGATCTGTAGTTATACACATATATATATTTTTAGGTTAAATGACATATTTTAAAGTTTAAATAGTTCTTATTCACTCCTAATCATGGGATATTGCTTTTACCTTCAATTAAAGTCTAAAATATGCTTTGGATTTAAACTAAGAGCATCTAATAATCATAAACAACTGAGTAACTAAACAAAACACATCCATAATCACATGATAAGCACAAACAGTGAAATTAATTAAAAGTTACTTGAAGGTAAATCATCTACCTTGTATGATGGCAACCTAAAGATCGATGAGGAGTTTGAATCTTCAACTCCGAACCTCCAAACTTACAAAATCACACAAAGAAAAAGGTTTTAAAATGTTAATGACTAATTACACTAATTTTGGATTCCGTCAAAGGGCTTGAATCCTAACATAAGTATGATTAGTCAATTTTAAGCTTGAAATTGGCTCTAAAACAATGTGAATACGAATCTCAAGCCGCGTACCATTTTTTTTACTTATCCGGACTTGTTTTATAATAAGAAAAGGGGTGTGTTTATAGGGTGTCAAAACCCTAGCAGACCAAAGCATCGACGATGTGGGAGAACATGAATTGGGGGGAAATTTTCCTCCAATCCATTCTCAACCAATGAAAAATCACAAATTCAAATCGGAATCAGACAAGAAACAATAAAGGTGTAACATATAAAGTAAAATGAGAGAGAGGGGCAAACCTCACCTGTGGGGGCGGGATTAATGTGGCATGGCATGAGAGAGGGGCAAGAGCATTAATTACTCTTTCCCAAAACAAACACACAACACTTGTAGAAAGCCATTGTCACTTCTGTATCTTGTCATCTTTGGCAAATGGAGGAAGATGACGAGAGGCTAGGGCTTGGAGATTTTTCTCAATCGTCAAAACCACAAAAGGGTGGAATAGGGCATTTTCCCTTTTACGCATCATTTAATTGGTCTGGGTCGGGTCTTAGGCTGATTAGCCTTTGTCTTGACTGTATTGAAATAAAAGGAAAAGGCCCATTGCGTTTTAAAATATCCTTAATCAATTGAAGCCGTGTTTTGCAAATGTGGTCATATTTTAAATTAGAAAATGGCCAAAAATTTTGTAAATCGCCTAATAAGATTAAAAGCTTCATTTTAAGCCGAAATTTGATACTAACTAGGATTTAGAAAATTTAAATCATGCAAAAATCCTTTTAAATTGAGATGTAATTCCTTTATCATATTTAATTAGAAAATTTCTCAACTTTGACGGAGTGGAACATTAATTCCTTAATATTGTGAATACGTTTAAAATAATTATATTTATAATTATCGGTTAAAATTCCAAATTTTATGGTTAATGGTCAAAATTATGTAAAATTAGGACATGATATATATATATATATATATATATATATATACCGAATGATATTTTGTCAAATGAACTGATAAAATACTCCCGAGATAATTTGTAAAATCACAGTCATGTTGTAAGAAGTACATTTCACTTTGTTTGTGATTCGGAATCTTTGAATAATTAAATAAAATTATTAGAGGGTAAAAATTAGGTGTCAACAACTGCCCCTTCATTGTTTGAGGATGGCTAGACCATCCCTGAGCAGCGAAATTTGACTGACCTAGTTTTTAGCCGACCAATTGGAAATACTTCTCATTTTTATGCAATTTATGAAAATTGTGGTCGGACCCTGGTCTTTGAGTTTCCTACATATCTCAGGTTGCATGAAAATTTAGGCCACTTGTAGTTCGACTCAATTAGACTACTAAAAAGTTAAATAGAGCAAAAGTATCATGCGAGAAAATTTCAGAATGATTTTGTTAGGATGTGACCGATCCTCAGAGATTGAGTGGCTACATATTCTTGGTTTTTTTGGAATCATATCACTTGTAGTTCAAAGCGATGGGATGAAAAGGGTATTCCTTATATGGGAATCCCTTTGATTTTTCCGATGTATGCCCGATCAGTTACAAGTTTTAAAAACAAAAATCTTTGTGATTTGGGAGTGAGTTCAGCACGGAGTGAAGTTCAAGCTCATGTACAGAGATCTTGACTCTCGTTGGTACATATTTTTTACCGTCTGCCAAACAACAAGTGCCATGTTAGCTCCGCATGCGTCTAGATCTGGTCTACTTGCTTTCCACCTCAGGTAGCTTTGATTTGTTTCCATTTACTAGGACCTATGTGTTGGTTATTTATATCATACATGTGCGACTTTGTTTGTTGCACCCTCCTGGGTGACTGTTCTGAGCGAGTGACACCTCTAACACCGCCTGGCTCTGTTGACTTTGTTGTTTGGATGTTGTTCGAGTGGATGTCACTTTTGACACCATCTAGCTCTATTGACTTTGTTGGTTGACTGTTTTTTGAGCGGATGCCTCTTCCGACACCGTATGGCTCATACGATTCTGTAGATTTTGCTGAGCAAATGCCACCTGTGACACCGTATGGCTCGTGTGTATTTTGTTGAGCGGATGCCACTTATGACATTATTTGGCTCGTGTTTTTTTGTTGAGCGGGTGCCACTTGCAACATCATTTGGATCGTGTCTTTTTGTTTCAGCGGATTCCACTTCCAACACCATCTGGCTCATGTCTTTTTTGTTGAGCGGATGCCCCTTCTAACACTGTCTGGCTCGTGCGTGAATGACCCTCTCGGCATGCAGTTTGTATGAATGGCTCTCTCGGCATGCAAATGTCATCTCCTGAGCATGTTTAAACTACACAATCTAAGAAACATAAATAGTAGATAATGTAGTATAAATGTCACCTAAGGTGGATCAACAAGTATGTCCCTTTCTAAGGTGGACAAGTAGTTATATGTGCCTTTATAAGGTGGACGAGTAAGTGTGTCCCTTTCTAAGATGGACAAGCAGTGATGCGTCCCTTTCTAAGGTGGATGAGCAGTTATGTCCCTTTCTAAGGTGGACAAGCAGTTATACGTCCCTTTCTAAGGTGGACGAGCAAGTATGTCAAGAAAAAATATCCCACATGCGGGTAAAAAAATAGCGAATTCCACTTTAGGGTAAAAATAAATTAAGATACCAAGAACCATGTGTTCGACATGGTTTATGACTCTCAAGTTGTCCCAACTTGTGGTCAATGAAGTCGTCAATGACTTGATGTTGACTTTCGCAAAATTTTAAAGCAAGATCATTAAAGTAGTCAACATGAATGACCACGTATTTATAATAGAGAAGAACATTCAAAGTGTAGTTGTTCAACTTCTGTCGTCAAATAGGCTTTATTTGATGTTTGTAGTCATTGTTGGAGATTTGATGTCCGCTTTGTATGACATGTCGAGCGTCTCCTCAGTTTGATCGATAGACACGATGTTTGACAGTGTTACCTGCAAAATCCTTATACATAAGTTAGTAAGGTATGATAAATAAAGTTGTATTGAGGCGGCGATCTTCGTTTGGTTGATGCCTTTGATAGCGTTATGTTTATTTGGCGACAACATTATTCTAAGTCTGAATTGGAATTTTTTAGACCGTCTCAAAAATTCTGTCTCAATTGAAGTTGTGTCGGCGATCTCTTGTGCTGAGTCTGAATCAGAATTTTTGCGACCCTCTCAAAAATTCTGCCCCAGTTGAAGTTGTGTCGGTGACCTCTCATACCGAGTGTTGTGAAGGAATTTTTTAGACCTTCTAAAAATTTCTTCCCCAGTTGAAGGTGTGTCGGCGACCTCACGTACCAAGTCTTGTGAAGAAATTTTTGAGACCTTCTCAAAAATTATGCCCCAGTTGAAGTTGTGTCGCCGGCCTCTCCTACCGAGTCTTGCGAAGGAATGTTTGAGAGGATCTCAAAAATTCTGCCACAATTTCTACCTAGGGGATATTTGAGGTTTTTTCTGGTAGTGTGACCGAGTTCTACATGGACTGCCTACGTATCCCTCCTCGGAAAATCAAGTCATCGCGTAGTTTATGTCATGAGTTGTTTACACTACAAAACCTAAGATAACCTCGTTAATAGAAAATGCACTACAAACATAATTAGTAGCGATGTCTTCCCGATGTCAACTCGAATCTTTGAGACAAGTGTCTTGTCCCAGGATAATTCACTTTAGAATAGGCAGTATTCTACTTCGATGTAGTCAGCTTAATGTGTGTCAAACTTAGAGGGTAGATGACCTGATTTGAAATAAAGGTAAGTGTCATAATTTTAGGGTGTACGACCCGGTTTGAAATAAAGGCCTCGTAAGGGAAATATGTCATAATTTTAAGGTGGACGACTAGATTAAAAATAAAGCAAAGTGTCACAGTTTTAAGGTAGACGAACCTATTTTTCACAATTTTAGGGTGGACGACCCTCTCTGAAATAAAGGTAAGTTTATTTTTGTTTTACCATTCCTATGTGGTTCTGTCATCATAACCTCTCAATTTGATCTTATGGATGACCTTCTCGACACCGTTTGTATGAATGGCCCTCTCAAAAGTTTGTAGGAATGCTTTTCTTAGTAGATTCATTACATGTCGTTGAATACTGTAGCTTTTCTAACTGGATTTACGTCGTTCTGACTTTGGGAATGAACATTGAAATCTTCCCGACTGGATTTATATTGTTCTGACTCTTGGAGTGAATAATGCAGCCTCTTTGACCAGTTTACATTACCATGCCCTTGAAAATGACCACTACGGTCTTCCCAATTGGATTTACGTCATTTTGACTTTGGGAACGAAGACTAGAGTTTTCCCAACTAGATTTACATCATTCTAACTCTTGGAGTGAATACTACAACCTCTTTAATCAGAATCACTTCACTCTGACTTTGGGAATGAATATTGTGGTCTTCCCGACCGGATTTACATCATTCGGACTCTTGGAGTAAATACTGCAACCTCTTTGATAGATTTTACATCACACTGACCTTGAAAATGACCATTGCGGTCTTCCAGACTGAATTTACATCATTTTGACTTTGGGAGCGAAAATTGTGGTTTTACTGACTGGATTTACATTGTTCTGACTCTTGGAGTGAATATTGCAGCCTCTTTGACCGGAATTACATCACTCTAACCTTGAAAATGACCATTGCGGTCTTCCCGACTGGATTTACGTCATTTTGACTTTAAGAATGAAGATTGCAGTCTTCCCGACCGGATTTACATCGTTCTAACTCTTTGAGTGAATATTGTAGCCTCTTTGACCAGTTTTACATCACCTTGACCTTGAAAACAACTATTGCGGTCTTCCCAACTAGATTTACATCATTTTGACTGTTGGAATGAAGACTATGGTCTTTCCTACTGGATTTACATTGTTCTGACTCTTGGAGTGAATATTGTATCCTCTTCGGCCTGAATTACATCACCCAGACTCTTTATATGACTCTCATGGTTGGATTTCTTCTTCTTCGTCCTTTGTGTAGGCTGTGACCATCTCGGTCTGATTGTTTTTTCTTTCGTCTCTTCATCGATTGTGACCCTCTTGATCTGATTGTGCTTTTTTCATCTCTTCATTGGTTGTGACCCTCGGTTGGATTACCATTTTGTTAATTCATCGGATGTGATCCTCTTAGTCAGTGGCCATTTTGTCCTTTTGTTGGATGCAATCCTCTCGGTTTGATTGTTATTTTATTCATTTATACAACCCTCTTGCCTCTGTTTATGCTTCCCTTGCGGCACTTTGTCCATTCTATAGCCCTTTTGGCTCGATTATATCGCCCTTGTGGTGCTTAGTCTATTTTGTAGACCTTTTGGCTCGATTGTACTACTTTTTGGCGCTCTATTCATATATAGCCCTCTCGGCTCGGTTGTGCTGCCCTTGTGGTGCTTTATTTATTTTGTAGCCCTTTTGGCTTTATTATGCTACCTTTTGGCGCTTTTTTATGATCATGTTTGGCCAAGTGATGCCATTGATCCATGATACTTAGTCTTGATGTGCTAATCTTAGGCAATGTTGACGTGTAATTCCTGCGAGATCAACTATAATTGTCAGTAAAATCATAACATTGTTATGATAAAAATGAAGGATAAGATAACACAAGGGTTAGTGATGAAGCCATTTTGGCTTATGTGGATTAAGGTGTGAAGATTCAACTGACGCCTCATAGTTTTGATCCATGATCTCAACTTTACAAAATGTCGTCACCTGCAATATTTTAAGAATAAGTGTTAGTAGACATAATGAAGTGAAAGGAATGTAATTGAAGGTGGAATTACAGGTAAAGCCATTTTGGCTTATAAAGCTGAGGCCGTGGTTGGCCGAATAACGCCTTTGGTCAAGCTTAATGGATTTGATGTTGACTCAGAGCTCGTCGACTTGTAGCATTCTTATCCCTGCGCTCAAAGAAAGTTTCTTTAGGGTAAAGGTGATTGACTCGTGTTGATCCCATCGAATGTGTCATGATAGACTGATGGCAATGGGAATATAAACCCCGGGATAAGCGTCAAGTGGATCGAGGGCTAAATAGCCAATTTAGGGACGTTAAGTAAGGTACGTTCTCATTTGTTTGGATTCCCGTAAAAGGGATGAGTTGTTTTTCTGATTGGGTAACTGGCTTCCCCATTTATTTTAATTCCCATAAAAGGGAGGAGTTGTTTATTTAATTGGGTAGCTTATGTTTCCATTTATTTGGTTTCCCGTAAAAGCTAGAAGTTGTTTATTTGATTTAGTAACTTACGTTCCAATTTATCTAGATTCCCGTAAAATGGAGGAGTTGTTTGTTTAATTGAGTAACTTTAGAGTTTGAACAAGGATAAAAAAGTTATCAAACTTTATTGAACAAGTTTCCACAGTTTCCAGTCCTTAGGGTACTTAATTCAAAATGTTCATGACTGAAGATTTGATCTTTGAATAGTTTGACTGATTCAAAGACATGCCCCAGATCCGCTCCAAGAGTCTGTAATTTGAAGTAGCGGAAGATTGAATATTTGAAGACTGATTCAAAACATGACCAGTTCCTCACTGGGGGTCCGTAGTTTGAAATAGTGGAAAAAATAAAGATTTGAAGACTGATTCAAAAACGTGCCCCAGTTCCTCACTAGGGGTCCGTAGTTTGAACAGTGGGAAGAATGAAGATTTGAAGACTGATTCAAAAACGTGCCCCAGTTCCTCACTAGGGATCTGTAGTTTGAAACAGTGGGAAGATCGTACCCTTATATAGGATTGCCTATGTATCTTGCTAGAACAAGAATTAGGTCTGACGTAGTTCAGAATCGAAACTAACGTTTTAGTTCGTCTATTTTTAAAAGTAAGGTGGGTGGAGACTGTTAGTGTCGGAATAAATGACGACTATCCTTTTTTGGATGTCAGACATTTTAGCGTAACACATGGGTGGGCTAAAAAAGGTTATGACTTGAGTTTTTGTAAGAGCATGATACCATAGCGCATGGATGGGCTAGAAAAGATCATGACTTCAATTTTGTAGGATCATGATAGTGTAGTGCATGGATGGACTAAAAAGGATCATGACTTAAGTTCGTAAAAGACACCCTTTAGTGGTCCCTACGATTCAATCAAAAGAAAAAAGAAAAACTCAAGGTAATCGTGTTAGTCCATTGACCATAATAAATAAGGTATGCAGCATTAGTTTTACTTGAAATAGAGTAGTCCAAAATTTGGCTGAATGGAAAACTTTAAAGGACGACCTAAGGAGTGAACTGAATGGACAGGATTTTGACCATCCGAATGACTTTGAACCTTCGATTACAAGATTGTGATTGACTCTTAACTAATTGAGTGTCACTAAAACAATCGATGATGGGTGCGACTTTGGAAATCATCGGGTGTGCAAATGAATTTTAGGGATGACGTGGTCAACGAGCATTGGATGATGACCCGACTAATTTTTTCTAGACAACTTGGAGTGTCTAGACTTTGAGAGCGTAGGGTGTAACCCTAGCGGCCGTTTGGATGCAGTAAAATGAGTTTAAGGAATGAAGTGGTCAATGATAATTGGCAATGACCAAGCTATTGTCCTAAAAACATTGAAGGTTTCAAGGACTCGAGGGGTGCGAATCTATCACAATTAAATGCAAAAAAGTTCTTTTTAGGAACGACGTGGTCTACGTGGATTGGATGATGACACGATGGTTTTTCTGAAAATCCTAGAACGTTTTGATTTTGACACAAGGTCTCGAGGACCTAAGGGGTGAGACTCTAGCAAGCATTGGGATGTGACGTGGTCAATGATAATTAGACGATCACCGGATGATGTTTCTGGAAGACTTGGAATTTTGGACTTTGACGTAAGGTTTCAAGGCTTACCTTTGGATGTGCTTAATGACATTCTAAGATTTTGGAATCGAATAATGGATCATTCGTGTTCGAAGCAAAACATATGTCTTTAGCATAAATCAAAATAGGCATGAAAAAGCATATTATATAGCACGTAAACAATATATATTGTGTCCTAGCATATATGTGACCTTTGTCAACCAAAGGTAAGCTTATCGTTTGAAGGATGTAGATGTCACTAAGACATTCTGTTTGCCCCAGATTTATACAAAATTTTTAAATATCGAATGGGGATGCATAATAGGGGAACGGGGTATACAAAATGTCAGTCCCATAGAGGGGTATAAATCATAGACTAAACCACTATGGGAGGTCCTCAATTGTCCCTCGAAATATCCGAAGTCTTTCTAGATAAAGTCTAAAAAGTAAAAATCTCCCAAACCCAAGGGCAAACGGTTCGTATAATGGCATGTATATCTTTTAATTTTTTTCACATAGTTGGATGCAGTGTATTCGGGTCATAGACTGTGAATACACAAGGTAGTCAGCCTAATAGGTCCAGGTAGGTTTGAGATACCCGAACATGTATAGGTCAGCATGCACTAGTTCAGTAGGGATTTGGCTTCGCTCTATCCTAGTTATACTTGAGTGGTTTAGAAAATGACTAAGAGACCCAAGAGGACTACTTAGGGTGAATCATTGTTGACTGTTGGATGACCGTGAACTAATTCCGTCTTCAACGTGGTCTAAGAAAATATTTTTGGTTTTATACTGGAGGATGGTTGTGAAATCAGTATACCCATCTTGGTGCACTGATGCAAGTGTGTGTGTATTCCATTTGGCGGAAGATGAATACATGAATGAGAGTTATAATTGCGGGTGTTTAAACACATAAGAAATTCATATCATTTAAAAACATATTGTATTAGAACCCTTTTTACCCGGAAGCATAAAAGCTATTGAGAATTTGTGATGGTGCTCTAAGTTGGATAATTGTTTTATAGTCTCCACCTAATTTATAAGTAAATTAGGAAAATCAAGTGAAAGGGTTTATTCAAAAATATTTGAAAAATTCTATCTAAACCAGAGTCGAGGTAAGGGTTTTGGTAATCCCCCAAGGAAGGTTTTAGTGTAACGACCCATTCTGTCATTTTTAGCTAAAGACATTTATTTGACTATTATACCATTCTTGTGATCTTTATGTGGGGTTGGTGATGCACAGAGATGGGTGGCATGAATTCCGAGGTCTATTTATAGGAGTTTGGACGAAAAAACCCAATGTCTAGTCACTTAGAGTTGGTTAGTTTGACTCGAGGTTGACTTTTGGCAAGATGGGTTCATTTTTGGGTTACATCACTTTCGGTAGTTTCGAAGTGTCATTTATAACTTAGTTGAGTCATTGGTTCGTTTTCCGAGATAATCAGATGTATTTTGTGGTCTTATGTGTGAAATTTGGATAATTGGTTTTTCTGGAGGATTCTTTAGAAAAGTATGCCTTAGCTCTGTTGATAGTGAAATTCGAGTGTACGAGCCAGTTTGTAGCACTGTTTACCATAGACGAGCGTATTTGATTTGTGTCCGGGAGGTCCTAGGAGTGTTTCGGGCATTCGTTGGAAGGTTTAGGTTGTTGTTCATGATCTGGTCTCTGGTGTCCGCCACGGCGGCACCAGTGTCAGCTCTGATGTATCCGCCTGGGTGAGAGGTTGGCTCACCGAAGTGGAAGGTTGGGTTTTATGGATTTCTACTGTAGGGGATAGTCTGTCTGCAGGGGTGAGTCCGCCATGGCGATGGGTGAGGTGTTAAGTGAGCTCGCCCCAGCGATGGGTTTATATGCCATAGCAGGTCCGCTCCAGCGAAGTCAATTCCGCTGGGGCGGATACTGTTCAGGTGTCCTATAAATTTTTTAGGTCAGATTTATTTTCCTCAAATAGCAAACCCTCGAAACCAATGCCGCCTTGGAGTATTTTCAGCGCCTTAGGAGCAATTCCAACACTTGGGTAAGAGTTTCCTTCATTATTTGGTTTAATTTTATGATTCTAAGCTTATTAATGGTGTTATAGTGTGTATTTAAGTTGGGGCAAATGGTTATAAGTTTCTATTAAAATAAGAGAGCCTTGCCATAAATTTTAATGGAGATTTATGGATCAAATTATCTTAAAATCATGAATTAGGATTGGATGATGATAGATAATCATGATTTTAGTCTTAATTTGATTAGAGGAGCTTGTTTTCAAAAGGGTGAAATTCTAGGGTGTTAATTTGGGGCTTTTGAATATTGTTCAATTGGGGATTCATATTTTTTCAATTAACTTAAGGATATGATTACCTAGTAGGTAGTAATGGTTTTCGAGTATTAATGTTCGAGTCTTGATGACGTGGGCTCGGGTTGGTATTTTTAAAGTCTTGTTTGTAAGGTTTGTATCTTGTATGTTGCGTGAGATTTATATTAATAGAAAGTGTATGTACATGGATAGACTTCGATTATCGCGAGGCACAGAGGACGGGCAAGGCTGTCACTGAGGCTTGATTTGGTTGTCACTCCTGTTCGGCACAAAGGTAGGCTATGATTTAGTTTTTTTAGACTCCGATAGAAGTACGTAGTAGTTATAAATGTTGAGGGGTATTGGCCATATTTGGGGGTCCCACTCAAACGGTTGTGATGAACGTTTGAGTGGATACCGGTATTGAACTGTGATGATGGGTGATTTAGGGGATTAGCCTGATGCTGATTCCAACTGCTGTTATTTGGGCATGTCGTCATTATGTGGGCTCGTTTTCATATTTGATATTGTTGTGTTTATTCATCACACATGTCTTGATATGATATCCTGATTGTACTAGGATTATTGTTGATGGACTGCTTTGATATGAAACATGTGTATTGGATTATATGTGTGTTATTGAACTCTTGAAAGCATTTGATATTTTATCTTTTTACTTGGTTGCATCTCATTATATCATGATATGTTGCCTTATATTGTCATTTTTATTCATACACTCATGGTTTTGTGATATTACCATGAGAGTGGTATGAATATGTTGTGGGCCCAAGAGGCCGAAAAGGTAAGAACACTTATGAGATTATGGAAACATTAAGATTATGATACGGATGGCTCTGGTTGCATGCCACAATAGATATTGATACGCGGGGAATGGAGTTACATGCCTGCAACATGATATTATTGAGTCTTGGGCTCTAGCCAGATTCATGTGTGGACTTTCAGCTAGCTAAGAGCGGTATATGGATTTCGCGGATCCCCCATGGGTGTACGGATCATAATAAAATCTTGACGTATTATATACCAGATTGAGAAAGGTACCTTGCATATGCATTAAATTCATATCATACATATATATATATATATATATATATATACACACACACATATTAATTAATTGTGGTTTGGTAATGTGATATAGTTGGTTATTGGAACTTGCGTGACACCCTGATTTACTTGGATTGAAATGATTGTATTGGATCAGAATTGTTCTATGATTGATCTTGACTTTGTGAATACTTGGAAATAATTATTAGGATGGTCTCTATGAATACTTGGATAAATGGTTGAGGTTGTTAAATTGATTTGGTTGTCGTGTGTGGCTTGTTTCCTCGTGTATGGGTTTTTGGGTTTAATAATTATAAGTCTAAGTGTTTGATGTCAACTGCTACTATGGTCGGAAATGTCGGTTATGCCATGACTATTGTTTAGGTCCAGATAATTATGTGCATTTGTATGTTGTCTAGTAATTGATCGTGTGAATGGGTAACGAGTCTAGTAAGGAACTTGTGATAAGTGTCACTAGTGGAAAGGTAGATGTAGAATGATCTATGTGTGTCATACCATAACTATATAAAGACTTAACTAAATGTAAATGCTAAATAAAGGAATTAATGCCTTCATGTTTATCTTAGGTGCAACACTCTTGGAAGCGTTCTAAAATGGTTGTTGTGATATAAGTGTTGACTTGTTTATTTAATGTGATAAGGTGAGTAAGTGGGGTTAATCTTGAATATGACTTGGACAAAAGAGAGTAATAGTCGGTGGGTACTATGATAGTGAGGTCCATGTATATATGTGAATGGATTGATTGTACTTGACTGTGATTGGAACTTTATCTGAACAATGTGACTTGATGAATCGGTGAATTTATATGTGTAAAATGTGACTTATATGAGCTATTGAACTGTCTAGTATAGGCTTATCTGGTGTCAACTTGATATTTATCTCTTTTACGTATCTTCTGCCGTTGTCTGCCTATGATGTCTATAGGGGTACGTTATACTTGCTGCATCTTTTTCTGATGCAGATACAAATCCCTCTACCAGTTTGTGAGATCTAGTGTGAGTCCGAGCGGGCAGACTTCCAGGGTTCGGGGTGCGGATGCTTTCATTCAGCATGCCCTGAATACTCCTATATTTGCTCGTCTTTTATTGTATTCGAGAGATATGTATGACCATTCAGTTATGTATTCAGTTTTGGCACTTTGATGCCTTGGACTTTCAGATATGTATAACAATATAGTGCTCTTGTATTCACAGACCAGATCTTGGGGGATGTTATAGATGTATCAGACTTATAATTCTTCTGCTTAATGATATGAGATGGCTTATGTAGCATTTTGTTATCTTCCGCTTTTACTTATGTTATATCGTGTGAAGGATAAAGGAGTAGTTCGCCTACCGGTGGGATTTTATAGGTGCCACCACAATTCCTGAAAAAGGAGTTATGACATTTAGACACCCCGGTATTAAGGATCTGTAGAATACAGTTAAACTTCGGGTTCTATAGCATACTTTAAATGATTTAAATTGCTCAAAGTGTTTAAAATCTGCAAAATACTTGTCATTCATTTACTCAAAACTCAAAGGTTTTCTTTAAAAATAAGAGTTGGGCTTCCGCCAAAATTGTATGCACGGGGATAAATTAGTCAACTTGTTTTCGAACTAAGAATACTCAAATATGAATTTGAGTAGAACCCTACTTTTAGTCCAACTGAGTTGTCTAATAACACTTGCATCTTTTAAAAATCTTTTCAAGGTTTAAAATGAGTATAATCCATTTAGAATAACAAGTTTGCTATACTCAACGGTCAATTTGTATCTCACATTTTACCAAAAGCCCGTAACCTCAAACCCAAGTCCAAGATAGGTAACATTTGTCCTTGTCCAAAAATCAACTAGCTGGGCTCAACCCAGAAAATCAGTTTCGGAAAATGTCATTTTTGGCCCAAGTTAAACCAAAGTAGTCCTAATTTATTTCAACAAGTCCGTAACAACACATATTTTCTTGAACCATTTGAAATTCATTTTTTCAGTTTCAGATTCCCTTTAAGTCAAAACGGCCCATGTTTGATTTCCATATTTCTTATAAGTCAAAACAGTCCATTTTTTGGTTTTCAGATTTCTTCCAAGTCAAAGCAGTCCCATTTTTGGTTTTCAGATTCAGAACTAACTGAGTTTGAAAATCATTTTAGGCGATCCTAACGAAATGATGTACGTATCAATTTATCTATCCTAGATTCGTAACTACAAAGGTTCCAGTATTAATACAAAATATGTTTACTATAAGTATATATACATACATATAAATTACAA
Organism: Anisodus acutangulus; assembly: GCA_029783415.1. Taxonomy (NCBI): domain Eukaryota; kingdom Viridiplantae; phylum Streptophyta; class Magnoliopsida; order Solanales; family Solanaceae; genus Anisodus; species Anisodus acutangulus. The sequence continues at coordinate 1,794,135 of CM056499.1, forward strand.
GAATTTAAAAGAGAACAAGTTCAGGCTGGTAGGCCTATCTAAGCCCACTAGTTGGCTATTTTCACTCATAACTGGGCCTTCAATGCGAGGCTACAAGTTACAGACTCAATCAACTCAATCAAATGAAGCTTTAGTTGGGCCTCAGCCCAACTATCTAGAAAAGGAAGTGACAGGCCCAAAAGACTTGTCTCGGCGTACCTCGGCGGCGAAGGGAGGAGGAAAAAAGGAGAAACTCAGTGAGAAAGCACCTAAACCCATCACATGTAAATAAAAATTAAGAATGTACAAGCAACCAATTGAAATTTATTACAAGTTGTGGATGGAAGTAGAAGCAACTAGTGGGCTCAGCCCAATTCATATCATGTAATTAGTGGAGAACAAGCATCAAATAAATCATATGGGCCAGGCCCATATTTAAAGTAGCAGTTTGATAATTAGGCAGAAACAGGCATACAGATGGGCTTTGCAATTAATTCATGTTGCAGAACTATTCTAGTTGTATTCAGTAATATGATAATTAGAACATGAACCTTTGAACCTTATACTCCTCACCTAAACATGCATTTTTCAGGCTGAGCAATGGACCTCACTGCCCTTAACAACTTGCAATGGTCATACATATAGACATGGCACATGGATGATATGGCATTAATCATACATGACTAAAAAAGAACTCATACAAGTTCAGGTATTCAGAAGACCCAAAACCAGAATAGCCAAGTGATAACACTCCTAGTCTATGTTTTTCATAAAACTAGCCAGTGTGGTCAAGCAGGATACAACCAGGATCAAAGAGCATGCTATAGGGTCAGGCATGTGTCTAACTAGGTGCAAAAGACAAGATTCATGTGACATTTAAACTAAGATATGCAAAGACAATCCCAAATAATCAACATGTAAACAAGGACAAACTTATGCTGGAGCACTATATTGGGGTCATGCTAGGGGGTAGGGGTTAGAAGCCAAAGTACTTAACAATCCATATGATAGTTCAGAATTCCCTGTTCTTTCCTAGGTATGCATTTCATCTAGGTGTTTAGACTTGCAAATCTCATGTGGCAACATAGAACACACAATTAGATATAGACCAAGTAGTCAACATAGTATTTGGCGAACATATCATTTCAACTAGCATGGAAACAACCTAACATATATTAGCCAAAACCTGATTATCCCTAGCACTACATGGCATACTATTATTTCCATTCGAAACAGGCATTAAACTGGGTGAGGAGATTTCAAGTTAATATATTTCAAACTGAACTCATAACAACATGCAATAAATAATATTTAATTTGGTCCTCTTGACACAGTTATGTATTATTCTAAGCATTCTAAGGAACTTAAGATTCACTATATTAGATCAAAATGTAAACAAGTCATATAATTATGTCAAGATCACAGAATATTAGTTTAATATAATCATGAATGACATTAAGGTAGCCATGTATACATTTTCATACAGATATGCACACATGAGCATTACAAGGAAAACATTCAGATTATACAAATGTTCAACCCCTTTAAACTGTAAACTTGGTCCTAGGGTAGCATATAGGGCTCATACTGATTCAACATGCCATCACTTATGATTTTAGAACTAAGAACACATGCTCAGGACTATAGAGAACACAAAGCAAGTACACATACCATTATGGCTTATACGTTTGCTGATATATTCTTAGGGATCATATCTAAACCAAATCTTAAACCCAGACTAGCAAAGAGACATATGTTAGCTATCAAAAGAGTCAAACAAATACTGAGAAGGGCATTGCCCTCATACATACTTTAACCAGCCTAACAGATGCATGCTTGATATAATATATAAGTTAAAACAGATTCATTATCATACAATAGCCATTTTGGGCTCATTTAGAACTACCCTAATCTCCAACAACATGACATTCATGAGGCACACTTAAACACGCATTGTTAGAAGAGTAAACAGACCCTCTAATTTCATTTTTAGGCCTGGTTCAACCTTAAGATAACAACAGTAGGCATCAAGTCTACTAAAGAAACTTATATGTAATCACTACAGGTTTAAAATTAACACACTATGCTCCATTTTAGCTATATATGCTAGTCAAGCCATCACAAACATCCCAAGTTAACATGTATCAACTTAAGTCAGCTTTACCTTAGTGAAACAAGTGGCCAGACTAGCTCATCAATGTCATTCCTAAGTATGGACCGCCTTTATAATAACTAAACATGACTGCAAGGATTTAACACATGACTTTATTAACTAGACAACATATTCTTTAATCAAAACAACTTCAATTTATACTCATAGTACACCATGATATGCTATGCTAGACCATTACATGCCTTATAAGTCTCAACACAACTCAAATTGATCCATAGTTACACAAATAATATGTTACATCCCGTATTTTTATATGTTGAGTTGCGGCGTAAGTTAGTCGATGTAAGATCGGAGAATGAGAATAAGAATTGTCAATATAATACCCCGGGCTTTCAAGCTATGGTTGGAACCACTCGACATATGTAAGTAGACCCAAGGACCGAAATGATTTATGACTTAAAAGTGTGATGACGATGGTCGAAAATAATATTTTGTGTGATCCAAACGAGACCATGGACCAGTGTTATATAATGAGTATTGATGTATATTAAAAATAATTTATATTTAAATGAATTGAGATTAATTTTTTTATTAATTATGTATGTAACTAATTAGATATTGGATTGTAGTGGAGATAAAGAAATTAAATTAATTTCATTCATAAAGTAATAAGTGGAATCATTGTTTACCACATGGCATTATTTGTCTCCACAAAAATTATGATTAAGCACTACTAAGCATATGTGTTGGCATTTCATAGTGAATGAGCATGGATAAGTGATGGGTGTGGACCCCATGTGTAGTTGAAGAAAGAGAAATCAATATAAATTTGTCTCATTTTTCATTATGAATTGATTTTTGAAAAACGTATACAACACCTACAAATGAAAAAGAAACTTCATTTCCTATTTGGGAGTAGTAGCAATGTTATCTTCCAATTTAAAGAAGAAGAAAATGTAATTCTTCTCAATTACAATTTATGGGTTTCGCTCACCGCTTCGATCTCGTTGTTCCAATTTCATTACGTTGTTGAACCCGGGCTTTCTTTGAAGTGAAGTAAGGTCAAAGAAGAGTATCTCTTGGCATATAAGGTAATACTTCTTCTCTCTTAGATATATTTTAGTTCGTATATGTCATAGCTAAATTGTGAGATGAGAAAGTATGAAAATTATACCATAAATCATATTTGATGTTGTTGTTGGATTATGGGTTGTTTGGTGGCTGTTCTAAACTGGTTAATGGCTAAGATCGATAGACTTGATGTTCTTGTAATTATGGATATTGTTCTTGATTTGGAGAAGTTAAGGAAATGGGGGGAGACGTTGTCCGATTTGCCATAAAATGAGCTTGTCGCTCGATTGCTAGTTGGTAAATTCCTTCTTGTTGACATGTGTATTGGTTATTACTATAGATGGAATGTGAAGAGGCAGATTTCATCGTCGATATCGGAGCTTCTATTCCAAGGTATGTTAAGGCTAAAGTCTTCTTTCTCTTGGCATGGTTGTTGGAGTAACGACGAGTGATACGCTAAAGAGACTCTATTTCGATCTAAGGAAAACATGTTGATATCTCGTGACTCCTTGTGGATTTCATAAAAACAAGACATGAAGGGTATTGTTTGTTGATTCGTATGTAATAAGTATTTATTGATGATAGTTTCAAAATGCTACTTGGCGGTTAACAACCTTACGTCACTCCGATGAGTTCACAACACCTTCTTATGACTTCAACGATTGTATGAATTTGTGTGTGGATTTAATGGTGACATGTAAGCAAAGTAGTCAGGCTATATATGTGTATATACTACCTATAGGGATATGATTATGTTTCAATTTACCATGGGACTACGACCGGTCAGGCAGTTACAACAGTTGGGTAGTTATGTATCGTTATTTACCATTGGTTGGGCAGCCATGTTATTTACCATCGGGATATGACCGGTCAGGAAGTTACCACCAGTTGGACAGTTATGTGTGGTTATTTACCACTAGTTGGGAAACATGTTATTTACCATTGGGCTATGATCGATCGGGCAGTTACCACCGATCAGTTGGGCAGTCAAGCAGTTAGAATTACAACATTGATTTAGCGATATAGAATAAGGTTAGAAAATAAGAATGACCATTATGTATGTTGTGGGTCAATGTGAAATTTCAGGAGCTCATGTTGTTGCATATCTCTCTCTTTTATGATTACTTATTATTGCGTTTGATTTTCCCATTATATATTCATTACATTACTCGTACTAACATCCTTTTGCCTGGGGATGCTGTGTTTCATGCCATGTACTCGTACTAACATCCTTCTAGAGTATTGTCTAGTCAAGGTTATGTTTATATCCTATTGGTATTTTGGGTATATCGAAGGCCTTGTCCCGACTTATGTACTATGTCGATGTTCTATTAGAGGCTTTGTAGACATGTCCCGTATTGTACAATTTGTTCAATTTAGCCTTGTAGGTTTGAATGTTGGTAAAAGGTTATATTGGCCTTGTCGGCCTTAGTATGTATATATATGCGTAGGTTTGGTTTTTCTATTAGCAGGATTTTATGTTGTGTTGTCTTATAAATATCATTCTGAGTCCTTGTCAGCCCAGACATTTATACATTCACTTAATGAGATCTAGGTGGTTCGCTCCGGCCATCAAGGCGCTAGGTGCCATCCACCCCCACCCCCACCCCCACCCCCAAGGATGGGGTGTGAATAACTAAGTATCAGAGCAGGTCATGTCATAGGGAGTCTAGAAACTTGTTTATAGATGTGTTATGAACCACATTTATAGAAATGAAGCTACAAGACGTTTAGGATTGGTTACCCTTCTTTCTGATCTAGATCGTGTTGTATAGAGTTGCGTCATAGGGAGTCAATGTTGAGCTTATTCGATTAGTATTGTGCATAGATGATTACAGTCCGAAAGATTACTGCCAGGCAGAGGGATAGTACAACAGCAGGTAAGAACATTAGTAGAAATATTGTGGGTGATGTCAGGTTTCCAAAATATCAGAAGGTAGGAGTATAAGTTCTAATAGATGAAAGGAGCAAGGTGATAATGGTATGAGGTATCCAGTCAGTGGAGATCCTTCACGTAGTTGTAGATCTCAGAGGAGACAAGGACAATCGGCAGTCCAGACGATGAGAAGTTTACCCAAATACCAAGGGTCTAGAGACGACCTGAGTAGTCGATTTGAGATAACCCAGGGATCAAGGGCACATGAAGTGCAAATAATAACTTTCAGCATAAGACTTCATGTTGATGGCCAAGAGAGAGCTCAATTTATAGATATTAAGTGAGACTAGAATGAATTACCTAGTCTTAAATCAAAAGGATTGAGCATCAAAGTGGAAGTAGTAGCCATAGGTTGGTAGTGTCTATAGGTAAAAGGCCTTTGTATGAGGATAAGCACAATCATGAGAAAGCTAGACGTGTAGGCCCCAACATTCGAGGATGAATGTTTCTAAGGAGGGAGGATGTTGCATCTCGCATTATTATACGTTCAGTTGCGGTGTAAGTTAGTCGACGTAAGCTCGAAAAGTAATATACCGGGCTTTCAAGCTATGGTTGGAACCACTCGACATATGTAAGTAGACCCGAGCACTGAAATGATTTAAGACTTAAAAGTGTGACGATGATGGTAATTTTGTGTGAGTCAAACGAGGCTATGGACCAGTGATATATAATGAGTATTGATGTATATTAAAAATATTTTATATTTAAGTGAATTGAGATCAAGAAATTAATTATGTGTGTAGTTGATTAGATGTTGGATTGTAGTGAAGTTAAAGAAAGTAAATAAATTTAATTGATATAGTAATAAGTGGAGTCATTGTTTACCATATGGCATTATTTGTCTCCACATGGCATCATAAGAAATGAAAATTATGACTAAGCACTACTATGCATATGTGTTGGCATCTTGTAGTGCATGAGTATGGACAAGTGATGGGTGTGGACCCATATGTAGTTGAAGAAAAAGACATCTATATAAATTAGTCTCATTTTTCATTATGAATTGATTTTTGTAAAACATATACAACACCTAAAAATAAAATAGAAACTTCATTTCCTACTATGGGAGTAGCAAAAACGTTTTCTTCCAATTCAAATAAGCAAAAAACTGTAATTCTTCTCAATTACAATTTACGGGTTTCGTTCATCGCTTTGATCTCGTTGTTCTGTTTTAATCACGTTGTTGAATTCGGACTTTCATTGAAGTGAAGTAAGGTCGAAGAAGAGTAGCTCTTGGCATATAAGGTAAGAATTCTTCTCTTCTAGATATATTTTAGTTCGTACATATCATAACTAAATTGAGAAAGAATGGAAATTATACCGTAAATCATATTTGATATTGTTGTTGGCTTATAGGCTATTTGGTAGTTGTTCTAAATTGCTTAATGGATAAGATTGATAGACTTGATGTTGTTATTGCTATGGATATTGTTCTTGATTTGGAGAAGGTAAGGAAATGGGAAAAGATGATGTCCGATTTGCTGTAAAATGAGCTTGTCGCTCAATAGCTAGTTGGTATGTTCCTTCTTGTTGACATGAGTATTGGTGGTTGTTGTAGATGGATTGTAAAGAGGCGGATTTCATCGTCGTTATCGGAGCTTCCATTCCAAGTTATGTTAAGACTAAACTCTTCTTCCTTTGGCATGATTGTTGGAGTGACGACGGGTGATCCGCTAAAGAGACTCTATTTCGGTCTATATCTCATGATTCCTTGTGTATTTACTAGACATGAAGGGTACAGTTTGATGACTCGTATGAAATAAATATGTATTGATGACAGTTTCAAAATTCTACTCAAGGGTTAACGACCTTACGTCACTCTGATGTGTTCAAAAAGCCTTCTTATGACCTCAATGACAGTATGAATTTGTGTGTGAATATAATAGTGACATGTAAGCAAAATAGTAAGGCTATATACGTGTATATACTACCTATTGGGATATAATTATATATTTCTATTTACCACTAGGCTATGACTTGTCGGGCCATTACTATCAGTTGGGCAATTATGTATCGTTATTTACCACTGGCTGGGCAGACACGTTATTTACCACTGGGCTATGATCGGTCGGATAGTTACCACCAGTTTGGCAGTTATATATATTATTTACCACTTGTTGGGCAGACATATTATTTACCACCGAGATACGATCGGTAGGGCAGTTACCACTTGTTGGACAATTATATATATCATTATTTACCACTGGTTGGGCTGGCGCATTATTTACCATTGAGCTACGGCCGGTCGGGCAATTGCCATTGATCAGTTGGACAGTCGAGCAGTTAATATTACACCATTTATTTAGCGATATAGAATAAGGTTAGAAGTAAGAATGACCATTATGTATGTTGTGGGCCTCAGTGACATTTCAAGAGTTCAGGTTGTTTCATATCTCTCTTTTTATGATTACTTATTATTGCGTTTGATTTTCGCCTTATATATTCATTACATTACTCGTACTGACATCCTTTTGCCTGGGGACGCTGTGTTTCATGCCCTGCAGGTTCAGGCTGGTAAGGAGAGGACCCGCCCTTATAGATCACGTTTAGATATCTACTTTATTGGTGAGCTCCATTTCCTTCTGGAGTATTGTCTAGTCAAGGTTATGTTTATATCCTATTGGTATTTTGGGTATATCAGGGGCCTTGTCCCGACTTATGTACTATGTCGATATTCTATTAGAGGCTTTGTAGACATGTCATGTGTTATACAATTTGTTCAATTTGGCCTTATAGGCTTGAATGTTGGTAAAAGATTATATTGGCCTTGTCGGCCTTAGTATGTAAATATATGCGTAGGTTTGGTTTTTCTATTAGCAGGATTTTATGTTGTGTTGTCTTATAAATATCATTCTGAGTCCTTGTCAGCCTAGACATTTATACATTCACATAATGAGATCTAAGTGGTTCGCTCGGGCCGTTTAGTTGCCAGGTGCCGGCCACCTCCACCCCCCAAGGATAGGGTGTGAATAACTTAGTATCTTCTAGGGAGAGTCTAGAAACTTGTTTATAGATGTGTTGTGAACCACATTTATAGACATGCAGCTACAAGATGATTAGGATTGGTTACCCTTCTTTCTGATCCAGATCATGTTGTATAGAGTTGAGTCATAGGGAGTCAATGTCGAGCTTATTCGACTAGTATTGTGCAGAGATGATTATAGTCTGAAAGATTACTGCCAGCCAAAGGGATAGTACAACAGCATGTAAGAACATCAGTAGAAAACATTGTAGGTGATGTCAGGTTTCGGAAATATCAGAAGGTAGGAGTATAAGTTCTAATAGATGAAAGGAGCAAGGTGATAATGGTATGAGGTATCCAGTCAGTGAAGATCCTTCAGGTAGTTGTAGATCTCAAAGGAGACAAGGACAATTAACAGTCCAGACGACGAGTAGTTACCCAAATACCAAGGGTCTAGAGACGACCAGAGTAGTCGATTTGAGGTAAGCCAGGGATCAAGGGCACATGAAGTGCAAATAATAACTTTCAGCATAAAACTTCATGTTGATGGCCAAGAGAGAGCTCGATTTATAGATATTAAGTGAGACTAGAATGAATTACCTAGTCTTAAATCAAAAGGATCGAGCATCAAAGTGGAAGTAGTAGCCATAGGTTGGTAGTGTCTATAGGTAAAAGGCCTTTGTATGAGGATAAGCACAATCATGAGAAAGCTAGACGTGTAGGCCCTAGCATTCGAGGACGAATGTTTCTAAGGGGGAGGATGTTGCATCTCGCATTATTATACGTTCAGTTGCGGTGTAAGTTAGTCGACGTAAGCTCGAAAAGTAATATACCGGGCTTTCAAGCTATGGTTGGAATCACGCAAAATATGTAAGTAGACCCGAGCACTGAAATGACTTAAGACTTAAAAGTGTGACGATGATGGTAATTTTGTGTGAGTCAAACGAGGCTATGAACCAGTGATATATAATGAGTATTAATGTATATTAAAAATATTTTATATTTAAGTGAATTGAGATCAAAAAATTAATTATATGTGTAGTTGATTAGATGTTGGATTGTAGTGAAGATAAAGAAAGTAAATTAATTTATTTGATATAGTAATAAGTGGAATAATTGTTTACCATATGGCATCATAAGAAATGAAAATTATGATTAAGCACTACTAAGCATATGTGTTGGCATCTTGTAGTGCATGAGTATGGACAAGTGATGGGTGTGGACCCCATTGAAGAAAAAGACATCTATATAAATTTGTCCGATTTTTCATTATGAATTGAGTTTTGGAAAACATATACAACACCTAAAAATAAAATAGAAACTTCATTTTCTATTTTGGGAGTAGCAGCAACGTTTTCTTCCAATTCAAAGAAGCAAAAAACTGTAATTCTTCTCAATTACAATTTACGGGTTTCGCTCACTACTTTGATCTCGTTGTTCCATTTTAATCACGTTGTTGAATTCGGGCTTTCATTGAAGTGAAGTAAGGTCGAAGAAGATTATCTCTTGGCATATAAGGTAAGAATTCTTCTCTGCTAGATATATTTTAGTTCGTACATATCATAACTAAATTGAGAAAGTATGGAAATTATACTGTAAATCATATTTGATATTGTTGTTGGCTTATGGGCTATTTGGTGGTTGTTATAAATTGATTAATGGCTAAGATTGATAGACTTGATGTTGTTATTGCTATGGATATTGTTCTTGATTTGGAGAAGGTAAGGAAATAGGAGAAGATGACGTCCGATTTGCTATAAAATGAGTTTGTCGCTCAATAGGTAGTTGGTATGTTCCTTCTTGTTGACATGAGTATTGGTTGTTGTTGTAGATGGATTGTGAAGAGGCGGATTTCATCGTCGCTATCGGAGCTTCCATTCCAAGTTATGTTAAGACTAAAATCTTCTTCCTTTTGGCATGATTGTTGGAGTGACGACGGGTGATCCGTTAAAGAGACTCTATTTCGGTCTATATTTCATGATTCCTTATGTATTTCATAAGAACTAGACATGAAGGGTACAGTTTGTTGACTCGTATGCAATAAATATTTATTGATGACAGTTTCAAAATTTTATTCAGGGGTTAACAACCTTACGTCACTCCGATGAGTTCAAAATGCCTTCTTATGACCTCAATGACAGTATGAATTTGTGTGTGAATATAATGATGACTTGTAAGCAAAGTAGTAAGGCAATATACGTGTATATACTACCTATAAGGATATGATTATTTATTTCTATTTACCACTAGGCTATGACTTGTCGGGCAATTACCATCAGTTGGCCAGTTATGTATCGTTATTTACCACTGGCTGGGTAGACACGTTATTTACCATCGATCTATGATCGGTCGGATAGTTACCACCAGTTTGGCAGTTATATATAATTATTTACCACTTGTTGGGCGGACACATTATTTACCACCGGGATACGATCGGTAGGGCAATTACCACTTGTTGGACAATTATATATATCGTTATTTACCACTGGTTGGGCTGGCGCATTATTTACCATTGAGCTACGGCCGGTCGGACAATTGCCATTGATCTGTTGGACAGTCGAGCAGTTAATATTACACAATTTATTTAGCGATATAGAATAAGGTTAGAAGTAAGAATGACCATTATGTATGTTGTGGGCCTCAGTGACATTTCAAGAGTTCATGTTGTTTCATATCTCTCTCTTTTATGATTACTTATTATTGCGTTTGATTTTCGCCTTATATATTCATTACATTACTCGTACTAACATTTTTTGCCTGGGGACGATGTGTTTCATACCATGCAAGTTCAGGCTGGTAAGTTGAGGACCCACTCTTATAGATCACGTTCAGATATCTACTTTATTGGTGACCTCCATTTCCTTTTGGAGTATTGTCTAGTCAGGGTTATGTTTATATCCTATTGGTATTTTGGGTATATCGGGGGCCTTGTCCCGACTTATGTACTATGTCGATGTTCTATTAGAGGCTTAGTAGACATCTCCTGTGTTATAAAATTTGTTCAATTTGGCCTTGTAGACTTTAATGTTGGTAAAATATTATATTGGCCTTGTCGGCCTTAGTATGTATATATATGCATAGGTTTGGTTTTTCTATTAGCAGGATTTTATGTTGTGTTGTCTTATAAATATCATTCTGAGTCCTTGTCAGCCCAGACATTTATACATTCACATAATGAGATCTAGGTGGTTCACTCGGGCCGTCCAGGCGCCAGGTGCCGGCCACCCTCACCCCCTAAGGATGGGGTGTGAATAACTTAGTATCAAAGCAGGTCATATCCTAGGGAGTCTAGAAAATTGTTTATAGATGTGTTGTGAACCACATTTATAGACATGAAGCTACAAGATGATTAGGATTGGTTACCCTTCTTTCTGATCCAGATCGTGTTGTATAGAGTTGAGTCATAGGGAGTCAATGTCGAGCTTTTCGACTCGTATTGTGCAGAGATGATTATAGTCCGAAAGATTACTGCCAGCCAGAGGGATAGTACAACAACATGTAAGAACATTAGTAGAAAACATTGTGGGTGATGTTAGGTTTCGAAAATATCAGAAGGTAGGAGTATAAGTTCTAATAGATGAAAGGAGCAAGGTGATAATGGTATGAGGTATCCAGTCAGTGAAGATCCTTCAGGTAGTTGTAGATCTCAGAGGAGACAAGGACAATCGGCAGTCCAGACGATGAGTAGTTACCCAAATACCAAGGATCTAGTGATGACCAGAGTAGTCGATTTGAGGTAAGCCAGGGATCAAGGGCACATGAAGTGCAAATAATAACTTTCTGCATAAGACTTCATGTTGAGGGCCAAGAGAGAGCTCAATTTATAGATATTAAGTGAGACTAGAATGAATTACCTAGTCTTAAATCAAAAGGTTCGAGCATCAAAGTGGAAGTAGTAGCCATAGGTTGGTAGTGTCTATAGGTAAAAGGTCTTTGTATGAGGATAAGCACAATCATGAGAAAGCTAGACGTGTAGGCCCTAGCATTCGAGGACGAATGTTTCTAAGGGGGGAGGATGTTGCATCTCGCATTATTATACGTTCAGTTGCGGTGTAAGTTAGTCGACGTAAGCTCGAAAAGTAATATACCGGGCTTTCAAGCTATGGTTGGAATCACGCAAAATATGTAAGTAGACCCGAGCACTGAAATGACTTAAGACTTAAAAGTGTGACGATGATGGTAATTTTGTGTGAGTCAAACGAGGCTATGAACCAGTGATATATAATGAGTATTAATGTATATTAAAAATATTTTATATTTAAGTGAATTGAGATCAAAAAATTAATTATGTGTGTATTAGATGTTGGATTGTAGTGAAGATAAAGAAAGTAAATTAATTTATTTGATATAGTAATAAGTGGAATCATTGTTTACCATATGGCATCATAAGAAATGAAAATTATGATTAAGCACTACTAAGCATATGTGTTGGCATCTTGTAGTGCATGAGTATGGACAAGTGATGGGTGTGGACCCCATTGAAGAAAAAGACATCTATATAAATTTGTCCGATTTTTCATTATGAATTGAGTTTTGGAAAACATATACAACACCTAAAAATAAAATAGAAACTTCATTTTCTATTTTGGGAGTAGCAGCAACGTTTTCTTCCAATTCAAAGAAGCAAAAAACTGTAATTCTTCTCAATTACAATTTACGGGTTTCGCTCACTACTTTGATCTCGTTGTTCCATTTTAATCACGTTGTTGAATTCGGGCTTTCATTGAAGTGAAGTAAGGTCGAAGAAGATTATCTCTTGGCATATAAGGTAAGAATTCTTCTCTGCTAGATATATTTTAGTTCGTACATATCATAACTAAATTGAGAAAGTATGGAAATTATACTGTAAATCATATTTGATATTGTTGTTGGCTTATGGGCTATTTGGTGGTTGTTATAAATTGATTAATGGCTAAGATTGATAGACTTGATGTTGTTATTGCTATGGATATTGTTCTTGATTTGGAGAAGGTAAGGAAATAGGAGAAGATGACGTCCGATTTGCTATAAAATGAGTTTGTCGCTCAATAGCTAGTTGGTATGTACCTTCTTGTTGACATGAGTATTGGTTGCTATTGTAGATGGATTGTGAAGAGGCGGATTTCATCGTCGCTATCGGAGCTTCCATTCCAAGTTATGTTAAGACTAAAATCTTCTTCCTTTTGGCATGATTGTTGGAGTGACGACGCGTGATCCGCTAAAGAGACTCTATTTCGGTCTATATTTCATGATTCCTTATGTATTTCATAAGAACTAGACATGAAGGGTACATTTTGTTGACTCGTATGCAATAAATATTTATTGATGACATTTTCAAAATGCTACTCGGGGGTTAACGACCTTACATCACTCTGATGAGTTCAAAACGCCTTCTTATGACCTCAATGACATGAATCTATGTGTGAATATAATGGTGACATGTAAGCAAAGTAGTAAGGCTATATACGTGTATATACTACCTATAGGGATAGATTATATATTTCTATTTACCATTAGGCTATGACTTGTCGGGCAATTACCATCAGTTAGGCAGTTATGTATCGTTATTTACCACTGGCTGGGTAGACACGTTATTTACCACTAGGCTATGATCGGTCAGATAGTTACCACCAGTTTGGCAGTTATATATAATTATTTACCACTTATTGGGCAGACACATTATTTACCACCGAGATACGATCGGTAGGGTAGTTACCACTTGTTGGACAATTATATATATCATTATTTACCACTGGTTGGGCTGGCACATTATTTACCATTGAGCTATGGCCAGTCGAGCAGTTACCATTGATCAGTTGGGCAGTCGAGCAGTTAATATTACACAACTTATTTAGCGATATGGAATAAGGTTAGAAGTAAGAATGACCATTATGTATGTTGTGGGCTTCAGTGACATTTGAAGAGTTCATGTTATTTCATATCTCTCTCTTTTATGATTACTTGTTATTGCATTTGATTTTTGCTTTACATATTTAGTACATTACTCGTACTGACGTCCCTTTTCCTAGGGACATTGTATTTCATTCCACGCAAGTTCAGGTAGGCGAGGAGAGGACCCGCCCTTGTAGATCGTGTTCATATATCAGTTTTGTTAGATAGCTCTATTTTCTTCTAGAGTATTGTCGAGTCAGGGTTATGTTTATATCCAATTGGTATTTTGGGTATGTCGAGGGCCCTGTCCCGACTTATGTACTATGTCAACATTCTCTTAGAGGCTTTGTAGACATGTCATGTGTTGTACAGTTTGTTCAGTACAACCTTGTAGGCCTGAATGTTGGTTAAAAATTATATTGGCCTTATCGGCCTTAGTATGTATATATATGCGTAGGTTGGGTTCTTCTGTTAGCAGGATTTATGTCGTGTCGTCTTATAAATATCATTATGAGGCCTTGTCGGCCCAGACATTTATACATTCGCGTAAGAGATCCAACTGATTTGCTCGGGCCATCCAGGCGCCGGTGTCGGCCACCCCCCATCCCCACACACACATCTCCCCCAAGGTTGGGGTGTGATAATATATATATATATATATATGTTTAGGTTAAATGACATATTCTCCAGTTTAAATATTTCTTAATCACTCCTAATCGTTGGCATATTGCTTTTACCTTCAATTTATATCTGTAATATTCTTTGAATTTAAACTAAGAGCATCTAATAATCATAAATAGCTGAGTAACTAAACAATAAACATCCATAATCACATGATAAGCACAAACTGTGAAATTAATTAAAATTTACTTGAAGGTAAAGCATTTACCTTGTATGAAGGCAGCTTGAAGATTGATGAGGAGCTTGAATCTTCTACTCCGAACCTCCAAACTCGCAAAATCACACAAAGAAAAAGGTTTTAATAACTGAATGACTAATTACACTAACTCTGAGTTCCGCCAAAGGTCTTGGATCCCAACTTAAGTATGATTAGTCGATTTTAAGATTGAAATCGGCTCTCAAACAATGTGAATGTCAATCTCAAGCTGCGGACCATTTTTTTTCTTATCTGAACATATTTTACAATGAGAAAAGGAGGTGTATTTATAGGGTGTTGAAACCCTAGAAGACCCAAGCATCGACGGTGTGGGAGAACATGAATTGGGGGGAAATTTCCCTCCAATCCATTCTCAACCAATGAAAAATCATGAATTCATATCAGAATCGGACGAGAAACAATTAAGGCGTAATAGATAAAGTAAACGGAGAGAAAGGGGCGAACCTCACCTGTGGTGGTAGGGTTACTGTGGTGTGGCATGAGAGATGTGAAAGAGAATTAATTGCTTTTTCCCAAAACGAACACACAACACCTTCGGAAAGTCATCGTCACTTTTGTATCTTGCCATTTTTGCCAAAGAGAAGAAAATGACAAGAGGCTAGGATTTAGGGACTTTTCTCAATCATGAAAACCACAAAAGGGAGGAATAGGGCATTTTCCCTTATCATATTTAATTAGATAATTTACCGACTTTGATGGAGTCAAACATTAATTCCTTAATATTGAGAATTCTTTTAAAACAATTACATTTATAATTGTCTGTTAAAATTCCAAAATTATGATTATTGGTCAAAAGTATATAAAATTGGGACATGATATAAAATATATATATACCGGATGACATTTTTTCAAATGAAATGACAAAATACTTTCGAGATAATTTGTAAAATCACAGTCGTCTTGTAAAAAGTATATTTCACTCTATCTGTGACTCGAGATCCTTGAATAATTAAATAAAATTATTAGAGGGTAAAAATTATGTTTCAACAATCATCATCTTAGGGTGCGAGAGATTAAAATTGCCTCTGTCACCTTGAGACTGACGAGTTAAGCCATATTCAATAATGTATCCATGAAACCATCAGCTTAGGGTGCGAGAGATTAACATTGCCTCCGTCACCTTGGGAGGGACAAGGTGAGCCAAAATGAATGATGTATCCATGAAACCATCAGCTTAGGGTACGAGAGATTAACATTACCTCCGACACCTAGAGACTGACAAGTTGAGCCTTTTTATTGATGAATCCGCGAAAAGGTCAGCTTAAGGTACAAAGGGATTAAAATTGTCCACCTTAAGACTGGAAATTTAAAGATCCTTTTAAGGATAAATCCATGAAAAGGCCAGCTTAAGGTGCAAAGGGGTAAATTTGTCCACCTTAAGACTGGAAATTTAGATACCATCATATTAAAGACTATACTTGGTGAACTTTGAAGACATTAACTTGCCACGCGGTCGGTTTGAAATTCCATCTTGAGAACTCGATGGATTTAAAGACTTTATCTTTCATACATGGTTGATTTGAAACTTTAACTTAGAGACTTGCTGGATTTTAAGACTTTTGTAACACCTCGTATCTCGGGCTAAGGTTCGACCCGTAAGATGAATGTCAAGTCCCATGGGTTTGTTACTTTCTAATTATTGCTAAAATAATTACCAATACGTAAAGCTTATGTTTGTAAGTAATATGAGTGTTTGGAAGTGGAATGGAATGAGTTGGAAATAATTAGAATGATTGGGGTGAAATCAGTAGAGAGCGTTGCAATGATCAAAAGTTGACCGCTGCGACGATGAAAACATCCCCTAGGCAGATGCGACCGTCGTAGTGACCAAAAGTTAACCACTGAAATAGGCGATGCTGAAGCTAAAATATTACGTACGAAAATTCAATATTTAAAATGTAATTCCACACTTTCTTTGGACGAATTTGAAAGAGAGAAACAACCCCCAAGCCCTAGCACAAAGTTCCTCTCTTTCTCTCATCTTCTGACATCAAGGTAAGATCATCCTTAAGATTCTTAATCAGTTCTAGCATTAATTTCATGATAACTAACAAGATTAAACCTTCGAAATTTATAGATTTTTGTTTGAGTCTTCATCTTGGACAAGAAACCCTCGAACCAGAATTCAAGAGAATAGAACTTCAAAAAGGTAAGGCTTCCACTCTCTAATCGATTATAGTTCTGAATTAGTGATTAGACTCTAAGTTCTTGGTCCATAAGTTAATCGGTTTGATAAAGAAAAACATATGAACCATTGTAGGGTTTGGATTATTAACTTAGGATTATTGTAATCATATGGCTGATGAAGAATAATGTTAATTATATCTATTTGAGATAGTAGAATCATCTAGAGGAAAAAAGATGGGTAATTGGGTGAAAAAACATCATTAATGGAATTGTGGAGCTTTATGCCCATCAAGTATTTGATGAAATACCTAGATGGCCAAAACTTGAGTATTCTTGCTAATGTTGATTCCATTGACTTATAATGCTATAGATTAAAGTCGAAAGGGAGTGATGGATATTGTATTACGCTTAAGAGCATTAAGTTAAGGTATGTGAGGCTACCTCTCTACGTTTGGGAATTTGATGATACTACCTACGCCACGTTCTTTATTGACTATTATGAATTGCCTTAGAACATAGTTATGCCTTAGTTTCGTGAATAGTTGTAAAACTTCTATTCTCTAGATCTCGTAGTTCATAATTCGTTCATGATCTTCATTTTGAATAGTGTGAACTCAAAACATAATCCATGTAGACTCGTGTTTGATATCTATGAGTCTCAGTCTAGAAACTCAGCAGGTCTAGAAACAATTTTGTTCATGAATACATGTCTCAGTTAGTAATGTTCTTTATTCAAGTAATCTTAGTTTCTTAATAATACTAAATGAATATTGAACATATTTGATTGCCCAAGGACATAAGTTTCATGTATACATATACTCTGCCAAAGCCATAGATTGACGCACTTACTTGGCCAAGGCCATAGTTTGTGCATTTATTATTGGGTCAAGGCCCCACATATGTGTCTTTCCTAAGGCCACCAACTGACGCACCTACTTGGACAAGGCCATAGTTTGTGTATTTATTATTAGGATAAGGCCCCACTCATATAAGACAGATAAACAAATGTTTCAGATGCAGGTTAGGGAGTACTCATAAATTCACTTTTCTTGTTCATTTGAGTTATCAGTTATACTTTCAGTTTCAGTATTTATTACCTGTTTATTATATAGGCTGCCCTTTCCCGAGCACCCAACTTATAGTTCTTTCCTTCAGTTGGTTTTACATACTAGTGCAATTCAAATAAACTAATGTCCCTTTTACTCGGGGCTTGCACTTCACAATGCAGATAATGACTTTCAGGACGACGTAGCTGCATGCTAGGATCTATGGTATCACCTGAGTTGGTGAGCCCCAGTCTTTTGGGGCCTTACCATTTATTTTGCAGTATTTATAGTTTATTACAAACAGTTAGGTACGTTGGGGGCCTTGTCTCGGAAAATAGTTAGCATCTCAGTACTCTTCAAAGGTTTCATAGACTAGAGTAATGGTTAGACAATGTTTATCAGATTTTCATGTTTGTTGCGTTGCCAATTTTACTATGTTCAGACTTATTCAATATTTTTTGCACTAAATAATTTTTCAGCTAGACTTTTAGTACATCAGCATGTGTTAATTTAATTCCTCTTTCAGTATGTTTTGATATCACATATTGATTTAGCCAGCCAGTTGGTTCGCTAGATCACATACAGCTAGGCACTTATGTCTAGTCCATGGTTTAAGGCATGACAAAGCTTGGTATCAGAGCACTAAGTTCAAGTATCCTAGGGAGTCTATGAAGCCGTGTCTAGTGGAGTTTTATTTATATGTGTGTGCCGACCATGCATATAAATGGTTAACTAACAAGACATTCAGGATTGTCTCATTTCTTTCTACTCTAGATCGTGCTATGACACTTAGAGTAATAAGTAACCTTCTCTTCTTATCGAAGTACGTATGTTTCGAATGCGCATGAGACAAGCAGGCAATTTAAGGTTCAACTGAGGATGATTACCTATAGGGGTACAAGTGTGAAGTATTTACTGGTAACGCATGAGACTTAAGGTGATATTGAAAGTATAATAAAGTGCACATCGCCCGAGAAGGGGTGTTGTATAATAAATTTGGAAGTTGAATAATAACAATGTACTTGAGAAAGGAGAATGGGAGACTGCATGAAGAGAATGACAGAGAAATTAGAAAGGAGCTAAGTCTGCAAGAGACGTAAATCATAGACGATCTTAGGGAGGTGGAGGCAGACAGTTTTCTACAGGAGGTCAAGAAGACCCACTCCATCTGCAATCCGTACACCAGTCCCGAGGTCCAAATATGATTAGAAATGTTAGTTCAGCCAGAAACAGAGTTTCATATCACCAGACTCTAAGTCACAAGACAGTATGGGCCATAAAGATTTTCAGAATCCTATGTGTAACAGGTGGTGTATCGTTCAAGCCTGGATATGTGTTTTGGGTGTGCTAAGCAGGGTCACTATATAAAGGAACAGGGTACCGGAGGTAATGTGACTTAGTCCAAAAATTCAATAGCCCCTCGTAATTCTCAAACTCAAAGTAGGTCTAATAAACCTAAGTCTGGTAATGCAGACCTCCATCAAAACCACTCGTATGCTTTAGTAAGTCATCAGTACATAGAGTCATACCCAGATGTCGACATATCTACGATGATTAAGATATAATGTAAGACCCCATAGGGAAACATGTTATGATTTTAGCCACTACGGTCATAAATTGCTTACCATGGTTTTGAACAAGAAAGATCCTATGGGCAAGTCACCGATAATTCTTAAATGTTTTTTTTAGAAGAAGTATATTTTTGTACGGTCTTGGCACAAGACTAACACGATATGAACCTAGAGCAGATGATGTTAAATTTCTGGGAATAGTTTTAGCTTGTTTAAGTTTAGTCAGATCAGGATCAGAGAGTACTATGTTAGTAAGTTACTACGAGAAGAAAATATTATTAAGAGATAAAAAAGTGTGATAGTTCCCTCTTAGGTTATGTAATGAAGTGTTTACCCCAGATATGTATAGCCTAATATGATGTTGAAGTGTATAGAAAGTTCAAGGTTAGGTATTGTGATCTTTTATATAAGATAGACGTAATTTCCGTAAGTGTGATCCATGTATTTAATTAAGAAGAGATAGTATACAACTATATAATAGGGTCGAATAATAGGGAAAGTTAGAAATAAGCTTCTGCTTCACTTTAGTTATTCAGAGTAGAATAAGAGAATATGATGCTAGCAAGTGATGAGTGGAAAACTAATATGTAAATTTTGAGCAGAGATGGATGACAATTAGAGGTCGTGAGCCAAGTATAGTTGTGTGACATGTTTTCTGATTAGGATTAAGAAAAATTGAATGAAGTTGAGTACGATTTGATTCCCTTAGTCAGGTTAAAACCAGTGTGTTGGTGACAGTTTGAATACATCTGAATGCATGTTAGAACACAAGGGTTTAGTTAAATTTGACATATAGTGATTAGTGGAAGAAGAAATCAGCTAAGCAGTAAAAGAGCAAGATACAGAAGAATAGCCTTTAAAAGTTATCAGAAAGGGGATTCCCTAAGATTGATAGTGTGATCAAAGTTAAGTCATTAAGATTTTGTACGACAGTCATGAATACATTAGTTCCCTATTTATGTAGGTAACTTAGTTTCTATAAAGGAAGACTGCTCAGAAGTTAGCATAACGATGAGTCCTCACCAATGTAAATTATGAAGAACAAATAAAGAGAAGATAACTTAATCTCAACGAAAGAGAAGAATCTGCTAGTATAAGACCTTAACCTTTGGTCTAAGGGAGAGATGTGTAAATCATCAATAAGTCTAGTTGGATGCTTGAAACAGAAAGGTTATCGTGAGATATTAAGAACCTCAGTTTAGTAATGAGGGCATAATTATATAGTCTTCATAAGGAATGTGCCACGAGTGTACAAGAAACACGAAGTAAGAAGAATGATTGTCGACCGACTTGTGTTAAAATCAGTTATTATCAACTAAGCGATCATAGAAAATCTATAAGATCATGCCCAGTTATGTGTAACAGGGATAGTGTCATTTCACAAGACTCTAATCTTTAGGGTGTTGGTCAAATATTTAGCACGCAGCAATACTATGAGTATTTCAGGAAGTATCTCAGAAAAGAAATCAAGTATGGAAAGTTAACTCTTATTCAGGCAGATAAGAGAATCGGGGTAAGAAAGTTCTTTGTTTAACATACATAGGATTTCAACTTTAGGGCCCCAAAAATGGTAGAGTTTTGTACAAAACAGAGCCAAATCCTCCTTAGTAGCTAAGAAAAGAGGAAGACAGTTTTATGATCCCTATCAATTACAGCCAAAAGAAGGGATTAACAAGCATAAACCCATGGATTTTGAAACAAGTGGGAGATGATGGTACTCTAAGGTACCATGGAAAATATATGCATCCTAGATGTAGATTGGCGCAAGAGAGGATTATGGCAGAGGCGCGCAGATTCAGATGTTCTACCTACCCAAGCTCTATGAAAATATATCATGATCTTGAGAAGAATTATTAGTGAAATGACATGAAAAATAATGTAGCAGATTATGTGACTAAGTATGCAAATTGTCATCAAGTGAAAGTCGAGCATCAGAAGTCTGATGGTCTAGCACAGAATACAGATATTCTTGAGTGAAGATGATAAATATGGACTTTATAACAGAGTTATCTCGCTCATTATGAAAGCATGATTTGATTTGGATGATCATAGGGTGAATTACTAAGTCAACATATTTTTACCAGTAAGGACCACTGACTTATCAAAATAATACACCAAGTTATGTATTCAGGAAATCGTCAGGTTGCATGGGACTCCAGTGTCCACCATATCAAGTCATGGTTCTCAGTTCACAGCGAAGTCTTGGAAATCCTTTCAGAAGGGATTAGGTACAAGGATGAACCTTAGTAAAACTTTTCATCCTCAAACAGATGGTCAGGCAGAGCGCACCATTCAATTCAGACCCTCGAGGATATGTTGAGGGCATGAGTCATTGATTTTAAGGGTAATTAGGATGACATTTACCTCTCATTGAGTTTATTTCTAATTATAGATATCATGCCAATATCAAGATGGCACCATTTGAAGCCTTGTATTGGCGAATGTGTAGATCACCTATTGGTTGGTATGAAATTGGCAAAAACAAAATTGCTAGGGCCAAACTTGGTCCATCAGGCCAGGGAAAAAATTAAACTGATTCAGGAACGTTTGAAAGTGTCTAAGAGTTTCCAGAAGTCCTATTCGGATGTGCAACATAATGATTTAGAGTTTCATGTTAATGATTGGTAGTTTTTTAAAAGTTTTGTCTATGGAAGGCGTCAAGCGATTTGAGAAGAAAGAGAACCTTAGTCACAAATATAATTAGACCATGCAGGATTCTATGAGGGCTTAGTCCAGCGGCATATGAGCTGAAATTACCACTAGCGTTGGTCGTCGTACACTCAGTGTCATATTATGACGTTCACGTTTCTAGTATTCAGATATCATATTAGAACATTAATGTTCCAGTGCTTAGATATACATGTCAGTTCAACACTCAAATATTAATGTCAGCTCAGTACTCAAATAATCATGTCAGTCAGCACTCAAATGTTCATGCAAGTTCAGTACTCAGTTGGTTCAGTATCCAGCCAGTTCAGTACCTATTCAGCTTATTCATTCAGTTTAGTACTCATTCAGTTTAGCAATCATTTAGTTTAGTATTCATTTGTTCATGGCAGTTTAGTGCCCGTATATTCACGTCAGTCGCATTTATGATCCAGCGTTAGCCGTATATGTAACCAAGACCATCATTCAAGGATGAATGATCACAAGGGGTAGATAATGTAACACCTCGTATCTCGGGCTAAGGTTCGACCCGTAAGATAGATGTAACCTCTCATGGGTTTGTTACTTTCTAATTATGGCTAAAATAATTAGAAATACCTAAAGGTTATGTTTGTAAGTAATACGAGTGTTTGGAAGTGGAATGAAATGAGTTGGAAATAATTAGAATAATTGGGGTGAAATCAGTAGAGAGTGTTGCAATGATCAAAAGTTGATCACTGTAATGATGAAAAAATCCCTTAGGCAGATGTGACCGTCGCAGCGACCAAAAGTTGACCACTGCGACAGGCGACGCTGAAGCTAAAATATTAAGTACGAAAACTCATAATTTTAAGAGTAATTCCACACTTTCTTTAGATGACTTTGAGATAGAGAAACAACCCCCAAGCCCTAGCACAAAGTTCCTCTCTTCCTCTCATCTTCCTACATAAGGGTAAGATCATCCTTACAATTCTTAATCAGTTCTAGCATTAATTTCATGATTTTAAACAAGATTAAATCTTGGAAATTTATACATTCTTGCTTGAGTCTTCATCTTGGACAAAAAACCCTAGAACTCGAATTCAGGAGAATTGAACTTAAAAAAGGTAAGGCTTCCACTCTCTAATCAATTATAGTTATGAATTGGTGATTAGACTCTAAGTTCTTAGGCCATAAGTTGATGTGGTTAATAAAGAAAAACATATGAACCATTGTACGATTTTGGATTATTGACTTAGGATTGATGTAATCATTTGGGTGATGAAGAATGATGTTAATTATATCCATGAGATTATAGAATCACCTAGAGGCAAAAGGATGGGTAATTGGGTGAATAAAACTCGTTAATGGAAGTTGTGGATCTTTATGCCTACCAAGTAATTGATAAAATACCTAGATGGACAAAACTTGAGTATTGTTGCTAATGTTTATTCCATTGTCTTATAATGCTATAGATTAATGTTGAAAGGGAGCGACTAATGTTGTATTACACTCAAGAGCAGAAATTTAAGGTATGTGAGGATAACTCTCTACGTTTTGGAATGTTGATGATTCTCCCTGCGCCACGTTCTTTATTGACTATTACAAATTGCCTCAGAACATTGTTATGCCTTAGTTTTGTGAATAGTTGCAGAAATATTATTCTCTAGATATCGTAGTTCGTAATTCATTTATGATCTTCATTTTGAATATTGTGAACTTAGAACGTAAGCCATGTAGACTCGTGTTTGATAACCATGAATCTTAGTCTAAAAACTCAATAGGTCTAGAAACAGTTAAAGCTTCAGGTCTCATAATCGGTTCATGAATACATGTCCCAGTTAGTAGTGTTCTTTATTCTAGTAATCTTAGCTCCTTAATAATACTTAATGAATAGTAAACATATGTGATTGCCCAAGGGCATAAGTCTCATGTATATGTATACTTGTCCAAGGCTATAAACTAACGCACTTACTTGGCAAAGGCCATAGTTTGTGCATTTATTAGTGGGCCAAGGCCCCACATATGTACACTTGCCCTAGGCTATAGACTGACGCACCTACTTGGCCAAGACCATAGACTATGCATTTATTATTGGGCCAAGGCCCCATACATATAAGACAGATGAACAAATGTTTTAGACCCAGATTGTGGAGTATTCATAACTTCACTTCTCTTGTTCATTTGAGTTTTCAGCTACAATTTCAGTTTCAGTATTTATTACCTATTTATTATTTAGGCTGCCCTTTCCCGGGCACCCCGCTTACAGTTCTTTCCTTCATTTGGTTTTACATACTAGTGAAATTTAAATGTACTAACGTCCCTTTTGCCCGGGGCCTGCATTTCATGGTGTAGGTAACGACTTTTAGGATGATGCATATGCACGCTAGGATCTCTGGTATCAGCTAAGTTGATGAGCCCCAGTCTTTCGGAGCCTTACGATTTATTTTGTAGTCTTAATAGTTTCTTACAGACAGTCAGGTATGTCGGAGGCCTTGTCCTGGCAAATAGTTAGCATCTCAGCAATCTTCAAAGGCTTCATAGACTAGAGTAATGGTTAGACAAAGTTTATCAAATTTTAATGTTTGCCACGTTGACACTTTTACTATGTTCAGACTTATTCAGTATTTTACGCACTAAATAATTAGTGTGTTAGTTTAATTCATCTTTCAGTATGTTTTGATATCACATGTTGATTTAGCCAGCCATTTGGTTCGCTCAGTCACATACAGTCAGGCACCGAGTGTCATGTTACGTCCAGGACATTGTTCAGGGCGTGACAACTTCAACTTGCTGGAATGATAGATTTGAACTTCAACTTGAAGATACAATGGCTTTGGACTTCAATATGAAGAGTTGGCGAATTTGACGATTTTAACTTGAAAATCAACTGATTTGAAGACTTTAACTTGATGATTTAACAACTTGCTAAGAGATTACAATCATCCTATCGGAGAAACCCATTTGCCATAGAGGTTTGCCTCCATTGAACCGTCAATATTTGGTGAAGGTCCAAATTTCAATGAAATGATGCTTGTATACATGATTTGTATGTGCCTGGTCAGGCAAATTTCATTCCATCATACTTTACTCGAACAACACATAGAGTGATGTATTTTTTAACTTATGAGACTGAACTTAGAATAAGACTCTAAGCTACCTACGTACCTCATTGAAGAGGATCAAGTCATTCCGTAGTTCCGAAAAAATTAGTTTTTTTGGTGTCCTAATTTTTTCCTATGCCGTCTCTTACGAGATTTCTAACCAATAGACATTTTTTTGAGTCCTAACTTTTGTCTAGGCCGACTCTTGTGAGATTTTCAACCTAATGAACATTTCTTTTTGGGGTCGTGCACAATTGATAAACTTGCACGCCCAGAGTAACATGTAGTTTATGCTCGTACGTCAAAGAGTATTTTAACTTGAAGATTTAGCTCTAATTTAAAGAGCTTTGCAACTTGAAGATTTGTTTTCAATTTGAGGAGCTTTGCAATTTGAAGATTTAGCTCGAATTTGAGGAGCTTCGTGATATGAAGACAGTTTGATTTCAATGAGCTTTGCGATTTCAAGATTTAGCTCAAATTTGAGAAGCTTCGCGATTTGAAAATTTGGCTTGTAATTTGTTGAGCTTCGTGACTTGAAGATTTAGCTCAAATTTGAGGAGCTTCGCGATTTGAAAATTTGGCTCGTAACTTGTTGAGCTTCGTGACTTGAATATTTAGCTCAAATTTGAGGAGCTTCGTGATTTGAAAATTTAGCTCATAATTTGATGAGCTTTGTGACTTGAAGATTTAGCTCGAATTTGAAGAGCTTTGTGACATGCAGTTTCAACTCGTGCTTTAAGGAGGGTTATACTTTGCAGTTTAGGCTCGTGCGTTGAGTAACATTGCAACTTGTAATTTAGGCTCATGTGATGAGGAGCATTTAACTTGCAGTTTGAGCTCGTGCAATAAGGAGCACTGCAACTTGCAGTTTAGGCACGCGCGTCGAGGAGAATTGTAACATACATGGACTCTTCGGTTTCATCTACAGATTCAAACTTGCTCCCACTATGGATTTCTTCTATATATTCATCTTCATGAGCTCAAGGGCAGACAACCATTGATCTCCACTTGCAGCTATGCTCAATTCCATATCATGCGTACGGGTTGTCAACTCTTCAAATGTATTGGGATTTATTCCTTGCAAGATATATCAAATATCCCAATTCATGCCTTGAATGCACATTTCAATGCTAGAAGTTTCACTAAGGCGATCTTTGCAATTGAGGCTCAATCTCCTCCAGCTATTGATGAAGTCAATAACATGCTCATTATCATGTTGGCAGACATTCATAAGTTCAATCATACTAACAATATGCCTTGCGCAATAAAAACGATTGAGGAATTCTTACTCCAACTGCTCCCAACTATCTAGAGAAATAAGTTCGAGATCTGTGTACCAATCAAAAGCATTTTCTTTGAGAGATCAGATAAACTGCTTGATGAGATAATTACCATAAGTCCCAGCATTATTGCAAGTCTCGATGAAGTGTGTTATATATTGTTTGGGATTTCCTTTTCCATCAAATTGTTGGAACTTAGAGGTTGATAGATAACATGTATCTTCAAGTTATCAATCCTTTGTGTATATGACTTTGCATATGTAAGAAAATATTTAGAGGACTCGGATTTATCTTTGATGGTCCCCCATGATAAAGTCATTCAATTGGTCAACAGTAATCAGACATTCAACGGAGACTCGGATCTCTTTGATCGTTATTAAATGCTTTATAGGGGACTCTCCTTTCTCTTGAATTTTAGAAAGCTTTATAGGTGTTTGACTTAATCACTCTCAGCCATCCTATCCATCTTATTTGTCAGCTTGGAAAGTTTAGCATCTGGTTCTTGCACGTTCTTTGTCAAGCCTTCAACTTCTTTAGTCAAACTTGCAAATCGTTATTCTATAGTGAAAGTGGCAATCATCATTGTTTGCACGACCATCATGGAGAATGAATAATGAATAATGATATGAATCAATACTTGAATAGATCTTAGACCAGGAAGCGTCTTGATAGAAAATTGAAGCATATGCAGCGCTTAAGACATCAACATCTTCTGGCATAAAGGGGTTGTTGGACTTGCAATAGGGTTCTTGTGGCAGATTAAGTTGATTCAAAGTTCTTTCGACCGTCTCAGCAATATTATTCCCTTCTTTTAGAATGGGGGAAGAGGGCATCATTCCTTGTGGAGAAGATGAACCAGAAACATGAGTTGACTTGGATGGTACTTGCAACATTTATTATCCTAGCTACTTCAAGGCTTGTCGGGGTGTAGGCTTACAAAACTAGAAGACGAAACTTGAAGTATCCATAAAAATAGAGCTTTCATATTTTATTGCTGATTTTATTTAGGAGAGAAGATATGAACGGAAAACTTGGTCCCACTAGGCATGCCAAAATATGTAGTTAATAAAATTTGAGTCAATTTGCCTGGTAGGAAGAGTTAGCCCCTCTAGCACATTTCCTTGAGTGTTAGATGATTGACCTTCCTCTTTCTTCACCTTTGGAACGTAGCGGAGCACATGAACTATCTTCTTCTTTAAGGACATGATATTTCCTTTATTTGGACTTGATTGCGGCTCTTCAACGCCAACGTTGACTTTTCCAACAGCCGCCTCAACTCTTTTGGTTGCGATCTTTTCACTCTTGGCCGTTGTGACATTGTTGACTTTTACTTCCATCACAATATAGCTCTTCAAGTAGAACCTTGCATCGGTGAAGTGTCACTCAACTTCTATAAATGGCTTATCATCAGCAACTATCTTCCTTTCGATGCCGCCTTCGAGATACTTCAAACATTGGTAGTAGGAGGATGGGACAACTTTGTTCTTGTGTATCCATGGCCTTGTAAGCAACATATTGTATGAAATCTTTGCATGCATCCATGAATTTGATTTCAAATCTTCGATGGTGATCCCCAATTTGATTGTACCTATGGCCCTTTGCCCCCCTTGATTAAATCCTTAAATCATTAAGCGGCTTTTAGAAAGTTCTTCAATTGTGATGCCAAGTTCCTTCGTTGTGCAAATAGGAAGGATATTAACTCCAAGTCCTTTGTCTATCAAAATTATATTTATCCTCTTTTTGAGCACATGACCCACCATATACAAAGGGCAATTGTGCATCGTTTCACCAAGTAGAAGATCATTGTCCGTGAAAGTGATTTTTGTATCACATGCGTGCACTTCTTGAAAAGAGGACTGAACATGCTTTCCAGATGATGATGGAGGCAGCACTGATGGACTTTCATTATTCACTTCTTCTTCATCGGTATTAAAGCATGATGGCTCGATATTGTCTCATAAAATCCTGGTGTAGAACCAACTTGGTAAAAATTCCTCCAAAGTTACGGGACGTCATGGTTTCTTTTAGTGGTCCACCTCCACTTTTGTCTTCTTTGGATGCTCAACTAGTTTTTGCTTCCTTGGTCTTCTCACCATCCTCTTCTTAGTTGGCTATTTATGGAGATTTTTTTTGTGGACTTGTTTTGTAGCACCTCCCTAGTCACTAAAATTCAACCTTCATCATCGCCTTCATCGACTGCAGTTTTATCTTCCTCCAATGGTCCTTCTTCTAAATGTTTTTCAAAGCTGCAAATTTAGACCGGATCAGAGCCAAAGGTGATAGAGACTTGATTAGAACTTGCCTTCTCAATGTCGAGTAGAATCTTCTTTTCATTAGCCAACTGCATAACTTTATACTTGAATACAAAGCACTTCTCAAGAGGATGACCCACGAGTCGATGATACTTGTAATAGTTTGGGTCGTCTTTTCTTCCAGCTTCATCGGGCTGCTTCATCTCAGGTAACTCAATGAGTTTCAGCTCAAGTAGTTCATAAAAATTTCAGGGACGTCGAAATCTAGGAAGGGGTATTCTCTTTCTTGCATCTCCCTCAAGGTCGCTTTTTGACTTGTGTTTCCTTGATAGGAAGTTGATTTCATACTCTGCTTCTTGCTCACCTTCATAGTAAAATTTACAGGCAATGTATTGACGTTCATGGATTCTTTGTTTTCACTCTTGGGTACAAACTTGATCCACATCTTGGTTTCTTGCTTGTTCTTTCCTTTGTGCGGGTCGTAGACAGGCATCACTTCGCTTCTAGTGGAGGACATACTCAACTCCATGTCATGAGCGCGAGTAGCTAGTTCTTCAAAGGACTTTGTCTTATTACCATGCAAGATATAGAGAAGACCCCGATGCATCCCTTGGATGCACATCTCTATGACAAAAGCTTCACTGAGCCTATCTTTGTAGTTTAGGCTTGCATTTCTCCACTGACTTGTTACACCCCGTGATTCTGCATGAGATCGAACGTATGATTAGTTGATTTGAGCTCCGGCAACCCAAGACACTTTCCTAGGGTCACGTATGACATATATGATTGTCTAAGAAATATACGGAAGGTTGGAAGTCAATTGAATTAAAGGAATCACATCTCGGAAAAGTTTGATGAAGATTGAGCGATATGCTAAATGATCCGCCCCACGAACGTTGATCCGCCTCACGGATTAGGCCACGGATTTAAGCCCCCATTTCCTCACCTCACTGCCACAATCTGCAGTGGGGAGTATTATAAAGGGCCACAAATCGGTGGCTTTCCATTTTCGACCGCAATCACCCCCAGACACTCGCAAACCCTCCTCTAGGGTTCCTACATCATCAAGGGTCCATCCCATACCAAATTAAAGGGAAATCCTCATAGATGATCATTAAGAAGCTTGGAAATCCTCACTTGATGGCTAGACAAGTTGGGAGTTGTCTTGAAGATGGAAAAGAACTTGTTCTAAAGAACTTTGTGGCTGGTGGAGGTAAGATTCTTCTACCCCTTATTAATCTTAAACTTATTGTAGCTTGGTTGTTTGAGTTAGTAAATATGATTTTCAGGATATCATGCTAAACTCTATGAAGAAGTTGATATTGTTCTTGAATTGTTCTTGAATGAACTAGGAGGTGATTAGGACTAGAAGTTGGAGTATGTATTGTTGTTGATTGTTGTAGTTGTTGTGGTTGTTGTTGTTTTTGTTGAAAGAGGATTGATGATGTATAGATAGTCATGAAAATCATAACATGAGAAACATGCCTTCTAGGTGATCGGCAAAATGGTGTAATGAGTCGATTCTTGTTCTATGGATTCCGTCTTGACTCGAATCGTCTATATTATGTAGATAATCTTGTGTGAAGCTCTCAAAAAATTGCAAGGTGTTGATAGCAAGGCAACAGATGTGTAAGGTTATTCCCTTCTTTCATAAGCATGACATCCAAATCATTTATTGTTTTCGAAAAGAAACTCTAAAGAATCATTCTAATCACATGTCAATCATCCTTTGTCGGGAGTAGTTCCATTTCTATTATTGCATCCTTTATTTATTGTTGATCTTTTGGTTGAGACCATACTCCCTATTGATGGAGTCTCTCAATTGACAGTCTTGTATACCGACAAGTTTTCATGAAAAAGCAAAAGAAAAGATCGAATCAAAGTTAAGGGCTGAAAGTCGTGGTTACCTTCGAGTCGAGTCTTATCCACAAGTTTTTGTCCTTCATTGAACATATCTTTTATCTCGCTACCGTATTATGTGTATCTTTTTTGTCTATGAGCTTCATAGACCTCAAAATGAGGGTTCCAAAAAGTTAATCGTTAAGTCAACCAAAAGTCATTTCAAAGCAAAGTTCAAGAGTTTATGAGTTTCCAAGAGGCCAAGAGCCATTGTTATCACAGTGCAATATCCACACTACCGAACCTATGCTGGTGGGGCTGCTAGTTGTAGCGCGCTAACGCCCCTATATGGGTAGTTATATACAGAGATATATGTATATATTATTTACACCACCATTGCGACCAGCTGATGGAAAGTTGTAAATGTACATTATACATACCGCGCCGCGCTATAGTCGACCAGGTAGGCACTTATATGTGCATCCATCCATACACCTCAGAGTATACCTGAGGGAAGTGACATATTACACCTCGGGTTATAAGCCAAGGGAAGATTATACACCAAAGTTGTCATACCAAGAGTTCAGTACAGTTTCAAAGTTTCATTGCTCACCCTACTGTGAACACCTAATTTTTTACTGAACTAAGTTTTTACAGCTTTGTAGCATTTAAATATTTCTTTTAGGTTTAGTTAAATATTTTTATTTTTTATTTTTTAAGTAAATATTACTTTTAAATTATTATTTTTGAAAACTATAAGAAATAGTGTCACATTTTAGGATAATTTTTGTCTTTATTTTACAAAAGAAAAAAATGTATAAAAATATTTTTTTTCTTTTAATTTAGGACTTTATAAATAAGCTAGTGAGTTTTAGTAGTTTTTCTTAGTCACAATATATTTTGGACAAGATATTTAACTTTTCTACATTTTTATTAGTCTAAAAAGATATATACTAGTTAATATTCTTATTATTATATTTTTTATAAAGAAGAAAAGGAATAACATAAAATAACTAAAAAACGGGAAAGAAAAGAAAAAAAACTAACCTAAATTAATCCTAATCCAAAAGCACCTTCCCCGCGAATCCCTAGCCCTATCACGTCTGTACTTGCCCATCCTAATCCCAACTAAGGCTGGCCAGTGGGCCGGGACGGCCCGACCTCGACCCGACCCTGTTCCGACCCCGCCCCTACCCCGAGTAAAAAAAAAAATGGTAGCGGGACTCGAACTCGGGACGGGACAATGACTCATTCCGCCAGACCCGAGCCCGCCTCAGGGCCGCCAAACCCGACCCCGCCCCGAACCCGTCCCGAGCCCGCTCCCGTTCTCGCCCGAGAGTCCCCCTTTGCAAGTATAACCGTTGCACCAACGACCATTTTAGATTTTGGCCGTTGGGCAACGGCCATTTTTGGCCTCCCCCCTCCCCCAACCCCCCTTACCCCTTAATATTTATTTTTAACCCATAAGTTATTATATTTACACTTTAACCCAATTTTTCAACTATAAATAACCCATTTTCTCTTCATCTTTCTCACAAATCTTCCTACAATCTCTCTAATCTCTCAATATATCTCTCTATAAGTCTACATTGTTTACTAAATATTTAATTTTATTTATTCATTTGGGAATTGAGAGTGAAGTTGACAACTAGCTTGAGGATCTTCCATCGAGCAAAGTTTCAATTTTCAACCTCTCGATTACACGTCGGCGTTTGGTACATTCGTTCCTTCATTAAATTATTATTATCTGTTTATTTTATTTAGCGCACTTAATTTTATTAACTTTAATTATTTATTATCATAATTAAAATGAAAGGATTAAGAGGTATGTTTAAGGGTAAGGGTGCTTCTTCTAGTAGGGGCAACCAGGGCAAGGGTACTTCTTCTAGTCATCTTATTCCTACACAGGATGATTTTGTTGATACTCAACATTTTCCTACAATACCATTAGATTTAGACGAGGAGCTATTTTCTGGAACTCAAGAAGACTTTAATTTAGACAATGATACACCCACTAATGTTGATGACAACACACCCACTAGTGCACCTTCAACTGAAATACCTCCTATTCCCCCTAGTATGAGATGAGGTCCAGCAAAACGACCATTAAAATCAGATGCATGGACATTTTTTGATAGGGACGTAGAGAATCAAGTAGCTATATGTAAAATTTGTAAAAATGTTTTAAAATTTAAAACTGGAAAAGGTCACGGTGGGACGGGGGGTTTAATTAGACACGTAGTAAGTGCTCATCCAGCTATGTATGCCCAATACCAGGCTTCAAAACCGGGTGCGCAAACGCCCGCTCCATCGGGACAAGGTTCACATATCGATCTTGTCCGGACCAAATCTGGTCAAATTAACCCTATGACGGGGGGAATTGTAGGCCCTAAATACAATAAACATAGAGATAGGGAAGCAATATCAAAATTAGTTGTTGTGGAGGGTTTGCCTTTTTCATTTCCTTCATCTCCCGATTTTATTCATTACATTAGAGATATATATAATCTTGTTTTTAACGGTTTTCCTAGATCAACTGTTAAGAGAGATGTATTTAAATTCGCGCATGAATATCAACAATATTTACATTATTCATTATATCATTTTAATGGCAAAGTATATATCACGTCTGATATAGGTCGTAGTACTAACGGCCATGATTATTTAACTGTAACTTGTCATTGGATAGATTATAAATGGTCTATGCAAAAACGTATCTTAGCATATAGATATATAGATGATAGGCACACTGGTACTTTTATTGCAGATAATATTTATCAAATGTGCCATTATTACAGAATAACCGATAAAATTATGACTATTACATTAGATAACGCTTCTTCTAACAATTACGCAATTATAATTTTAAAAAATAGTTTAACTCTATCTTTTCCAGATTATTTTCATATAAAATGTGCGTGCCATATATATAACTTAATTGTAAAGGATGGTCTATCACTTTTTGAAGACATTCTTAGTAAAATACAATTTGCTATAAACTTTATTTTTAAAAGTAATAAAGTACAACGAAGAAAAGAATATAAAAAAACTTGTCACGATTGTGGACTATCTTATAGAAAAATTCCACAAGAAGTATCCACTAGGTGGAATTCTTTATACGAGCAACTACTTGTTGCTTATGACTATAGAAAACCTATAACTTTATTTTTTAACTCTCATAATCAAAATCCAGCTGATATGATTTTAGATAGTCATTGGGTAAAAATTTCCGAACTTATTGTATTTTTAGAGAAATTTTTTCAAGCAATAAAAGAATTTTCCGGTATATATTATCCTACTATTTCAACTATGTTGTTTTATATAACTCTAATATTTTATATTACTTAGTGAATATATGGAAAAACCAGCTTATATGACTGCTATTAAAAAAATGTTTATCAAAATAAAAAAATATTTTATTCCTATTCCCACTATTTATATTATTGGTTCTGTATTAAATCCGACTATTAAAATAGACGGTATTAAATCACTAATTGAAACTATTTACGATTGTATAGAAGTACTACCACCTCCAAGTCCCAAAAATCTAAATCACCCACCACCTATTGAACAAGCTAAAGAAGAAGTGTTGTCTAGCGTAGAAGACCAATGCAAAAAAATATATAGGTTTTATCAACAAGAAAATGCTAGTAACTTACCGGCTTCCATACCATCTTCTTCATCTTCAACACAACCTCACAAAAGACATGCTGTTTCTGCGGCTAGTATTGAAAGCCTCAGAAATAGAATGTGCGGCCGTATCTCTACTACTAACCAAATTAGCGAGTTGGATATCTTGGTTTTACAGGGTTCTGTACCGTACCAAGAAGTTATCAATGAAGATAGACATGAAGACTTGCTGAAATACCGGAGGGGAAATGAGAAGACCTTTCCTACACTTTCATTGATGGCCCGAGATGTTTTGAACATTCAAGTGTCATCAACTGCGTCTGAGCGTTTTCTGCTGGCAGATATCGAATAGGAGACCACATACACTCATTAGCCGGAGACAGCTTGGAAATTGCAGTATTATTCAGAGATTGGATACGAGCGGAGAAGGTGCGGTCAACCGGAGATCAACGAAGAAGAAGACGAAAACTACAATGAAATCTTATCTGAAGGTGGTGGAAGCGACGTGGATCAATTTGACCAACAAATACCAATTTCAACCGAAGAACCATAGGAAATTATCAAGCAATTAGAACATGTTTTTTTTAGAATGTAATTTTTGTAATTGCAATTTTATTATGTAATTTGCAACTTTTGGACAACACCACAAAGTTGCAATTTAAATTTTAGACAATTGTATTTGTATTACAAAAAAATCACATGTCTATTAAATAATAAGAGGCACAAAAACAACATTGAGATGTTTTTATTACACTATCTTTTCTTGTTTATTGAGTTTTTTTTTATACATATGTTATTTAAAAAAAAAAAAAGGAAAACCCGCCGGAACCCGCCCCGATCCCGATCCAGACCCCGACCCCGACCCCGATCCGATTACGACGGGATCGGGACGGGACTGGAACCAGTAAGTCCCGCCAGACCCAACCCCGACCCCTTCGCCCGTCCCGCCCCGACCCCGACCTCGCCAGACCCGAGCCCGGCCCACTGACCACCTCTAATCCCAACCAAGGTCTCATTCCCCTTAAAACTCTTAACCAAATCATTATCCCAAAAAAAAGAGTCCAACTATCTCACAAACTCTTCAACAACACAGCACATCCCCCCCCCCCCCCCTATATATACCCAACAGAACCTATATAGTGGACACGAAATACACAACAGAACGGAGAGAACATAAAGAAAAGAGAGAGAGAAAAATACTGAGAGAGAAAAGATTTGGTTTGAAAGTTAAGTTGTAGTTCGGGTTTTTCATTTGGGGTTTCGAATTTATGGACCTAAATGTTAGCTTGTGCTATCTTTGAAAATCTGTTATTTGAAGGTTTGTTCCTGTTATTACTTTTCTATTCAATATTTTATATGAATCAAAGTTTTTGTGAAGAATTCTTTACGATAGTTAAAAATGGTATGTTTGAGTTTTCACTTTTATTCTAATAATAGTTATATCGTATGCTATTAATTATGTTCGGTAATTATTTAATAATAAAGTGATGTGCGGACAACCTTAATTTGCTACGCACACGAATATGGCTTGCTGATTTTTGTTGATTTTGGCACTTGTCGGATTCATATATCAAACTTTGTTGTTCTTTAGTTGTAATTTACAATTTGTTCTAGTGAAAACAATTGACATTGTTAAAAAGAATCTGTTAACTAATGGGCTCTATAAGAATTAAGGAAATTGATGAACAAAACATGTTTCTTGATTGACCAATTTATTATTTACTGTGTTGTACTGTTAATAATGGTCATACTCTACCATCTGTGATTGTTGAAGTGTTGTCAATAATGGCTTTCCTTAATTCATGGAGGCTTTATTTTTTAATTACGTAAATAGTTTTTCTATCGTTACATGTAAAAGAAATAATCTTTCCATTACTTTCATTAATTAATTAATATATATGCAATTTATATTTTTCATAATATGGAAAATTATATTCCTATTCTATTCCCAAAACTCTATTCTATTTGTACAAGAATACTATAATTATGGTAAGTGTACAATGCTTAATTAATTACAACATATTACAATTATGGGTATACACGGTTTATGGGTATACACGGTTTGGCTTGTCAATCCATGATATATATGGTATACACAAGGCAGTGTATATACCGTGTATATCACGGGTATATTTATCACACCCCCGCAATCATAGCGAGCGGTCTTTGTACGCTGAGACTGTCCCTAAAATCTTCAAAGAGAACCGAGTGAAGACCTTTAGTAAGCAATTTGATATATGGAAGGGACATGGCAGACGCGTATTTGTCCACAAGCTATCTTTTCGCGAACAAAGTAGATATCCATCTCGATGTGTTAAGTGCGCTGGTGTTGAACCGGATTATCAGAAAGATAGATGTGACTAATATTATCACAATAAATCAAGGTAGCTTTCTGAATGGGACAATGAATCTTCTAAGAGAAGATTACGTAACCAACATGATTCAGAGACCACATTGGTTACACCACGATACTCGACCTCCGCAATAGAGCGTGATAATGTAGACTGTCGCTTCACATCCCACAAGACCAAGTTAGTTCCAAGAAACATACAATAGCCAGTCGTGGAGCGTCTGGTATCTGGACAACCACCCCAATCAACATCCGTATACGAGACAAGTGTAGAAGCCGACGACGGATAAAGATGCGAGCCATAGTCAAGTGTTCCCTGAATGTAGCGGATAATGTGTTTGAGCGCATTCATGTGCTCAACCCTAGGATCATGCATAAACAAACATACATGCTGTACGGCATATGTAATATCCGATCTCGTGAAAGTAAGATACTGAAGAGGTCCGGCAAGACTGCGATAGTGGGTAGGATACTCATAAGGTGAGCTAGCCGCAGCATCCAACTTGGGTTTAGTATCAACACAAGTGGAAATAGACTTACACGAGGACATACCAGCCCTCTCAATTATCTCAGCAGCATACTTCCATTGTGATAAGAATAACTCACCTGCATGACGAGTGACAACAATCCCCAAGAAGTAACTCAAGGGCTCCAAGTCTTTCATAGCAAACTCAGAACTGAGCAGTGTCATGATAGACTTGCGCAAAACATCAGAAGACGTTGTCAATATAATATCATCCACATATAACAGAATATAAGTCAGGAAAGTACCACTAATTTTTGGAGGCTTTAGTGATGCTCCACTTTAGTTCTACTGATTGACTTCATTAAACAATATAAAACAATGTCTGTCATATATCAAAAGTCTCAATTTTTTTTTGCTGATCAAACAAATGAGAGAAAGATACTTAAAGCTTACGGCTAGCAGATTCAAGAAAGAAAAATTTAAAGAAGATTGATAATTTTTTATTTTTATTGAAATAAAAATATGGAAAACTGCAGAGAAAATATAGGTAAAAGAAATGAAATTTCAAAGACAAATTACATGGATGTGTGACTTGTGCCTTATCCTGCCTTATCCTGGTTTAACCATTTACCCAATACCTAAATTATGAAAAACATTTAAGAAAATACTTATAGAATTACATTCTAGGTTATGGATATATTTAATAAAAATGGATCCACGGATCGGATCTGGACCGGATACGGATCTCAAATACAAGATCCAAATCCATATTCGATCCATCAAAAACAGATCCGGGTTCGATCCGGATCCGTCGGGTCCAAATTTTGAAGATCCGTATCCTATAAAACGGATCTGGATCCATCGGGTCCAAGATCTATTGCCATCTCTACCTACAAGACGAGCCTTATGTCTCGCAAAAAAACCATTAGAATTATCTTTATGAGTAAAAATTCACATAGACCGAATAATATTAACACCAGAAGGATGGGGCACCAACTCCCACGTCTTATTTTCAATAGGAGCATCATATTCGTCGTGCATAGCCAACTTCCAATTCGGGTCATTTAATGCAGACACTGGGTTATGGGGTAGGGGGATTTAATAACATTAGAATATAGATTAAAATGTCTTTTTAGTTTAAAAATACCACGTTGAGTACGAGTGACAGGTCTGTGACTCGGGGGAGAATTGGGTGGATTTTGGGGGAAATTCGGATGAGTGACGGATTGGCGATGGCAGTGGGCTCTGGCCCAACATCGAAACTGGATGAGAGCGATGACAAGAGGCGTAACTTTGTTTGGAGTGGGCTGGGCAATAGGCCTACTAGCTTAAACTGGGGCAGTGGCAGTATGTGGTGGCGGGCCAGCAGGCAGTGGGCCTGCTGGCGGTTCGGGGGTACCGGATTGGCCCATGAGGTGGTGCATAATGAACGGTGAGGCGTCGTCATCTAAAAATTATACGAACTAGGCACGAGACTACTCACTTTAGCAAATGAAAATTGGGGACAAGAGAAACGAAAAACTATGTCATTAGTATCACAAAAATCCCAAAACAACCCATTATCATATTCTTTTCCATTATCACATTAATTTTTTTTATTTCCCGATAGAATTGGGTACGGATGAATGCTCTAAATTTTAAGAAGGTGAAAAAAACTTGAGATTTTTTCGCTAACGTAAAGGTCCATAAAAAATTAGAATAATCATTCAAAAACATAACATAATAACGATGGCCTACAGAACTAAGAATGGGAGAAGTTCATAAATCGCTATGAATATTATCAAAAGGCATCAAAGTGCGAGAAGTAGAGGCTATAAATGGTAATCTAACATGTTTTCCTAAAGGTCAGGAATGACAAATTGGAGTAATACGCGTACCCTTACAAGAAATTAAAAAAAAATTATGAAAAGAAGAAACAATGGACGACCCAGGGTGACCCAAACGTGCATGCCACAAGGAAGGAGCAAGAGCTGCAAATGTTGATGGCATGGCTTGACTCGAGAGACTGGATGCGGGCGTGATAGGATCAAAATTATTCGTAAATTTTCCCATCTTGAAATCCTTCAAAGAAAACCCAAAAGGATCAAAATTAACAGAAATCTAATTATCAGTGGTGAATTTACGGACAGACACCAAATTTCTAATTAAGTTAGGGGCATGAAGGGTGTTTTTCAAGACAAGAGGGGGAGACAAAGTTGTATGACTGTAACCACGAATTGGAATTGAGTTGTCATTACCAACAATTATGCCACGATTTTTGCTCAAATTGGAATAAGATGAGAGAGTACTTTGGTCGGACGTCATGTGAGAAGTGGCGTCGATGTCCATGTACCAATTCGCGTCTGGAGGATTTAATCTCAGTGTATGCATTGCGGCCTCAATATCTGTCGAAGTCAGCGTGGGGCCCACTGCCTGGAAAGCTTGCGAAGGCCGAGACCCAAGCACACCTGCTTGCGGTCCCGGTGCAGATTGAAATCTGCCAATAGGTGTATTGGGCCTGGCCTGGTGCTGGGATGGGGTCGAGTGGGTCAGTAAAGGGTGGGAGGAAAATAGGGGTTATTGGGCCAAGGGCCACTGGCCCACTTCCACGGCCAAGGAGCCAAAGGTTGGGACCAGGCGGCCTGCGGCCTACTGCCATTGTTCTGAGACCCACCCCCACCGTTGTTACTGTTCCCGTCGATAGTTCCACTGTTCCGTCCACCACCGTTGTTGCCGCCGCGATTCTTGCCATTATTTTTACGATTTTCACCCTTCTTGACACCACTGATATTGCGGTTTTGGCCTAAATTTTCAACAAACTCGTGAGAGTTATCGGATGAAATCATCATCACCACGGAACTGGCGCCGGTAGCCGCCTTTTTGGCCAAGCCGGCTTCTTTTAACGTGAGAATCGAGAGGGCTTGATAAAAAGGTGGAAGCGGATTACTTTGACGGAGGAGAGTCCCAACGCCATTATAGGCCTCAGAAAGGCCGGAAACTATTTGCAGAACATGTGATGGAGGACTTGATGTGAGATTGCGTGAATTTTGAACAACTCTGCCCACGTCGCATATTGGACGTTTTTCATCTCAAGAACAATAAGGATGTGGTTCTTGATGTTGGAAACAGTAAGGGCAGGATGAAACATGTTCTTAAACATAACGAAAGAACAAAAGGTGAAGTAGGGATTTGGAATAATTTGGGAAGAGAAGAAGGGCACGGAAGCCAAGAAGAAGACTAGGAAACCGATAGGTTGCGGAAAAAAAAATAGGAGAGGTATGAAAAACCTAGACTTCTGATACCATGAAAGAAATAATCTCTCCATTATTTTCATCAATGAATGAGTATATATACAATTTATACTTTCCATAATATGGAAAATCTTATTCCTATTCTATTCTCAAAACCCTATTCTATTTGTACAAGAATACTATAATTATGATAAAATGCTTAATTAATTACAACTAATATATTACAATTATGGGTATACACGGTTTATGAGTATACACGGTTTGGATTTTTCAATCCGTGATATACACGGTATACCGCGTATATCACGGGTATATTTATCAACATGCTTCAAAACTGTTTTGCCAGTTTAAAAGTTAGTCTTTACTAAGCAAGTAATGATATATTTAGATTAAATAGTTAGTCTTTACTAAGCAAATAGTGATATATTTTGGCTTAAGCAAGAGTAAAAAGAATGGACGAGTCATGGTTTTAATACAACTGGTTTTAGTCATTGTTTGATGGAATTTAAAATTTTAATATTTCAATGAGCAAATTCTGTGCATGTGGTGATTTTTTTATTAAATTGCTTCCATTCCGTTAAACATGATTTCAGTTCCTCTCTCTGTATTTTTGTGGGTTTATACATATTTGGATTTTAGTTAATTTTTCTACTGTGTGTTGTCGTCACAAATGTCAGATTAACCCATCTTTCATAAGAATTTTTCAGATCAAAATCACCGTTAAGGCTAATCTTTTAATAAATGTGACAAAACTCGAAATGGATTGGGAATTTACTTCAATACCCTTTATCAAAGAAATGAAGGGAGCTTGGAGTAACTCGTAAAGTTGTTGCCATGTGACCAAAATGTCATAGGTTCAAACCGTGGAAACAGTCTCTTGCAGAAATGTGAGGTAAGGTTGCGTACAATAGACCCTTGTGGTCCGATCCTTTCCGGACCCTGCACATAGCGGGAGTTTAGTGCATTGGGCGCCTTTTACCCTTTATCAAAGAGATAGGAAAAATTACTCAAAAAGAAACGAGTTGGGTTCTAAAACCAAAAGAACTTAGTTAACTAATTAATTAAAGAAATAATTAACGATGAAATCGGAAAGCGCTGCTACTGATAATTCATTTAAATAAAATTCAATTATCATATTTAAAGCTGATCTTTAATGGGTTGGATAGAATTCAAGAATGATAGATGCTTGTTTAGGTGTGGGGAAATTGGGAACGATCCATAAATGCCTCAAAAGGTACGTGATACAAAATTAAAATTTATGGTAAGGCTGGAAAGCGTTAATACCAGTACACCACATATTAATAAAAATAAAGACGGTTTTGAATAAGTTTAAAACAAATCAAAGATGAAAAATAAGTATTCTTAGGCTCATAAGAATAATGTATCTAAAAAAATAATTTAAGTCAAATATAAGTCAATAAAGCGACCGTACTAGAACTACGGGACTCGATGGGTGCCTATCACATTCCCCTCGGTCAATAGAATTCCTTACATGGACTTTATTTTCGCAGACCAAAAAAAATAAAGTCATTTCCTTTTGATTAGGGATTCATAAGGTGACTTGAAACACCAAAGCTCAATTCCAAGTGACGACTCTGTAATAAATAAATAATTCATTTTCAAAACGTCACTTCAATTGGAAAAACCCTTTTAATCATAAAACGAAGTATTTAGCTAGGAAAAAAAGGGGGTGTGACACCTACATGGCATATAGGTTATCAGAGTATCATATTGCTTTATGGTTCTCTTTATAGCTTATATTTTCATATTGCTATTCATGCTTTACATACCAGTATATTTTATTCATACTAACGTCCTGTTTACCGCGGGTGTTGCATGGCATGCTGCAGATTCAGATAGAGGTGCAGATAGACCTCCCTAGTAGGTGTTGGTTTAGTTCTGCGGATTGGGTGATGAGCTTCACTTCATCCTAAGCTACCGGGTCAGAGTCATGAGCTGAGTTTGGGATAGGTATAGTTAATGGGTAGGTCAGGGTCCTGTTCCGGCCATATCACATTTTCCATAGGGCTTGTAGACGGGGTTATATGTATATTTGGCTAATTGTGACCTTGTCGGCCTTGCTGTAAATGCACATTGGTCGTGTTGTTATAATATCAGATTCAGTTTTCTCTTGTGTGGATCATTCTGAGGCCTCGGTAGCCCAGATCATTGTATGCTCAGGATATGATACATAGGTGGTATGCTCGGTTCGTTTAGATGTCAGGTGCCCGCCATACCAGATTTTGGGGTGTGACAAACTTGTTATCAGAGCAGGTCAGTCCTAGGAAGTCTACAAGACATATCTAGCCGAGTCTTATTTATGGGTATGTTGTGTACCACACTTATAAGTGTGAGGATGTCGGGCATTTAGGGATGATTTTTATTCTTTCATCTCATAGATCGTGCAGTAGAGTTGAGTTGTGAAAAATCTAGTCTAACTCGTGCTTTACGCAGTTTTAGTTCTAACAATAACCAGAAAGACCTCGGTTAACTCATATTCATAGCTAGTCCAAGAAATATTTTGACCAAGATTATTGAGGCGCCAGAGGTGCGAGTATGATATTGAGATTTCAGGGTATGAGCTACTGTCTCCTCCTTATATATGAAGGAAGTGATGTAAGTTCGGAAAGTTGAAGCATCGACTTTAGAAATATAGAAAGAGTAAGGTGGTAGAGGTACCAAATGCTTGGAATATGGAAGATTGTAACGAGATCGGAATTCAGATAGAATAATGAAATTTTTGGTGTCCCATCTTCAGTGGTGATAGAATCACAGTGAGAAGTACCTATTTCTGTTGCCGATTTATTAACGTCAATAAATGTAAGTTTCGAAAGAAGTGGGACCTCATGATTTAGTAGGAATTTAGAACGATCCTCAGCATGGGCAGTACTGAAGAATAGTACGGTTAGGCAGTGATACCCCTTTAGAGAACATGTACATAATGTATCTAGAAATTGTTAGCCAAATATGACCTTGAAAAAATTCAAAGATTAGCGGGCTAGGCATGAAGCCCTTTGTGCGGGAGGTAAGTATTTCCCTCAGTGAGACTTTTGTCAGAAATGGAGAAGAGAAGGACGTTAGATGTAAGAAAGGATTATATCATGAAGGTATATACGAGGATAAAAGGTGAGATTGATAGCATGAGAATAATGCAAAGGTAAATGAAATATTGGAATAAATGTATGAGACGACGAAGAGTTGGGAAATAAAGTATAGAAGAATGGAAAGCCATGGCCAATAAAGATAGAAAGTAATGAAAGCAATAATGGGGGAAGGTGTTATAAGACCGAGTACCTATTACAAGATTTTGAGTAACCCAGAAATAAATGGGATAGGTCATCAAGATGATTTAGTCATTAAATTAAGGGGCATTGATGATGAGTTGATCCTTCGGGTAAGATAGAATAAGAGTCGAAGACTCTCGAGATGATATAATA
Source organism: Anisodus acutangulus (assembly GCA_029783415.1). Lineage (NCBI taxonomy): Eukaryota > Viridiplantae > Streptophyta > Magnoliopsida > Solanales > Solanaceae > Anisodus > Anisodus acutangulus. The sequence goes on from CM056499.1 coordinate 1,837,922, forward strand.
AGAGGTATTGCGGAGTTGCAAAATAAGCAAGTAGGCAGTAAAGAAATAAACTGCAAAGATGAATGATCCTTAAAGGTCAGTAAGGAATGAGCCCCCAAGGTTAACGTCTTGTTATTGGAATTAAGCATGCCAATCATGAACGTGTGACACCTTACTTATGTGAGCGATTTAGCAACCCTGTTAAGGGATATTGCTCTAAGGCAAGTTGTGAGTTCAGAAGGATTGTAGATTATGATGAACATTGATGTGACGACTTGATATTTTCAAAAGAAAATCTCAGCTGCGTGAGAATTGACCCATCGGAAAAGGGGCGGGAAGGAACCGACATAGCCCCGTACGATGACTTAGTAAGAGGATATATGCGGACCCTAGAAGAAGATGAGCATTCTGAACTTAAAAATAAAAGGATAAGTCGAGTTTCATCGAGAAAAGAGGATGTATGCGGACCCTATAAGAAGATGAGTTCACCGGCCAGATGAGCCATTAGACTATGCTATATCTATATTAAGGAATGGTCTTAGCACCCGAGGCTTGTATCTCGCAATCAAGCGGCAATGGTTCTCGAGTATTTTGACCAGGAAGTAATAATAAGAAAGACTGGTATAAAGTGATCGAGTTGAGGGACTATAGAGCTGGGAAGAAAAATCCCACGGTTAAAGTTGATGCCCCTAGTAAACGAGAAGAGATGTAACGGTAAGAAGGATAAGCGGTAAAAGACTAGGGATATCCAAGATCCCGCAAAAATATACTATTACAAAATGGCTAAGATCATATCGCTGATAAATATCTACAAAAAACTAGAGGGCGATGTAGTCCGCATATAGATGGAAACAACTCACTAGTAAGGGTGACGATTGAAAAAGGACCAAGATTTAATTTTAAAGTGGAGCATAATGCAACACATAGAAAGAACCCCAAATAATAGAGGTTGAGATCAGTCGATGCATTGCAAGGTGTTTATCCAGAAGAAACAAGAGAACGGGGTCGTTTATAGTTAAGGATCGGATGGGTTAAGCTAAGCCCATGAATTAGGATCGACAACAGTAAGCAATTGGACGTATAACCTTGAGGATCTTCAGTGTAAAGTTGAGATGAGTTTCTCTTACTCATAAGTAAAGGAACCCTTTCGGTCGGTTCACAATGGTATAATGAATTACGAGCCCTCTTAAAGAGAATAACGGTTTCTAGAAGGAAAAAAGGAAAATAAGTAAGTAAATGTGGATTCAATTAATGTTGCAAAGTGTGATCCTCCTTAAGAGAAAGAGGTTTTAGAAGTTAAACTTCAGCAAGTGAGTATCCCACAAATATGGTAGAAAGACAAGAGCATAGCATTGTTCCAGCCGACTAATTGAGAATCCAAACATGTGACTAAATCAATTATAAAAGTGCTATATAGAAATCAGTGGTATCCCTCCTTTAAGGGATGGAGTTAAATATAACCTTATAGGAGTTCGGTCCTATGACCTTTCAAGGAATAAGTTCAGCGGAACATAATAATAGCTTTTGGAGTAACCTAAGATGAGATATGTAACTGGTTTATCCTATATCGAGCCCCATAAAAAAAAAGACTAGCAAAGGAGCTTCCATAGATATCCAGTTTAAATGTCCAACTTCATGGCTCCAATGATAATACAGAGATACACAGGGGAATGTCAGTATCACCCCAATGGTAAAGGGAGAGTTGATAGTGATACCATCGGACAGTAGGATCCGTGGTAATAGATCTAATGCCAGAGTTAAGGTGAGATAGAGTTCCCCAGTACTAAGTCAGTCATGTGTCCTAAATTCTGCTGGGTTACGAGATAAAATTGGAGCATGTTCACTATCGCGAATATTCGGATTACTAAAGACCTTTACAACGAAGAGGACCTAATTACTACCTGTTATCACTATGTCCAAAAGTTTCAGACTAGTGAGATGGCATGCATGGGTCACTCAATTTTTCTGTTTGCTCTTTTAACCATTTTTCTTCAAATTTTGGCCTTCAAATCCAATTTTCTCAAGTATTTAAGGTTATTCCACTCGTGCTCTTCAAAAGATCTCCACACCTAAAAATACATCATTCAAGCCATTATTGGTCCATTAATCATCACAAATGAGGCATGAATTTATCAAATAAAGTAGCACAAGTTGAAAAAAAATGCCAACTTATCAACTCCCCCAAACTTAATCATTTGCTTGTCCTCAAGCAAATCAAACACAAACATAGAATCATGAGAACAATTAGACATTCAAGCCAATTCAATAAAACTCAACCACAACTACGTCACATCCCAATGTAAGCACAAATCTCACGACTTTGGGTAGTACCAATAATTAATATCAAGCATATGAATCATTGTAATCTTACTCCATTTTCCTTCCAGTACCAAAGCACAAAATCAATCAAAGTAGACAATCCAAGTCATGACACTCAAGCTTCACAATTTGCCTCTTTTTTACATAATGACTTTCTTTTGTTCATGTAAATCAATTGAGAAACAAACACTTTCATAACTCAAGTTTTCATGTGCCATCAAAATCAAAGAAGATCCCACTCACACATGCATTTCAACATAAATGTGGGATATCAAAACAGGAAGAATTACACTCTCTCACAAGGATGTTCAAGTGCTCAAAAGTGGTACCATAAGCTTGCCCTTTGTGTAAATCATCACTAATGTATGTGCACTTGGCTGCAAATCATTTAGGACTTGCGGGAATATAATGTAGGCTTTTGGTTTAAGGTAGGATATCAATATAGGAATGAGTGACTACGACCTTCCTAAGCGCTGAAATTTCACAATTCAAACAATTTTCCTTCTCGAACTCTACCTTTTTCTCCTTGTCATCCCTTTATTTGATATTCTTTTTAATTATTTTTTTCACAACAATCTTTATTGATTTACACTTCTCTTTTTCACTTTCTAAGATTTTATCCAACTTCCACAATACATTGTTCTCATCCCCTCCCCCAAACTTAGGCTTTTAGCCTAAGTTGTAACTTCAAGGGCTCAAGAAGATCGGGGCATCAAAAGAGTCTAATTACAAAAAGGAAAAGGCTTGTAATGTGATTGTCAAACAAAAAGGATAAAAGGCTCACACGAGTTTACTAGGGTAATCATGCACAAAGGGTAGGCACAATTAAAGCTCAAGTATTCTCAGGAGAGCCTAAAATCATATTTCAAACCAAGTGTAACCTAGGATTTCGCCTTGAAGCACACTTAGGGCAAGTTCTAGACTTCAAGAGAGACAAAAGAACTTAACAAAGAATCTTACCTCACATGGCGCATGCAAACTCAAGTAAAATATGTATTGAAAGATCAATTGAAGCACATGAACTCAAAAAGTCACAAAGCCTAGAAGACTACTTGGTAAACAAAGAGTCAAATTTAAAACCTTTAGTTCACAACATGAATCATCATTTAAATCATTCTCTTTTTCCATTTCAAAATCAACAATTTATATGCCCGCAC